>JBCNJP010000024.1:4433523-4513577 GCA_039602395.1 Deinandra increscens subsp. villosa | reverse complement strand
ACATCTTCATGATCAGGATCATAATTCAAATACTTCATATAATCCTCTTGACAACCAGAACCAGACCCAATCTCCCCCTGAGCTTTAAATTTCTGCATCAAGAAATTTATTTGCTCACTCATCTCCAGAAGCATAGCACTCTGGGTCTGACTAGCCGTACTCAAACGTATAATCTCCCGATCATTAGCCGATTCCCGACTCTGCAATTGTAGATAATCTCTCTGCAAGGTAGTAATCATCTGACCTTAAGATTCATTTTGAGCTCTCAATTCATCATTACTTGATCTCAACTCAGTAATCACCTTTGATTGCTCTTCAGTCTTAGCTTTCAAATTATCAATCTGTGATTGTTGATCAGTTAAAGCACTCTGAAGGATACTGGCCTAAGAAAAAGATACAGAACCTGGATCTAGATTGAAATTGACTTTAGGTGTTGATTGAGTTGAAGCTGTAGCTGTTGAGAACATAGGAGTTGTGGGTGTTGAACCCATAGGATGATTGACATACGGAGCACCGACACTTGCTGAAGGTGTTGTGCTAACAGTTGTAGATCGTGTTGCATTCATCAAGTCTTGCAGAAAATTTGACTGACTAACCCCTTGAAAAACATCATCATCTGCTGTAGAGACAGAAGTTGTGGTAGTTGTAGTCAAGTCTGGCAAAGACATAACTGAAATTGCAGAAGAAGTTACACCAGGACGAGGTTTCAAAATAAACTGTTGACCTTTCTGTTTCTTTCCTCTCCCAACGACAGAAACTGATTTCTTCCTCTTCTTTGATGGAGCTATTGAAGAAGTAGCAGTTACTGGCTGTTTTCCCTTGCCATGACTTTCATCAACATTGGGATTGTAAGCTTCATCTGATTCGGATGAGGTTACAACATCTTACACACAATCTTTGTAACAATCATTGCTTTTATTCAAATTGGTACGATACGCGAAATGTTCTTCGCTACCTTTTCTCACCTTTACATATTTTGAATTGATCTTGATGCAAACAAACGGATCGTTTGTATCAGACACATCCTCAGAGTTAGCCACCAAATTCACAAGTTCATCTTCATCATCAGATTCATCGTCATCAATCAAAGTGTTAACTGCTGGTGTTTCAGACACACTATCAGTCGCATGGACTTTTTGTGCTGAGACCACCGGTTCTGAGACAGAAGGTTGTGAGACAACCGGTTCTTGTACTTTCGGGTGTTGATTCACTGGCTCTTGTATAACATGTATTCGTCATTTTGGTCTTTTAACTCTGGCTTGTTGTGGTTGCTGATTTTGTTCTTCTATCCAACTATAGTCTAGTTCTTCAGAATCACTCCACTCTGCATGACGAACTGCACCCTGAGCTGGTGCAACATAATTAGGATTAGCCAAGTGACCGATCAATCTCTTCAGTTTTGGCTGTTCTTCAGGTGACTTTTTCTGGTAAGAAGCCAATGCACCCACACTAGCCTCGTTCATATGTTTCAACTCCATCTTTTGATTGTCAAGCTTCACTAAATCTGGATACAGATCATTCAGAATCAGCTGTAGAAATCTTGGATACAATGCTGCTTTCTTGTGCCTTTGAATCAGATTATCTCTCATGTAGTGAAAGATTAATCTAGCAACATTGTATGGACGATTCATGATCAAGGCATTCAGCAGTGAAATCATCATCTAATTAACCTCATCATGGCCTGAAATTCTGTGACCCAAACAAAGCAGCAAAACATGTACCAAATACTTGTATGGAACGCTGAGAGATGACTTGTAAATCCATTCCTTACTTGGATTATTAGTATACCAAATCCGTTTCAACAGAGCCACATTATTAGCATGTAGAAATTCTAATGGTGTTGTTGTTGTGTCATCAGTCAGCTTCAAGACTCTTCGAATGTCTGCTTCAGTGAATTCTATAGTTCGGTTCTGAACTGTTGCAGAAATTCTGATAGGATCATCAGTAATTGTTCTTGCAGTACTCCAGAATTCCACCAGAATATCACGATACACATCACACGATTGTGTGATGGCATAATGAATTCTCGATCTTCGTAAGAAGTCAAATATTCCATATCCTCCAAATTTAGCAAGCTTTGATCGAGCAATGCCAAGATGAGCACACATGTTATGCTTGTCACCAACTTTTAAATCATTTTCCATATCTGGAAACACATAAAAGGAAAAGTTCATTAAATTCCATGTTATTAACAGATATATTCACAAATTTCATCAGTTCGTTGTCGTTCGCATAAACAATCAACTTTTTAGTCAAAAATCTATCTTATGTGAACCTGGTCCGAATCTTGTCCGAACCCTATGGTCAACATTGACCTTCGGTCAATGTCCGAACCCTTTTGGTTAACCATCCGAACTTTGGACGAACTTGGTCCGAATTCCAGGTTCGGAACCTGACGAACACCAAGAGGTTTGAACTCCCAAAAGTTCGAATCAGACCAAAACAAACTTCAAAAATTGAACCTTTTAAGCGGTTTTTGATTACTAATCCATGGACATTTTTTTAACTTCTGAAATCATATTTTTGATAGTTAATTTTTAGATCTATGGAATGAAAACCCTCGAACTATTTTTCGAACAGAAAACCCACTAAACGCAACCAAACACGACAAACAAGCACACCAGTGTACTCGGAATCACGAAACCTACCTTAATCCAGTCTTAAAATATTCAAATATTCAGTCAACAAATTTTTGAAAATTTTGGCAAGAGTTCGGTATAATTTCGGAATAATGAGAAATAGTGAAGTCCGAACCTCCAGTTTAGCTATTTATAGCCTAAGGAGTTCGGACGTCCGAACTCTATCCGAACTCAACGTTCGGTTTGAGATTTTCTCCGAACTCCGTCCGAACTCCACCTTCGGCCAATCCGAATGTGGTCCGAACTCTGTCCGAACATAAGGTTTGGACAGTTTTCAAAATTTACAATTTGACCCCTGAAATTTGATGAATCTTCAAATTGAACTCCAAAAGTTTTAAGTTTTATCAATTTTCAACAAACTTTGTTCAATTTGATGATGAACTTTCTGAATTCAAGTCCATTTGGTTGTAACCGGCATAATTTTGGTTTTTCACTCTTGGTTGATCGAAAATAAAATAGAAAGAAAATCTTTTTGATTTTTATAACATTTTTAAACACGCCGAAAATCTTTTTGTATTTTTACAAAATTATGCTAAAATACACGTAAAATCTTTTTGAACTTTTCAAATATTCCAAAAGCAATAACCAAACAGAAATGAAATAACAGAATTGAAAGCTAAAATAACTTACATTTTTACGAGAAAAATCCAGATGCGAGATCATATCAGCCAATGTGCATCAGACACATTTCAATTTCAATTTTAATCAACATGCAAGTCAAGTTGGCAGCAAATACAACTTTTCAGTTTATTTCAGCTCAGGTAGATCAATTTTTATAGCTTTCTGATATGTTAAGGTATGATTTAACAAGCATTGACAAAATGATAGCCCACACAATCCGAAATACTAGTAACCTGGCTTATTCTATTCTTGTTTTTTTCACAGAATTTTGATTTCAACAGAGATTTATCGTCCATGGTGTTTCGTGCAAAAATAAAGCAGAACCCTAAACAAACAACAATCAGGTCGACTGGTAGGCACGTAGAGAAAGTCCGATTGTTTAGGAAATAAGAAAGAGAAAATAAAGCAGAAATTGTATAATCCAACAACAATCAGGTCGGTACTCCCGTACGAGCAGAGAAAGTCCGATGGATTATACGAAACACCAAAGAAAATAAAACAGAACGTCAAACGAACACCAATCAGGTCGATCTTTCGATACGGAGAGAAAGGCCGATCGTTTGACAAAATAAAGAAAATCAAACAAATTGAATTTTTGGCAAAATGAAAGCATGCATACACCAGAACATCTCTTATTCTGTTTTTGCTATTTTCATTTTTTATTTGCCAAAATTACACAGCATCCATCATTATGTGCCTCACAATAATCAAGCAGAAATTTTATGTTTATATCATACTAGCATATATCAGATTTGCCTTCACGCATTCAACTAACCAAACAAGTACCTACAGCCTTTATTTTTTACTTTATCCATGGTTGATAATACACGCTGATGTAATATCACTTCTCGCTTGGTCGGATAAATTTCTTAATTATTGATTTTTCAATTTTTTTATGCTTTTTACATTTTTTTTATATTTTCCGATATATCTCCCCCTAAAATACAAAACTCTATTTTTGGATTTTGTAATAAGAAAGGAAACACAATGAAAAAGTAAACCAAAAGCAAAAATTGATCAACCGACAGCTACTAAGCAGGAAATTTTTGTATGCCGTTGATCTGCAAAAGATATCAAAAGCGGGTTTTGTCAAATGCCTTTGTGAAAAGATCCGCTTTTTGAAAATCTGTGTGGATCTTTTGCAGATCAATCAAGTGTTTCTCATAGAAATCACGTATAAAGTGATATCGGATGTCGATGTGTTTTGTTTTAGAGTGATGAACGGGGTTCTTAGTAATACAAATGGCAGCCGAATTATCGATATGTATAGGCGTAGTAAGAAACTGCAAACCGTAATCCCGCAATTGTTGTTGAATCCATAAAACTTGTGAGCAGCAACTAGCAGCCGCAATGTATTTAGCTTCTGCGGTGGACGTAGCAACATATGTCTGTTTCTTACATTACCAAGACACCAACCTATCGCCTAGGAATTGACATCCGGCCGTGGTTGATTTGAAATTAATCTTGCAACCGCCATAATCCGAATCCGAGTAGGCAGATAAGTTGAACTTATCATCATGAGGATACCAGATCCCGAGATCTGTGTTACCCTTCAGATAAGCTAGAATTCTTCGAATTACATCTAAGTGTGATAACTTCAGAGCCACTTGGTACCTGGCACACAAAAAAAACTGCAAACATTATGTTAGGAGAACTAGCTGTTAAGTACATCAATGAACCTATCAATGCCCTATACAAAGTGGCTTCAACTGCTTCACCATCTTCATCAGGACAAAGACCTGCGACAGCTGAATCGGAGTTCCCAGAACACGAACGTCTTCAATTTTGAATCGGCTCAAGACATCCTTCACATACTTCGTTTGATGTATGAAGATCCCTTTAGCAGATTGTTGAACTTGTAAGCCCAAAAAGAACGACATTTCTCCTATAGAACTCATCTCAAGCTTGGTTTGCATCAACGTCTCGAAATCTTTCGAAAGCTATTCGTTTGAGCTTCCATAAATAATATCATCGACATAGATTTGCACCAACAGCAGATCCTCCCCCGTTTTCCGACAAAACAAAGTGCAGTCTACCAACCCACGTTTGAATCCATTTTTGTTGGGCTATACTTAGTGAGGCATGAATATTAGAGAAGTGGGCTTACATTGGTTTGGGCTTCATGTGTTTACAATGTGAGCTTCATGGGCCGGACTACTTATTGGGTTTACGATTTTTGCTATGGCTTTTGTAAGGGTAGTATAAATACCCGAGTAGTTGATGTTACTACTAGTTCTCGATTACGATGTTTAGCATATATCTTGTATTTCCGATCGTGAACTCGTGCTAATAGAAGATTGATCAAGTTTCATTCAAGATTTGATTGTGTTGCTTTGTTCTTCATCTCATATCAAGTCTATTTCATCATCTTCTTGTTGAATCACTCAAAAATAAGGATTCCGCACCTGTTTGTGTTTACGATATCGTGAACAATTGTTGTTTCGGGACCAACAATTGGTATCAGAGCTAAGAATCATCTGATTCGAGGTTCCACGATATTAGATTCGAGTGTTTGGCTGGAAAAAAGTGGAAGCTTGCTGCTGTTCTTTGTGTTTACGACAATTTCTGGGTTGTTCTTGGTGTTTACGACTGGTGCCCTTCATTGGTTTGGTGTTTACGACTTCAAGCAGTGAACTTTGAAGGTTTACGATTGCAACATTCGAGTTTACGACATCAAGACTCGAACTTTGGACGTTTACGATTGATAAAAAAGGGTTTACGACTTCAAGATCCGTTTTTAAGTGTTTAAGATTACGATTACGATCCGGAGGTGTTTACGACAGGGAATACGATCGGAATCAGGTTCCCGATCAAGTTTACGACCCGGAGGTGTTTGCGATTCTGTTTACGATCTGCAAGCGTGTCAATATCGTAAAATGGTGTTTACGATTGGAAACTCATTTAGACCTCTTTTTCATAAGTTTTCCTAAGCTTCGTCATGGATTTTGAACCTAGCATGTACCAAAAACTGGACTTTGAAATTGGATTGACTACCCGTCCTCCTAGACTCACATCTACTGATAAATTCCTTAAATGGAAATACAGATTTCAGAACCATCTGAAAAGTATTGATCTGAGACTTTGGAGATCAGTTGTCAATGGACCATTCATTCCTACTCACACTGAAGCAGGAAAAGTTGGAGTGGGTAAAACTAAAGCAGAATACTCGGATGATGATTGGGAAAAATGTAACAAGGATGAGAGAGCATATGCTATCATGACAATGGCATTGACTCCGGAAATTACACAAGGGTTTAAGAAGTACAAGACTGCAAAGAAACTCTGGGATGCTCTGGTGGTGGCATATGAAGGAAATCCAGATATCAAGGCATGCCGTAAACAGATGCTGAAGCTCAAGTTCAAAGATTTGTGTCCTTAATTACTGAGATGTCAAGCTACGATGTTGAACCCGGACTGGAGGATAAAGATCTGAAACTCTTGAACAGTTTGCCCAAGTCCTGGAATACCAACATTTCAATAATCAAAGACAACAACAAGCTGGATGAGTTAACTGTTGAGGAGCTAATTAACAAACTGAAGATAAAGATGATTGATGATAAACAGAGAGAGCTGAATCATCTAAGTTCACTTAGCATGGCGGGAAAATTGAATCAGGCACTCCTATCTGAAGAAGTAGGCCCAAAACAGGCTAGAAGTTTGTCTGCAAATGATTCAAGTTCAAACACAAAGTCAATTACTTTTGTGACTCGATTTCAATCAAATTGTAGTGGAACGGTCAACCCTGATGAGGCAAATGCCACAAATGATCCCAACTTTGCACTTGGAATGGGATTTATGGATAGTTATCATGCCCTTATGGCTGGAACATTGGTGCCTGTTGAGATGTTGTCAGGTAAACTAAACCAGATTAATCCTGAGGATGTGGAAATGCTTGGTGTTTCCTGGCAAATGGCAATGGCAGTTTTCCGCGCCAAGAAGTTTATGGCAACAACTAGAAGGAATGTCTGGAAGGATCATGATAAGATAAGAATGGGTTTTGATAAGAGCAAGCTCAGATGTAACTGTGATGAGTACGGACATTTTGCAAGGGAATGTACTAAGTGTTAGAGCATATTCCTATGCCACGATGTGTCTCGTGTATTGTATCTATGTAATGAGAGCAACTATGTGAGTCTAGTTAGGCTGCTGGGCGTAAGACATGGTCCGTCGGACCAGTTGGTGCAGCGTATCAGTTGATACGCTGGGTGATACGCCAGCTAGTCTAAGTTACCTATAAATAGGTAGCTTGTGTAGAGAGCATGAGCACTGAGAGAGAACTTCAAGTCATATTCTACATTTCTGTGTGTGTGTTTCTGTGTGTATGCTCTCAAGGTTTCATCAATACAAATCTCATTTGTATTTACTTTTGATCTCGTTTCATCTCATTATCACGTGATTAGCAATCGATCTGTCGCTCCATGGTTTTACAAGTGGTATAAGAACTATCTGGTTCCATTTGCTGATCATATTCTGTGATTTTGGAGATTTTTAGAGAGAAAAAGTGGGTTTTGAAGCATTTTTCATCAAATTCTTCCAATTCCGGGTGTTTCCAAGGTTTAAAATGATTTTTCGAGCATTCCTGGTAAGTTTTCGCATCTGTGTGAAGCAAATTTAAGTTCAATTTGTCAAAATTTGAGAAATCAGTCGAAATCTGCATGAAAAACGACTGATCCGCCGGATGAACATTCTGGTCCGCCGCCTGGTCCGCTAGACAATCTTCATCAGCTGGTCCGTGGCAGTTATAGCGTATCAGTGTGATCCGCTGATAATCTGGTCCGCCGTATCAGTTTTTGGTCCGCCGGATCAATCTGATCCGCTAGTACAATTTGGTCCACTGGTTATAAATCTGATCCGCAGGTATAATCTGGTCCGCTGAGATTGATCTGGTCCGCTTTTGGTCCGCAAATACAAATCTGGTCCGCTGATTTTGGTTTGGTCCGCTGGCAGAAAAGTGTTCATCACTAAAACTGACGTAACTTGAGAACCGTTAAGAGTTACGGAACCCAATACCAGCCAAAACGTTCGTATCGACGAGATCTAGGACTTGTACCCGCCTACGGCCAGTACCGACAAGTTTTGACCCCCTAAATCCGCTTGGAAAGCCTCCGTTTTTGAGTTCGAAGTTTTTGAGGTATCATATTTCGGAAAATATGTCGGATTTTCAAGCGTTTTCCGCGATTCAAAACACGATGCAAGCTATCATTAACTATGATAATGAAATAGGAACAAGTCAGAAAGTTCCAAAATTGCTCAGATTGGAAGATTATCATAGTTGGGTGAAGCGATTCAATGCATATGTTGGTGCAAATGATGTTGATTTTTGGATATCTTACAATAATCTATATGAGTATCCAACAGGACAAAATGGAAGGCCAGTTTTGCAACAGAGTCTTACTGGTGAGCAAAAGAAAGCATATCAAGCAGAACAAAAAGCTTATGGTGCTTTAACGATGGCATTACCTTCCGACTTATTACATCAATTTTCTGCGTATACTTCTGCAAAAGAATTGTGGGATGCAATTCAAAAATGATGTGAGGGTAATGATCAATTCAAGAAAAGCAAACAAAAGGTTCTAAGAAAAGAGTTCGACAATTTCAAGCATTATCCAAATGAGAATATTTCAAAGCTTATCACTAGGTTTTCACATTTATTAAGTGAAATGGCTTTAGTTGGCATCAAAAAGGAAGAAGCTGATTTGAAAGAGAAGATACTAGAGGCATTACCTGAAAAATGGGAGAATTATGTAATGATGATTACTCATGAAAAAGAATTTTCAGGGTTGTCATTCATCAATTTGATTGAGCAGATACAAGCAAGAGATATGGAGTTGAGTGTCAACAAATCCATGCTTGCACAAGTACAGAATCCAGCTGCATATCGTGGTGAAAATGATTCTACCATAAATGCTAAACAGGCAAACATTTACAGTGAAGGTCCTAGTACTGCATTTCTTGCTGGAAAAACTGAGAGTTATGGTGATTCTCCAGGTTGTACTTTTACAAGTTCAAACCGATCATCAAAGTCTACAATTCCTGATAAGGCATCTGAGGATCTAGCTTCATTGTTATCTGCATTTATATCATCGTCAAATGGTTCAATTTTTGGGAAACTTGGAGAAGTTGATTTGGTTGCAAATGACTTAGGTGAGTTGAATGATGATCATTTGAACGAGTTAGATTTACATTGGCAATTTGCTATGATTGTTGAAAGAGGTAGGAGATACATGAAGAAGCATGGTAAACAATCTTTTATTCCAGGAGGAAAACTTGGATTGGATAAATCCAAAGTGAAGTGTTTCAAATGTTCACAAGTTGGACATTTTGCTCGTGAATGTAACAATTCAAAAGTATCTGCATCTTCGTCTTCAACAAACAATTCTAAATCACAAGCTTTGACTTCATACACGGCTGAAGGATATGATTGGGAAAGAGATATAGCAATAATTGAAGAGAGACAGAATCAGATAGCATTAACTGCAACTCTCAATGCAGATGGTTCTACAGATTCTATCTACAAGACATCACCTGCCATGGTGTATAACGCTGATCTAAAACAATATGTTAAATTGTATCCTGATGAATCTGCACTTCTTGCCGAAGTTGGTTGTCACGAATTACATGATTCAGATTCAGACACAAGTTCATGTGAAACAGTTGTGGAAGATGGTATTGCAGAAGTGACAAAAGAGTTTCAAGAAAAATATGAATCTTTGTTAGCAGAGAATGGTTTGATCTCTGAAGAACTCAAAGCTGTTAAAGCTGAATTAGAATGTTCACAAGAAAGGTGTGCTGATTTAGAAAGAGTCAATACAGAACTGGTTCAAAGTGCTGAAAAATGGGAAACTGAAGCAAAGGATGTTATTGGAGATTTTGATAATCTATTCGAGAAATCAACAGCTAGAGTGGAATCTCTTCTGAAATCTAATTTTGAACTTCAAAAGGCTTTTGATGAAGTTACTGCTGCAGAAAATGTTCATAAAGCAGTGATTTCTGAATTACAAGATAGAGTTATAGAACTTAAAGAGGAACTTTCAAAGCTTAGAGATGAAAATGTTCAGGCTCGTGAGAAGAAAGGAATTTTAACAAAAGATGTTGCTTATTACACAAAGAAGTGGGAAAAAGTTCATGCTGAGTTAATGGACATTTGTGATACAAAAAGACAACTAAAGTCAGAATACAATGAGTTGTCAGATCAATTTATTGATGTTCAAAAAGAATTGATGGATGCTCAAGTCAAGATTTTTGAGTTGAAAATTGTGATTCTTGTTCTTCAAAAACAAGTAAAGAATTCAGCTATGTCTCCTACTTTACTGAATTACATTTACAATCAGGAGAAGAGTGACGATAGTGTGAAATTAGAGGACTTGCATTCTGTTCCAGCTCCGGTGGTTATCTTAAATCCTCCATCTGTGTCACTTGATCCAAGAGCTGAATTGCAAGATTATTCTAAATTTGCAACTCCAGCAAAGAAGAAGAAAAACAAATCTGAGAAAAGGGAGAAGAAATTGGGTGAAGCTCCAAAGTTTGTCTCAAGTCCCAAAGTTTTGGAAGAGCAAAAGATTTGTGAGAAAGTTGATTCTGTTCCTTCATTTGCTAATGAAGAAGAAAAATCTTTGCTTCAATGTAACAACTTGAAAGATATTAAAGCTAAGTTCAATAGCGAGGCTAAAGAACGAAAATTTCAAGGATCTCCTTCAAGTTCTTCAAAAATTCCAGGGTATAAACAAAAAGGCCTGGGTTATATTGTTAACGAAGAATCAGTTTCAACACTACCACAGAAGCAGCCAAAGGGGAAGGCTAAAGAGAAAGTTTCAGGTCACAAGAATCAGTCAAAGCAAAGGACACAAAAGGTGTTCAAATCAAAGAATGCTGATTACTATTCTGGAGGATCTTCTTATAGTTCTGGTAATTCTTCACGAAGTCCACCTCCAAGGTATGATTCTTCAGACGATTTCTTTGATTCCTTTGGTTCAGAAAATATTTTTGGTTATCATGATGTGTTTAAACAGGACAAGAGAAATTTAAAGAATTTTGTTGATAAAAACCAAATTTTTGAATCAAATCTGGGTAGCAGTTCCCTTAATGTTTTTCAAAGGAAGTGTTATGCATGTCGTAAACCAGGGCATCTTGCTGCACAATGTCCTACGAATGCGAGCACTGACGCTTATGTGAACAAAACTGCTAAATATGTGGATTTAAATGGTCATATTTTTGATGAACCACAACCTTCGATGTATAATTCAACTAGTAAGCCGTCTTGGGCAAAGACGTAAGTTGACAATTTTGTGGATTCATTGAAAAATTTTCAATCGCCCAAGATTTGGAAACCCCGAGTTGTTTTCTTGGGTGTAAAAGACCATGTTGAAGACACCGGGCGACCCGAGGCTGTTGACTCGGGCCGATCCCAAAACCACTAATGTTTTATCTGGTGTCTGCAGGTTTCTTCAAGAAGACCTGTCATGCGTGTGTTGCTGATAGTGAAGAACTTGCTTAATTTAGTGTTTCAATGACATATCATTTTAAAATGTTTTTCAACCGATTTTTCCAAAACTAAAACTGCAAAGTGCTTGGTCGATCAATTTTCTTTCTTGTTCATATGTTCACTTTTTGTAGTTGTACATATTTTTAGGGGGAGAAAATTGAAAATTCAAAAAATAGTGTTTGTTTGAATTTTAGGGGGAGAAATTGGAAAAATATAAAAAAAAATTAAAAAATTGAGAAATTGATCCGACAAAAGCGAGAAATGATGGTACATCAGCATATATGTTATCTGCCATGGATAGATTAAGTCTAAAGGCTGTAGGTACTTGCATAATCTGTGAATGTGCATGACTAATCTGATATCTGCAAGTAAGATATAAACATAAAGCTAGCCTGATGATCTTTGGTTATTTGCTTCTTGATGAATGCTGTGTGATGATTCCAAAAATAGAATAAAGAGATATCCTGATGAATGCATGTTTTCATTTTGCAAAAATTTCAACTTGTTTGATTTTCTTTATTTTGTCAAACGATCGGCCTTTCTCTGCGTATTGAAAGATCGACCTGATTGGTGTTCGTTTGACGTTCTGCTTTATTTTCTTTGGTGTTTCGTATAATCCATCGGACTTTCTCTGCGTGTACGGGAGTACCGACCTGATTGTTGTTGGATTATACAATTTCTGCTTTATTTTTATATTTCTTATTTTCCTAAACAATCGGACTTTCTCTGCGTGCTCACAAGCCGACCTGATTGTTGTTTGTTTAGGGTTCTGCTTTATTTTTGCATGACTCATCAAGGATGATTAAATCTCTAAGAAAGTTGGTTTTATATGATAAATTTGATGATTTGCCAGTATTTCTGATAGAGTGGAGGCCGAGTTATCAGTGCATGATAAAATTACCTTAAGCATATCTGAAAATGATAAAAATGATTGGTGCATGCTAAAATAAACATAAATGTTGTATTTGCGATTATCTTGGCTTGCATGCTGATTAAGACCGAAATTGAAATGTGCTAGATGCGTTATGTCTGATATGATCTCGTGTCGTCATCTTTCTCGCAAAATACCAAAAATAGAGTGTAATTTTGTATTGCATTTATATTTCCATTTTAGTAAAATTCAAAAAGATTTTCGGTGTGTTTTAGCATAACTTTGAAAAATCAAAAAGATTTTAGGTGTGTTTTGACCTAAAGTTTCTAAAAGCCAAAAAGATTTTATTTCTTATTTGTTTTCGATCGATCAACACTTGATTCAAAATCAAAGGTTACAAAATGGATATCTTGGATTCTCAAAGAGAAGTTTTGCTCCAAGATTAAATTAAGCTTGGTATTTTGTATAGAAAACAAAATCCCCACTTTTTGTCTTCTAAAGTTGCAGGTTCTGTGTATCAAGACTCGAGCATGGTGTAAAGAGGGAGTTTGTTATGTCATTCTCAAGTGGATCTTGGTGATCAAAGATGTTTCAATTAGAGATCCATCCGTGCAAGCTCTGATTCTGACAAGATTTCAAGTTGAAGATCTGATGCAGCAATGTTGAAGATTGAAGACTAGAGGTTTAGTTAGACTAGATACACTACACGTTAAGGGGGAGTTTGTTAGAGCATATTCCTATGCCACGATGTGTCTTGTGTATTGTATCTATGTAATGAGAGCAACTATGTGAGTCTAGTTAGGCTGCTGGGCGTAACACATGGTCCGCCGGACCAGTTGGTGCAACGTATCAGTTGATACGCTGGGTGATACGCCAGCTAGTCTAAGTTACCTATAAATAGGTAGCTTGTGTAGAGAGCATGAGCACTGAGAGAGAACTTCAAGTCATATTCTACATTTCTGTGTGTGTGTTTCTGTGTGTATGCTCTCAAGGTTTCATCAATACAAATCTCATTTGTATTTACTTTTGTTCTCGTTTCATCTCATTATCACGTGATTAGCAATCGATCTGTCGCTCCATGGTTTTACACTAAGCCAAAGAAGGAGAGACCAGAAGAGAAGAAAGTTAGGGATGGTAAGGGAAAGGCAGAGACAAAGGCCTTGGTTGTGTAGGATTGTGGGGAATATCAATGGGCTTTGCAGGTAAAGGAACTCAGTCTAACTTGTACTATGATTGCTAAGATAGAGAATTATGATGAAGAAGAACATGCATTTGTGGTCACTGAGGAGAAGTCGGGAGATGAGCAGGGGAACTTGGTTAAAGAAAAGGAAGCATTTGCCGCCGAGGTCGACAACACAAAGGTATGTACTAATCCCACTTGTGCACGTTTAATTCCTCGCCCAAGACAACTATGGAAGAATAGTGAGATAGAATTATTTGATATGCAATGTTCTAGAAGTTCGTTTAAGGGAAGATGGGAAAAGAGTGAGGAGAAAGTCAAAGCACAGAAACTATATATAGAGAAATACCAAGCCCTTGCTACTCAAAAGTCTGTCTTGTATGATAATGCTAAGTTAGAAATAGCTGAGCTTAGGAAGCAGGTAGATGATCTCAAACATCAGAACAATGAGTTACAAGTGAAATTAGATGTAAATCAGATGAGAAACAAAAGAATGCTCGAAGCTGGTAAGGCTTTGTCCACCTACCTAACTGATGTTCGATTTGGTAAGGATAAAAGAGGAATAGGAATTAGCTTTTCTGGAAAAAAATAAATAAGAATAGTGTTCCTCAACCTGTGTCTAGATATATAATAGGTATGATCTATGAGGAGGATTAGGTAGATAGATCTAAATCAGAAATGCATGAAGCAGGACCTCCCATAGATAGTGTTCTGCTTGGTGTGAAACCCATGATTGAAGAGGATTTAGAAAATGAGAAACATATGACCTATGGTTTGGGTAATCAGAATAAATCGGTGACACTCACATGTGAACCGGGTCCATCCCAGGAATCATTAAACGATAATGTTAGTCCTTCTGATGTTTTTGTTTCATGTGCAGATGAAGTAGGGATCAAAGATGTCAAAAAGTGTCATGAGTCTAGTAGTTTAATTTCTGATTTACCTAAGGACGTTGTTTTGGCATCTCTGTCTAAACTTAATGCGTCCAAGTCAATACAATTAATGTTTCCTATGTCTTCTAAACATGTTTCTAATTCTAATGAAGTAGTTAATGGTTTTAAAATTCGTGTGCCCAATACTAAAGCAGGTCGTGAGTCTAAACCCAAGGAATTTGTTCGTTATCCCCAGGTTGTGTCTACTTTCAACCGAACGAACAAGTCAAAATCAGAACAGGTTTGTTTAATCACACAACCTGAAAAGGTTACAAAACATTTCATATACAGATGGGATAATAAGCCTGAATGGAAGTCATCATACCCAAGATGTTCGTATGTTTGTAGCCATGTGAATGGGCCTAGACTTATGAATTGTTTTCAGTGTGGAAAACCAGGGCATTTTGCTGCAAATTGTTTAAATAGACCTTATCAACCATACTATCCACAAAACCCACGGACTAGTATGTTGCAGAAAATGATGACAGGTGGAAGTAAAAATCAGAAACAACAAGCTGTGTCTCAGGGGAAGCAAAGTTCAAAACCAATGAAGACTCAACAGTCTAAGTTTTAAAACACTAAAACTCCAGTGACAAAGCTTGTTGATGAAAAATGGAATGTGGCCAAAACTCCAAAACCAACTTACACACCTAAAGGTGTTTACCAAAGAAAAGATAAAATGAAATATGAACTTGTTGAAAAACAAGTACCTAAAACAAAAAGGATTTCTCAACTTAAAGGTAAAACAAAGGTTAAGAAACAAGTTTCTAAATCAAAAGATGTTTCTCAAACAAAACAAGTTGTTCAAACAAAATTGATACTTGAGTGGACACCTGTCAAGGAACGTGTAGATAAAAGCGTCACATCTCCACAAAGAAACCTGCAACTGTAAAGAAGTCAACCAATGTGTCAAAACCTCAGAAACACACTTTGTGGAAACCAAAAGTCAACACTCAAAGTTTAAGTGTAACTGATCGAACTCAGGAATGTCCCTTAAATTAGTCATCTACATTGACTCCAAGGGTGTGCCCAGATCTGTTATGGCCTAGGCACCCGACTCTAACTGATCTTTGATTCATGTAGGGATAGCCAAGGAGAACTATCAACAATCTCTGGTACATTGATAGTGGTTTCTCCCGACATATGACCGGAGATTTATCACTTTTGGAAGAGGTTCACGATTTTAATGGAGGAGGTGTTTCTTTTGCTGATGGAGTAGGTGGCAAGATCAGCAAGAAAGGTGTGGTGAAGAATGGTAGTTTGACTTTCTCTGATGTGCATTATGTGGAGGAGTTGTCACACAGTCTACTTAGTGTTTCGCATATTTGTGATAGAGAGTATTTTGTGCTGTTCAATAGCAAGGAATGTATTATTCTCAAACCTAGAGTCAAGATTCCTAAGGAGTCTGTCTTAATGCGTACACCAAGGCGAGGAAATTCTTATCTTCTCAACTTGGGCAATCCTCCGCCATCTGATGTGGCCTGTCTTATTTTAAAGCAAAATGAAAATCTGGCATTGTTATAGCATCGTTGTCTGGGACATGCCAACATGAAGAATCTGACCAAGCTGGCAAAGGGAGAGCATGTTAGAAACCTCCCCATCAAGGATTTCACATCAATTGAAAAGTGTGTTGCATGTGCTAAGGGGAAGCAGCACAAGTTACCACATCGTTCTAAAATGATAAACTCTATTTCATCAGTGTTGCAACTACTTCATATGGATCTCTTCGGCCCAATGCAAGTGCTAAGTATCAGCAAGTTCTCATATTGCCTGGTGATAGTGGATGACTTCTATCGATTTACTTGGGTTTTCTTTTTGTCAAACAAGCATGTAACTCCGACACGTGTGAAACAGTTTGTTACTCTCATAGAGAATCAAATGAGCAAGAAAGTGAAGGCAATAAGATCAGACAACGGAACAGAGTTTAAGAATGTTGAATTGAATATGTTCTGTGGAGAGAAAGGTATAGAAAGCCAATACAATGCACCGTACACACCTCAACAAAATGGTGTTGCTGAAAGAAGAAACAGAACACTCATTGAAGCTGCAAGAACTATGATGTGTGAAGCAAGACTGCCAATTTTCTTTTGGGCCGAAGCAGTCAACACTGCTTGTTATGTACAAAATCAGGTACTTTTGAACAAGCGGCATGAGAAGACGCCTTATGAGATTATCTATGGAGAAAAACCAAAGGTGGGGTACTTCAAGACTTTTGGGTGTCCTTGCACAGTTTTAATTCAATCTGATATGGGGAAATTCGAAGCAAAGGCTGATGAATGCAACTTTGTTGGGTATTCTGCAAATAGTGCTTATCGAGTCTATAACAAAAGCACCAAAGTGATAATTGAGGTGTTCAATGTTGACTGGTTAGAAGACAATCTGACTGATGCTGGAACTGGGCCAGACTGGATCTTCGATTGTGGGTCATTGTTTGAAGGTTTCAACTTGTCAAATATGTTTCCTAGTCTGGAAGAAGAAGAAGACATTATTTCTCCATCTCTTGATGTTAGGCCATCCGTGGAAAATGTTAGTGACAATGTATCAGCAGCAGCTCCTAAGGATGATAATGTGGATGTTCCAGAATCTTTAGGAACTCATGATGATCAGAAGGAGTCAGAAATCCAAGGTATGAATGATAATATTAATGATACTAACCTGCCTGTCTCTGTTTCAGTACCAGATGTTCAAGCCACAAGAATCAACGGAGATCATCCTCTCAGCAATGTGGTCGGACCAGTGTCAACAGGTGTCACTACTAGAAGCCGCGTGGGTGACATCAACTTCTGCATGTACTCATGTTTTATCTCCCAGATAGAGCCTCTAAATGTGATGGTAGCTCTTAAAGATCCAAGTTGAATGGAGGCTATGCACGATGAATTGAATCAATTTTCAAAATTGGGAGTGTGGCATCTAGTGAAAAGGCTTGATAATAAGAAATTTATACCCGCAAGATGGTTGTACAAGAACAAGAAAGATGATACGGGTGTGATTGTGAGAAACAAAGCCAAGTTGATTGTTCAAGGTCACAGACAGGTTTACGTGATTGATTATGATGAGGTGTATGCACTAGTGGCCAGATTGGAAGCAATTCGAATATTCCTTGCTGTAGCAACATATCTCAACTTCACAGTGCATCAGATGGATGTGAAGACAGCTTTCCTTTATGCTGAAATGAATGAAGATGTTTATATGGCTCAACCGCCAGGGTTTGTGGATGAAGAGTATCCAGACCATGTGTATCTTCTGGATAAAACTCTATATGGTTTGCATCAAGCTCCCCGCACGTGGTATGAGAGTCTATCAAAACATTTGGTGGAAAATGGTTATACAAGAGGAGTGGTTGATCAAACTCTGTTCAGAAAGAAGGTGAAAGGTGATATCATTATGGTGCAAGTTTATGTGGATGACATCATCTACGGGTCAACAAATGAAGAGTTATGCACCGAATTTGAGGATATCATGAGAAAGAAATTTGAGATGAGTGATCAAGGGGAGATAAATTTTTCCTTGGCATTACAGGTCAAACAAGATGAATCTGGGATTCTCATTCATCAGGCAAAATATGTGAATGAAATTCTAGAAAAGTATAAGATGCAGGACTCCAAGCCCATCTCCACTCCCATGGCATCCCGGCCTCTACTGACAGCAGATGCAGATGGGGAATCAGTGAGTAAATTCATGTATCGTTCAATGATCGGTTCACTTATGTATTTAACAGCAAGCAGGCCAGATATCATGTATGTAGTGTGTGTGTGCACGTTACCAGGCTAATCCTAAACTCTCTCATTTAGCTGCTGTTAAACGTATTTTTAGGTATCTGAAGGGCAGGCCTCGGCTTGGACTTTGGTATCCTAAGAATACTGATTTTCAATTATATGCGTTTACTGATAGTGATTATGGAGGCAGTGATCTTGACAGGAAATCTACAACTGGTGGGTGTCAATATTTGGGAGACAGACTCATTTCATGGCATAGCAAGAAGAAGCATACCGTTTCCAAGTCAACTGCAGAAGCTAAATATGTGGAGCATCAGCTGGATGCTCGCAGGTAGTATGGATTCAGAATCAGCCCACTGACTACGGTATGGAATTTCTTAATACTCCAATTTTTTGTGATAATGCTGCTGCTCTGCAAATTGTCAAGAATCTTGTTCAACATTCCAAAACAAAGCACATAGATATCAAGATACATTTCATTCATGATTGCTATGATAGGAAGTTGATTCAACTTAAAAAGGTAAACTTCGATCAAAATGTTTCCGACCTTTTCACAAAACCCCTTCCTCGTCCAAATTTTGAAATGTGTGTTGAAGGTCTAAGGATGATTGCCTTCGAGGAATGATCTGATCAAAACTGTTTGTACATAGTTTTGTTTTTATTTATGCTTTGGTATTTTTTTTCAATTACTTTTGGGTTTATTCAATTAAAAAAAATGTGTGTTTATGTTTTCAAAAGCCTCATAAAAACAGGGGTAGAAATGTTATAGTTTCAGACAATCGGAGATTTTATGAAGTCTTTTGTGTTTGCCTTGAGTTGGTAGGAAGTGATATAAATGTTCAAGACAATGGAGACTGACACGCGTAAAGCTGAAGTGAAAGATTGCTCAAAGATGATATGTCGGTAAGCTCAACCCAAAACTATGATCATCAATGTAAGTGCAGTAAATTTAACTTCTATATATGTTTAGTTTCCCATCCTAGTGGTATCTACCTAGTATTCACACCCTCACACGCCATGTTCTGCTGTTATGGAAACACCACAGAAAACAAAAAGAAAAATGAAAAGAGAAACAAATGAAAAAGAAAAGAAAATAAAATAATTATTCTTTTTGGTCTTCTCTGCGTGCTTATGCGGCCGACCTGATCACCAACTGATAATTAAGGAAATAAGTGGTAGTCATAACGGTTTTGCATGGTTCCTCAAGTTGGGGGTTTGTGAATCCTCAATAAACTCTGAGGTTGGGTAGGTTTTGCTATGAACAATTGTGTGTGGGGACGGTTAAACATGACGGTAATATTGCACCATAATTAAGCACTTCAAAATGACTTGATGTGAGTTTATGCGGTCAAATATTCTGGCAATTGTCTAGAGCGTCGAGTAACAGAAGCTGAAAAGGGTTCCTCAGTCAAAGATAAGTCTGGTTTGATCCATAAAAAACATCAGCTTCAAGGCAAGTATATCTTTTTGTCTCGGTAAAAGGTTAGATTTGTTTTATGTTTTTATCATCTTTTAAGTTTTTGACTGTTTTAAAATTTAAACTTTTTATGATCAAGATCAGGTTCTCGGGGTATGAGTCTGAGGGGAAGTTTTGTAATGCTCAATTTTTTAAAAATTAATTTGTGTTCAAGTGTTTTATCATTTAAATGAGATTTGGGAGCATTTGATATGTTTTGAAAACTTGAGGGAGGTCATATGAAAAAATTTTCTCATCAAAACCCCCAAACCCATTTACGATTCTCATTTTCCCCACTGTGTTTACGATTCTGCCTAGTGAAACCCTATCCGCCCTCTCTTCGCCGAAAAATTGATTTTCGACCATCTCCGACCGCTCTCAGTAGAAATCGTGCACACCACCTCCCTCGTCTTCAAATTCCGACCATAAATCACCCTTCCATCAACTGTTTCCACTTTGAATCTTTAGTTTTTGTGTGGTTATCTTCACGATCGATCATTTTTTTTCCTTCAAGATTCTCGTCGATTTCTCGAGATTAGGAACCGTATCTGTGTTTGCGAAAGTTAAAAGGTAGTATCAGCTGTTTCATTTATAGTTTTTGAAGTGTTTGATATGTTTTCAAAGCGTTGCAGGTTCATCAATGGCGGCTCGACTGCGTTTACGATCATCGCAACGAAGAAGATGACGTTTCGGTGTTTCCGACGTCGTTTACGATTTTCGACGTTTACGATCGGCATTTACGATTGGACGGGGTTTACGATTCTGAGCGATTACGACTTAGGGTGTTTACGATCGGGCTTATCGTTTACGACTGGACTATGATTAACCCCGATCGTGAACCCATAATTGGATCATGAACCCGAATTGTTGATCGTAACCCCGTTGAAAGCTAATTTTTAAAATCGCAAACAATAAGATAAACACAAAATGGTTTTTAAAAAAAATTCATCAAACTTAATTGTGTTTCAGATGAAAATTGAACAAGTTAATTTTAGTAGTGTGTTTTTGTTAAAATTGTGGAACAAAATTCAATTCTTTAAAAAAAAAGGTTTCAATTGAGATTTTAGAACTTCAAAGGATAATGTGATAATCAATTGAACTTCATTGCTCAATGATGTGATTAAATCAGATACATTTGTCTCGGTATCTCAGATGGCAGAAGAAATGATTGATGAAGAGATTCACTTTGAAAGAGACCACTGTATACCTACTTATTTGGATGACCCTCCAGAGAAACACATGCAGTTGTTCTATTCTCTTGTTGCTGGGATGAACGTGTGCAAAATTAATCATGCTCTCAGGGCGCACGTGCTGATAGATGAACAACTAGTCAGAGAATTCTGGGGAACTGCCAGGGCAAATCTTGATAAAACAAGAATCATTGCAACAATTCAAAACCGCAGAATCGAGATCATGGAAGAAGATATTCGTCAGGGGTTGAATATTGATGATAAAGCTGAAGACACAATGGAATATTCCAAGACTGCAGTATTAGAGGGTGCATGTCTCTTGGGGTATGAAGGAAAATTCCCACCGATCTTCAAGAAGCTTTTGCCACACTACTGGAGGTGTTTGGCACACTACTTGCAGAAATCATTCTTGGGGAAGAGAACAAGCTTTGATCAACTAAACAAGGTGCATGGCACAACATTTGTTGCACTGGCATTGGATTGGGAATTCAACTTTTCAAAGATGATGCTATTGGATTGGGTTGGTAATGCTGATTTGAGTGCAAGAGAGCAATTCCTCATGACTCCAAGGTTTGTGCACATGGTGGTAATGAGAAGCTGGACATAAAATTCATGGATGATGGTGTTTTTGGTCTGCAAACTCAAGATAGAAAGGGAAATGGCACTTTTCAAGGAAGACTTGAGTGGGCTAAAAGAGGTGCTTTCCCTGAGATTTCAAGGGAACAAGATGAAGAATCAGAACCCGAACCTGAAGTGCCTCCATTCATTGTATCTGTTGCTGAAGATCATGATGTTCCAGTGACTGTTCAGGAAGAACCAGAAAACATACCTTCAGATGAAAAGAATGTGGTGGATGATATTTTCCCTGAGAGTGAGAATTTGGCAGATGACATATATGGCGATCTATAGCCATTCAGCCACAAGAGAACAAGGTGTGACTTGAGTTCTTCTTCAAGGGATGGTGCAATCCCACAAGAGATAAATATTAATGTTGCTGATGATGATGTGTTTGTAGAACCTATTCCTGCGCGTGAACCTTCACCGAGAAAGAAATCTGATCCAAGATCTATCAGATTCAAGTTCCAAAAGACAAGCTCAAGCTTGATGGTATTTGAATCATCAGGTGCAAATGTTGAGAGCACATTACAAGATGATGATCAAGCAGATGTACAAGAGACAACTCCAACTCAAAATGAAAGTCCTATTCTGAATGAACACAACCCAGTTCATGAGGAAAGGCAATTCTTCAAAGTTGATAGCTCGTTTGTTGAGCCCAGCCCAATGAGAGTAAATGTTTCTACTGAATCAAGCCAGGGTCCAATCATTCCAAGCTTTCGTCCATATCCAACACTTGTTGGAGAAAGTGTTCAAACTGGTGATCTCCCGCTAGACCTTCGGATAAGTGTTGATCCTCAAATCAACTTTCTGTTATCTCAAAACAGGAAGAGAGATGGAGAGTTAAAAGAGTTGAAAGAAGAAAACAAGAGGTTGAAGGAGATAGAGAGCAAGAATGAAGCAAGCATTGGATATTTATATGCTGGATTCCTTGAGTTAAGAAAGAAGTTGGAAGATTTGAAGGGGATTGATAGTTTAAATGCCCAGTGTTCTTCACAGGGTGCACAGACTGCTGATGTAGTGCAAGAAGATGAAGGTGATGACTCCATTGAGATCTCAAACTATGTACGAGGAGGGAGATTCATCTCAAAGGCACCAGAAAGCCATGAAAATTGATTCAAGGATTTCTTTCAGGGACCTCCCCATAAGCTATACTCAATTGATGTGGGAGAGAGTGAAATTGAAAAAAGGGGGAGTCGTGAACCTATCTTGTGCTAGCACTACGATGGAGAGAAGAAGCTGTTTGCTGTGATCAGAGATGGCTATAGTCTAGTGGAGTACTACAGAACTCATGGTTAATTTCACTCCTAGACTGAGACAGAGATGAGGAATTTGCTGAGGGCTCCATTTATTAACAGATGGATGAATGCACATGGAGACCTTTTTCGTAATAATCTGATGAGCCATCTTGAAGAAAACTTTGCAAACTTTGACCTCAAGAAAGCAAGATGGGTTCAAACTGGAACTGACCCTGTTACGAATGAGCATGTTGGAGAAGTGAGGCAACCACCCACCAAAAGAACTCGAGTGATCAACATGTTGGACGAGATTGAAGATGGTACACTTGTGAGAAACTTTGATAATTGGTTTTATGATCCAACAACTCATGAGGTGGTGGTGGTTTGCAAGAAGATGCGAGAATTTCGCTTCTATGATCTAGTTGATTTTCTGAGATTTGGAGAATGTGACATCAAACTCCTAGCCACCCAACCTATCCTAGGTGATGAACTTAATTTTGAAAATGCTATAAGGGTGGGAATCTTTCATGGAACAGCAAACAGGATTGTAGAACGTGAATGGTGGTCAAGGAAGGAGACTCACACCATCCGATTTTATTTGCTTCTTCCTTAGACAGTCTAATGGTTCATGCCTAGGGGAAGATTGTAGGGCTATACTTAGTGAGGCATGAACATTAGAGAAGTGGGCTTACATTGCTTTGGGCTTGATGTGTTTACGATGTGAGCTTCATGGGCCGGACTACTTATTGGGTTTACAATTTTTGCTAAGGCTTTTGTAAGGGTAGTATAAATACCCAAGTAGTTGATGTTTACTACTAGTTCTCGATTACGATTTTCAGCATATATCTTGTATTTCCGATCGTTAACTCGTGCTAATAGAAGATTGATCAACTTTCATCAAGATTTGATTGTGTTGCTTTGTTCTTCATCTCATATCAAGTCTATTTCATCATCTTCTTGTTGAATCACTCACAAACAAGGATTCCGCACTTGTTTGTGTTTACGATATCATGAACAATTGTTGTTTCGGGACCAACAATTTTCCAGTAGATAAGTGGACAAGGTCTCATACCAAGCTCGAGGAGCCTGATGAAGACCATAAAGTGCTTTGTCCAACTTATAAACCTTTTCCGGATAATCAGGATCGTAGAATCCCGGAGGTTGTTTAACATAGACCTCTTCCTTCACTTTGACATACAGAAAAGCAATCTTTACATCGATCTGGAAGACTTTGAATCCACGATGTGCCACATACGCCAAGAAAATTCTGATTGCTTCAATTCTAGCAACAGGCGCGTACACTTCGTTAAAATCGATTCCTTCTTCCTGGGAAAACCCTTGAACAACCAAATGGGCCTTGTTACGCACTATTAGTCCTCGATTGTCTCGCTTGCATTTGTAGACCCACCGAGTTCCACACGGTTCTTTACTTCCGGGTGGTAAATCGACCAAGTGCCACACTCCAAGCTTTTGAAATTGTAACAACTCTTCTTGCATTGCCTCTACCCACGAACCATCTTCTAATGCTTGAATAACATCTTTTGGCTCGATCTGAGACAGAAAGCATGAATGAAAAGCTTCATCTTGAATTCCCGATTCCCTGATTGTGAGTAAAGCAATGTTCTCGATTTGATGTCTCGTTCTCACTCCTTCATTTAAATCACCTAAAGTATTATCTTGTGGATGATAGGTGTTTATCCAAAGCGTCTGATGACTATGGACAATAACACTCTCGTCCAGATTCGAAACATGATCATTCTCAGCCTCATCGTTGTTATTAGAACTACTTCCTGGTTGTGAGATAGCTTGAACAACTTCAATCTCGGGTTGACTAGAAGTGTTTGTAGGTTGAACAACTTGCGTGATAGAATTATCAACCGTATCTGAGGAAGCTTTATGAAACTTATGTTCATCATCTGAAGCCAGAATATCAACATCTAACATAGTATCAGCAGTTGTTTTAGTCAAAACGTCATCAGCGATTGGTATTTCTGGAACAGCAGACCGAGATACAATCTTCATAACCGGAACATCACCTTGAAGTTCAATATAGACAGGAAATAGGTGATCATCGGTTTCTTCTGGTGTTGACTCACATGATTCAAAAAGACCTTTATAGTCAACTATCCAATCTGGTCCAACTCCTTTGGGCAGTAATGTATAAGATTGAAAATCTACATGTAAAAACTCATCCACTACACCCGTCAGTTTAATGAAAACCATTTTCTTCTGGTTTGAATACCCGACAAACAATCCTTCAAAGACTTTGTCTTCAAATTTGCCAGCAGACTTCAATATTGTGCAGGGACACCCAAGAGGTTCCAGATAATGAAGATTCGGCTTGTGATTCTTTAGCAATTCATAACATTTCTTGCCAAGTATTTTCAGTGTAAGGACATGATTCAGCACATAGCATGCTATGTTAACAGCTTCAGTCCAGAAATTCACAGGAAGCTGAGCATCAGCCAACATCGTCCTAGCCGTTTCAATTATTGTGTGATTCTTCCGTTCAGCAACACCATTTTGTTGTGGTGTGTATGGAGTATTAAACTCATGCACAATATGCTTCTCGAAACAAAAAGTTTGCATCGCTGTATTCTTAAACTCTGTGCCGTTATCGCTGCGAATTCGTCTCACCTTCAACTTGTAGTAACTTTCCAAAGAATTAATTAAGTTGATGAGAATTCATGATGTTTCGCTTTTAGCTACAAGAAAATCCACCCAAGAAAATCGTGAATATTCATCAGTGACCACCAAACAATACCAATGCCCGGAAATGCTTTAGCGATTCACAGGACCAAATAAATCCATGTGTAGCAATTCCAACGGGACATTGAGTGGTATATCTTGAGAGGATGAGATTTCCTTTTCTGTTTTCCCTTTTTCAACTGACGCAAACATCATTGAAAGTGAATTGCTGATTCGGAACCCCTTCTCCAAGATTCTTCCTCACTAAATAATTCATCTTTTTGTAGTGGATGTGACCCATACGTCGGTGCTATAAAACAAAATCTCTCTCTGATGCTTTTGATAAGAAACATTGACCTACCAGATTAGCCTTTGTTGAGTTCATATCAAGAACATACAAATTTGAACATCTTGGTGCTCGCATTACTATACAATCATCTGGGATTTTGTATCCTTGTTTCAAAATCAGACATTCACTCCCTGTGAAAGCTGTAGCAAAAATTTGGGAGACGCTCAGAAGGTTGTATTCTAATTCTTTCACGTATTCCACTCTATCAAAAGTGATTGCCCCATTGCTCAATTCACAAATCCCGGTTACTTAACCGCCTTTATCTCCCGCAAAGGTGACTTTGCCTCCCTCAAAATGTTTTACATCATGGAGAAGAGAGATATCACCAGTCATATGTCGAGATGCTCCGCTATCAACAACCCAAAAGTATTCATGGACTGTCGCGAATATCCCTGCATAAATTAAAACAGAAGATTAGTTTCGGGACGAACCCAAGCTTGATGCTTTGGGTCGACCGTCATCTTCAACAAAATAGAAAAGCAAGAAGAAAGTGTTAAACAAGAAATTGCTAGAAGGTCTACCATCATAATGGGAGTCTTATGTGCTGTTGATCATGAATGACAAGGATTTTTCTGCATTGACATTTGTGAAACTATTAGGAAAATTGCAAGCTAGAGATCTGGAAATGAAGAATGTGAATACTACTCTAGCAGCGGTTCAGAATCCGGATGTTTACTACGGATCAAATGCAGCAACTATTTCAGGTAAGTCGGCAAAAATAACAAGTTCTGCACCGGCTACGGCGTTTGTAGCTGGAGGTCTACCTAGACATGTTTCTAATTCGAGAACCAGAATGGGCTCACATCATGCTGATTACAATTACAATTCTGGAGGAAGTAGCACATCAGTTCCAGCAAGTAATTTGGTGAACACGGGAAAAATGGCTATGTCTGTGTCTACAACTGAAGATTATATGGCCCTTGTTTCTGCTTTAGTGTCATCTTATTACGGTTTGATAACTGGGAATGTTAGCAATGCTTCGAGCTAAGGGTTTGTCCATAGCTGGTAATGACTTTGTTGAAGATGACGGTCGACCCAAAAGCTTCGAGCTTGGGTTCGTCCCGAAACTAATCTTCTGTTGTAATTTATGCTGGGATCTTCGCGACAACTGATGAATAACATTCGGGTTGTTGATAGCGGAGCATCTTGGCACATGACCGGAGACATTTCTTTGTTGCATGATGTGAAATACTTTGACGGTGGTAAAGTAACATTTTTGCTAGAAACAAAGGAGGTCAAGTCACTGGTATCGGTAAACTTTCAAATGGTGTTGTCACATTCGAAAAAGTTGAATTTGTTCAAGAATTGGAGTACAATCTTTTGAGTGTCTCCCAGATTTATGACAAGCAATTCACGACTGCTTTCACGGGGAGTGAATGTTTAATACTGAAACCTTAATTCAAGATTCCAGATGAATATGTGGTAATGCGAGCACCGAGATTCTCAAATTTGTATATGCTCGACATGAATTCAGCAAAAGCAACGGTCGCGGGTCAATGTTTCTTGTCAAAGGCATCCGAAAGAGATTCCGTTCTATGGCATCGTCGCATGGGACACATCCACTACAGGTAAATGAACGAACTGGTGCGGAGGGGTCTTGTTGAAGGGGTTCCAAAGCAACAATTTGTTTTTAATGATGTTTGTGTGAGCTGCAAGAAGGGAAAACAGAAAAGAAAATCCCATCCACTGAAGAAATATCACTCAATTGAGATCCCGTTAGAGCTACTTCATATGGATTTGTTTGGTCCAGTGAATCGAGCAAGTATTTCGGGAAATTGGTATTGTCTGGTGGTCACTGATGAATTTTCAAGATTTTCGTGGGTTGATTTTCTGGTCTCTAAGGATGAAACTTCAAGAATTCTCATCAATTTGATTACAACACTTGAATCTTTGTATAAACTGAAAGTACGAAGAATTCGTAGTGATAATGGCACGGAGTTTAAGAATTCAGCCGTGAGGACGTTCTGTTCGGAAAAAGGGATTGTGCATGAATTTAGCACTCCATACACACCTCAGCAAAACGGTGTGGCAGAAAGAAAGAACCGCACAATTATTGAAACAGCACGAACAATGTTGGCTGATGCTCAATTACCTGTTCCTTTTTGGAAAGAAGCTGTCAACACTGCGTGTTATGTGCTTAATCGAGTGCTTACTGTGAAGCATCTTGGAAAGACATGCTATGAATTATTAAAGAATCATAAGCCGAATCTCGATTATCTAGAGCCTTTTGGGTGTCCCTGTACCGTATTAGCTTCTGCAGGAAAATTTGATGACAAGGCCTTTGAGGGGTTATTTGTCGGATACTCAAATCAAAAGAAGCGAGTATTTAATAAGCAGAATGGTACGGTGGGTGAATATTTGCATGTGGATTTACAATCCTATACTTTACCACCCAGAGGTGTTGGACCGGACTGGTTGTTCGATTATAAAGCTCTTTTTGAAAATTGTGAATCGAAGCTAGAGATGTCTGATGGGCAACTTACTCGAGTTGTCATTGAGTTACTAGATGATACTCCGGTTCTAAACATACAAACTATGCCAACTCCGATAGTGCCTATTGCTGATTAGTACATGACGAAGACTTTAAATGATTCAACAATTGCTGCTGATGATATGTCTTCAGATGATGATAGTGAATTTCATGAAGCTGTGACACATCAGGTGGAAATTCCTACTGAACAACTTGATTCACATGTTGATGCTACTTCTAATGAAGTTGAGGCTGATTCAACTGATAATGCGGTCGATCCACAAGTTGATACGATTTCAAATGATGCTGATGTCAATACAACTGAAACTATGGTGGTTGAGGAAGATCCTGTTCCTGATATGGGTGAGACGGTGGTTGTTCCTATTCATCAAACGCTCCGGATAAACACCATACATTCGCAAGACAATATTATTGGTGATTTAAATGAAGGAGTTCGTACAAGACATCAAATTGAGAGCAGTGCTTTACTATCTGTTCTGGAATCTGGTATTCAGGAAGAAGTATTTCATTCATGCTTTATATCTCAGATCGAACCGACAAATGTTAACGAAGCTTTATTAGACGGTTCGTGGGTTGAAGCAATGCAAAAAGAATTACTGCAATTTCAAAAGTTGGGTGTGTGGCACTTGGAGGATTTACCAGCGGGAAGCAAAGAGCCGTGTGGTACACGGTGGGTTTACAAATGCAAACGGGATGATCGTGGAATCATTGTCCAAAACAAAGCCCGTTTGGTTGTTCAAGGTTTTTCTCAAGAAGAAGGGATAGACTTTAACGAAGTGTATGCTCCTGTTGCCAGAATTGAAGCAATCAGAATTTTCTTGGCATTTGCTGCACATCGTGGGTTTAAAGTCTTTCAGATGGATGTAAAGAGTGCGTTTCTTTACGGCAAGGTTAAGGAAGAAGTGTATGTCAAACAACCTCCGGGATTCTTCGATCCTGATTATTCGGAGAAGGTTTATAAGTTGGACAAAGCTTTATATGGTCTCCATCAGGCTCCTCGAGCTTGGTATGAGACGTTGTCTACTTATTTACTCGACAACGGGTTCAAGCGTGGGTTGGTTGATCCTACTCTTTTCTACCGTAAAGCGGGGGAGTATTTGCTTCTGGTACAGATTTATGTTGACGATATTATTTTTGGCTGTTCGAACGAGAAGTTATCGAAGGATTTCAAGACTTTAATGCAAACAAGGTTCGAGATGAGTTCGATGGGAGAAATGTCTTTCTTCTTAGGATTGCAAGTTCAATAATCTGATAAGGGTATCTTCATACATCAGACGAAGTATGTGAGAGATGTCCTGAATCGATTCAAGGTGGAAGACGTTCGAATTCCTGGAACTCCAATTCAGCTGTCGCATGGCCTATGTCCTGACGAAGATGGTGAAAAAGTGGAAGTCACTCGTTATAGGGCTATAATAGGTTCACTGATGTATTTAACAGCGAGTCGACCTGATATAATGTTTGTTGTTTGTTTGTATGCCAAGTACCAGGCAGCTCCTCGTGTTTCTCATATGAATGCGGTTTTGAGAATTCTAGCTTAGCTGAAGGGTAATTCAGATCTCGGGATCTGGTATCCTCATGATGATAAGTTCGAATTGTCGGCGTATACGGATTCGGACTACGGTGGTTGCAAGATTAATTTCAAGTCAACCACGGTCGGATGTCAGTTTCTCGGCGATAGGTTGGTATCTTGGCAATGTAAGAAGCAGACTTCTGTTTCCACATCCATGGCTGAAGCTGAATACATAGCGGCTGCTAGTTGCTGCTCTCAGGTTTTATGGAATAAACAGCAGATGCGGGATTACGGTTTGAAGTTTCTTACTACTCCAATTTACATAGATAATTCGGCCGCTATTTGCATAACAAAAAACCCCGTTCATCACTCTAAAACGAAACACATTGATATTCGTTATCATTTCATCTAGGATTGTTTTGAGAAACACCTGATTGATCTGCAAAAGATCCATACTGATTTTCAAAAAGCGGATCTTTTTACAAAAGCTTTTGACAAAACCCGCTTTCGTTATCTTTTGCAGATCAACGGCATACAAAAGTTATCGGTCGAGTAACTTTCGGTTGATCATTTTTGCTTATTGTTTGTATTTTGTTTGTTTCTTCTTTCTTGTTATAAAAATCCAAAAATAGCATTTTGTATTTTAGGGGGAGAAATATCAACCACGGATAAAGTAAAAATGAAAAGCTGTAGGTTCTTGTTTGGTTAGTTAAATGCGTAAGGGTAAATTTGATATATGCTAGTATGATATAAACATAAAATTTTGCTTGATTAATTGTGAGACACATCATGATGATTACTGTGTGATCTTGGCATAAATAAAATGAAAAAGCAAAAAAACAGAATAAGAGATGTTCTGGTGTACGCATGTTTTCATTTTGCGAAGATTTAAACTTGTTTGATTTTTTTTATTTTGTCAAACGATCGGACTTTCTCTGCGTATCGAAAGATCGACCTAATCGTTGTTCGTTTGACGTTCTGTTTTATTTTCTTTGGTGTTTCGTATAATCCATCGGACTTTCTCTACGTGTACGTGAGTACCGACCTGATTGATGTTGGATTATACAACTTCTGCTTTATTTTACATTTCTTATTTTCCTAAACAATCGGACTTTCTCTGCGTGCCTACCATCCGACCTGATTGTTGTTTGTTTAGGGTTCTGCTTTATTTTTGCATGAAACACCATGAACAATAAATCTCTGTGAGAATCAAATTCTGTGAAAAATACAAAAATAATAAGAATAAGCCAGATTACCAGTATTTCTGATTGTGTGGGTTTTCATATTATCAATGCTTGCTAAATATATCTTAACATATCATAAAGCTATAAAAATTGATCTACCCAAGCTGAAATAAATTGAAAAATTGTATTTGCTGCCAACTTTGCTTGCATGATGATTAAAAATGAAATTGATGTGTGTCTGATGCATATTGGCCGATATGATCTCGCATCTGGATCTTTCTCACAAAAATACTTAAGTTATATCAATTCTTGTAATGTTTTGTTTCAATTCTGTTTGGTTTGTTATTTGAATATCTGAAAAATTACAAAAAGATTTTAGGTATGTTTTAGCATAATTTTGAAAAATTCAAAAAAGATTTTAGGTGTGTTTGAAAATTTACAAAAATCAAAAAGATTTTTATTCTGCGTTATTTTCGATCAACCGTTGGTGAAAGATTTCAAATTATGCCAGAAACAACCAAATGGACTTGATTTCAGAAATTTCATTAGTAAAATTGAACGAAGTTTGAGGAAAATTGATAAATTTTAAACTTTGGAAGTTCAATTTGAAAAATTCATCAAAATCAGGGGTTATTTTTGAAAAATTTCAAATCTCCAAACCTGGAGTTCGGAGGGCCGAACGTGGAGTTCGGAGGTCTGAAGATGGAAGTTCGGAGGACCGAACCTCAGAATCGGACAGGGTTTGGAGGTGGTCGAATTGGGAGTTCGGTGCTACAGTTCGTCCGAACATGGAGTTCGGAGGTCCGAACTTGGTCAGCTATATATACGCCAAACCTGAAGTTCGGAAATCATTGTTAACTGTTTACACTCCGAACTTGCACCGAACTACTGCCCGATTTTCAAATTTTCGATTGACCGTGTTTTTGGCGATTTCAAGGCTGATTCTAGGTAGAAATCTTGATTCCGAACACACTGGTGGACTTAGAATAGGTTTTCATTCTGTTCTTGTTGGTTTTTGGTTCATAAAACACGTTCGGACTTATCTGAGTTCTAGATCTAAAATTGCTCCATCGAAAACGTTTTTTAACAATTAAAACTGGTTTCTATGTGGTGCTTATCGAAATCCAACCAAGGGTGTTGTTTGTTTGAGTCTAACTTGGGGTTCGGAGGAAGCTCGGACAGAGTTCGGAGGTCTTCAAAATTTTGATCAAATGTTGTTCGTTTACGCAAACGACAATTATTTGACGAAATCGGTGATTATATCTGTTAATTACATTGAATTTAATGAATGTTTTCTTTTATGTGTTTTCAGATATGGCAAACGACTTAAAGATTGGAGATAAACATAATATTTGTGCGCATATCAGGGTTGCACGAGGCAAACTCAATAAGTTTAAGGACCGGGGATATTCGAGTTCTGAGGCGTTCGAGGATTCATTATGCCATTACCCAGCAGTGTGAAGTTTATCGGGATATTATTCTGGAGTTTTGGAACACAACGCATACGATTACTGATCCTCCAATTAGAATCGTTGCAACTGTTCAAGGACGACCTGTTGAAGTCACTGAGGCAGATATTCGCAGAGTTCTACACTTAGAATTTGATACAACAAATGCACGGATTGAGTTCCCTCATGAAGATAATGTGGCGTTCTTAAAGCGGATTTGGTATACTGACGATCCAAGCAAGAAAAATGGGTGTACAAATCGTCACTAAGCGTCCCTTACAAGTATCTTGCACATGTGCTGTTGGTCTGCTTGGGACATAGAATTTCAGGTCATGATGAAGTCCAGCAGATAATTATGTCCTTGATGAACGCATTGGTGATGAATCGGTCGTACAATGTCTCTGGAATGATCTTCCATTACCTGAGAGAAAATCTGACTCAACGTCAAAAGAAAGCAGCAATTTACCCCAGATTTCTCCAAATGGTGCTGAATGACAAATATCCGGATTTGATAAAGAATGCTGCACAAAGAATGGAGTTGAAACACATGACGGAGGCTAGTGTTGGTGCTTTGGTATCTTACCAGAAGAAAGCACTAGAGTTTCAACCTAAACTGAAATGATTGATTGGCCATCTTGCCAATGTCAATTATGTGCCACCAGTAACGGGTGCGCCTTGTCATGATGATGGCAGTGATTCGGAGGAATAGGATTATAGTTGGATCGAAGAACAGAACCAAATACCAATACAAGGTCGGGTGAAGAGGCCTAAGAGGCAAGTCCCAGTGGTTCAGGAACCGGTACATCAAGAACCAGAACCAGTATCTCAGCCGCAAATGACTGAATCGGTGGTCTCAGCATCTGTTACTGTGACTGAGACACCGGCGGTGAATGTCCTTGATGATGAATCTGAATCTGATGATGACTTTCTGAATGCTGAAGCTGATTCTGAAGACTTCTCTGATACAAACGATCCGTTTGTGAGAGTCTTAATCAATTCGAAGTATGTTAAGCTAAGGAAAGGTAATGCTGAGCATTTTGCCTACCGAGTCAGCAAGAACAAAAGCAACGATCGTTACAAAGATCGTGTGTATGATGTAGTGGCCTCATCTGATTCTGACAAAGATTATAATCCAGATGCTGATGTGGTTTCTGGCAAAGATAAAAAGACTGTTACTGGTTCATCTTCAGTTCTTTCAGGCAAAAAGATGTAGAAATCAGTGGCTGGAGGTAGGATGAAGAAGAAGAAGAAAGGGGTACAACAGTTCATCTTACAGCCTCGTTCTGGTGTTTCTACATCAGCTACTCCTGCTGTGTCTGTTTCTGAAGCAACAACCACGGTTCGGACTTCAGTGTCTGAAGTTCAAGCTGATTTTCTGCAAAACCTGATGAATGCCAATCGGTCGACAACTGTGAGCACAGCACCTTCAGCAAGTGCTGGTGCACAGTTTGTTAATCAGCCTATGGGATCTACAACTCCGGTGTTCTCAACTGTTACTACAACTGCTTCTACTCATTCTACACCGGATGTGAATTTCAACTTTGAAGAAGGCTCAGTTTCTTTTTCTCAGGCCAATATTTTGCAAAGAGCCTTATCTGATCAACAATCGCAGATTGATGCCTTGAAGGCTAAAACTGAAGCCCAAGAGAAGATGATTACAGTGTTGCGGTTTGATAATGAAGATTTGAATCAGCGGGTTGTAACTCTGCAAAATCGGGATGAAGTTAAAGACCAGGAGATTGTGAGATTGAAACGGGTTAGTCAAAACCAATCCAAGATGCTTCTGGAGATGAATGAGCAGTTAAAATTCTTGATAGAGAAGTTTAATGCTCAGGGGGAGATTGGAGATGGCACGGGCTGTAATGAAGATCCGTTGTAATTTTTGAACGATGATCCCGATCAGGATGATCCTGAAGGGAATGTTGGTTGTGGACCAGGCCCATCTGGAACCGCAGGTTCGGGTGCTGGAACATCATCTTCCCAGATGGAGAAAGTCTCTATAGAAGCGGTGCCGATTACTTCAATTCCTTCCGATCAAGCTGCAAAGTCAATGAGTGAATTTGCTGATATGTTACAGATGCTTGAAGAAGGGGAATTTGTTGGAGATTTAACGGCTGAAGACTTACAATGGGTGTTTGATTTGAACGATGAGGAAATGAAGAAAGCATCTGAGAAAGCTCCTGAGAAATTCAAAGATCCAGAACCAGAATCTGATGAAGATGTGGAGGGTATTTTTGATAAAGAAATTGAAATAGAGGATATTACAGAAGAAGAGTATCCGGATTTGTACTCCAACTTCAATCAATCTGGTGGTGATGAGTTTGAGGTGTTTTCGAAAGAGAAAGATGCTGAAGTTGAGGAAATTTTGAGAAAGAAAGAGTCTAAGAAACCTGAAGACCTAGTGGTTAAGGAGGTGAAGATTCAGAAACAGAATCAGACTTTTGAAGAGTTCATGAAAGCATTTCATGCTAATTATGTGCCACCTCCAAAACCAGTCAAGCAAAGATCGTCTTTCAAGTTCAAGGGTCAGGTGTCAGGGGAGATTATAAGTTGGATGTATGCATCAAGCTTGAAGTGCTATGGGATTAAAAGTGAACTTGGAATCCAGTACTTCAAGTGCGCCAAAAATTTCAGCAGTTTGCCGATCTGGGATATTCGTGAGCTGACAAGAAAGCCATTTTGCTGTTATGGCAATGATTGGTTGGGTATGCATTTCAAGAAGACTCTTGAGAGGGAATGTAATGAAGGATTTCAGTTTTTGGATCCTCAAAAGCCAAAAAGACGGCGATCACGAACAAGAGTTAACGAAAGAACTGGTAAGAGGCTGATAATTTTGGTGTTTCCAAAGAAGTCTGAGGTGATGAAGAAAATACCATTGATGAAGATGCAACAAGATTTTATCAAAGATCTGAGATGGTGGTATTATAATGAGAAGACAGGAGAACCAGTGATTGTGTTGAGAGAATATAACCGGGTTGTGAAGATCTACGATCCGATGTGGCTGATTAACTTGTCAAAGGCTGATATTGACGAGTTGTATCACAATCCAATCCTGTATCACCCGGATTACATGGATCAAGCGCTGAAGTTCCAAAGGGTGATAAGGGTTTGCTTTGCATTCAACATCTTTGCTGGAAATAATCATGAGTTGGTTTGGAAGGATGATGGGGCTGCTACAAATGTTCAAAGCTGATGAAGAACGGTCCAGCTATTGCCAAGGGGGAATTTGTTGATACACGATATGGCAATGAGCTGGATCAAACGAAGACATGAAGATTTAGGGTTTTGAGTTTGGTGGTCGAACTCCGGCCGAACCCTGGCCGAGCCTTGGCTGAACCTGAGGTTCGGACAAGCCAGGGAGTTCGGACACCCGTAGGCTATATATATATGTTTGTGTCTTTGTAATTGTTAAGTTTTTGAGAGCTGAGCGAACTTTTGTCTGAGAGTTTATGTGTGTACTCTGAGTCTCTTGTAATCATGTATTAATGAGAGATTGAGTTTATTTACCTTGCTTGTGTTGTTTTCTCACATATTCTCACGTATATGATTGTAATCGACCAAACCGATCCAACGCTCACGCACTTTCAAGAATTAGAGTTTAAAGAACTCCCTGATCCAGAAGAATTGAATTTGGCATTACTGTTTGACGATTCATTTGACTTGGGGGTATACTTTTGGTCTTCTTGCTTTTTAGGCTGAGAACACTCTCTGGTGAAATGACCAAAGTTAGAACAGTTGTAACATCTAACTTTTGATTTGTCGAATCCAATCGGGCCACCTGAATTCAAATCCTTTCTACCAGTTTTCTTCAGAATCTCTTCACCCTTGTGCTAGCATTGCAAATTGCCAGTTTATATCCATTAGCTCCAGATCATCCAGGTCGACTTTATCATAGTCTTCTTCGGTTAACTCTGCATTGCTAACCTTTCACGTGATAACTCCATAGTAAGATGATATCAAAGCTGACACCAATGCCATGTAATCTTTCGTAGTTGTGACGGAAAGAGCCATTGTGCTAGCATTCATGGTATTACTAACTGGAATCAAAACATTACATCCTTTTTATTCATAAGTTTCAGAATTTGATCCACTTCCAGAATAAGAACCACCTCCAGCTATATAAGCAGTGGCTGGAGCAGTTGATGTATGTTTTCCAGACTTTCCTGAAATGGTAGCAGCATTTGAGCCATAGTAAACCTTAGGATTTTGAACTTCGGCTGAAGTATTATTGACATTTTTCATTTCCAGATCTCTAGCCTGCAACTTTCCCATCAACTTTACAAACGTTAAAGTTGAATACTCTTTATCATTGGTAAGCATAAGCACATAAGGTTCCCACTTCGGCGGTAACCCTTCAAGCAATTTTTCTTTCATTTCATCATCATCTTTCTTGAGTTGGACCGTGTCCATTTCTAATAATAGATGACAATACCTAGATATCAGCTCAGGTACCCCTTCTCCATCATATTACTTAAAGTTGTCAAACTCTTTCTTCAAGACCTTCTTTTTGCTTTTCTTACACTGATCATTTCCTTCACATCTTTCTTTCAGTGTCGTCCATAAATCATAGGAATGTTTACACCTCTTGAATTGATGCAAAAGTTCCTTTGGAAGTGCTTGTGTGAGAATTCCATAAGCCTTTTGTTCCCTAGTGTAATCGCCCTTTTGCAATAAATCCAAATTCCTTTGCATAATTGGAACATTGTTGGCATCAACAGGATAAACGTACGGTGTATCCATGGCAATCCATAGATCACAATCTGTAGTTCCAACATACGCTTCAAACCAGTTTTTCCAATTATGATAGTCTTCAAATTTGAACAGCTTAGGAACCTTTTGACTAGTTCCTATCTCGTTATCGTAGTTCAACAGAGTTTGCATTTGCGATTGAATCGCAGCAAATGCTTGGAAATCCTACATTTTGAAAATTTGAAGTTTACTGTTTGGTCCGAACTCTTTACGAACTCTAATGAACTGTCCAAACTCGTACGAACTTAGTCCGAACTTGGTTACACTTTCCGAACTTCATCCGAACTCTTACTGAACTTAGTCTTTCCGAAACGTGTCTGAACTCTTTCTGAACACTAGATATCCAAACCCTTATAATGAACAATACCTAACTCTCTACGAACCTATTCTGAACTCGGTCCGAACTCCCTCCGAATGTGACACGAACTCTCACCGAACAGAATGTTGACCGAACTCTAAACGAACTCCAAGTTCGAACACTCTTAAATTTTGAAAAGTTTAAAATCTCAGAAAAACCAAAACTCACGAGCACCAGATGATCAAACGAACAAAAAACACTCGAAACAAAGATTTTGAACGTGAAGCATGATGTACAATGACCAGATTTTCAGAAATAAAGTTTTTAGAGATGAAAAAACAAGATGAAACAAGTTTTTAACAACACAAATGACCAAATCGAACTAAGCAGCACCAGATTGCTCTGATACCACTTGAAAACGCTAGAGCGGATGGATCGTGATCAGTTCGACATCATTGTGTAAGCTAAACGATGAACAATTTGTGTAAATAAAAACTCAATCTCTCATTTAGTAACTAGTACGAATTACAAAGAGACTCATTGTTGTTTTACCTTACAAAACACACACATAAGCAAAACTCATTATAGATTTCAAACCTATCAACCTATTTATAGAAATCTTGTTGTCCGAACCCTTCAGCTGGTCCGAACTCTAGGTTCGGCCTGGGTTAGTGACAACCCGTCAAAAATCTAAGGTCAAACCTTTACTTTGACCATACATGTATACGTATATACATGTGCAAAACTTAATTTAATAGTATTACTAGTAAACATTATGCACGTAAACGTCCAACCTTGACAATTCTCACGTTTGTAATGGATAAACATACCCGTAACTAAAAGGAAATTCAACCATGTGATTTGGTGGAATTTTAATAATAAGAAAAATAAAATATAAAAGACTTTTATATTTTTTTTTAAAACGGTGTCGTAGGACATCATACCGACACCCGACGAACACTTTAAGCGAATGTTTTATTTAAAACTTCAGGAGCTTAAAACAATTTAAACAAATTATTTGTTTTTTTTTGGGCGCGGTACGCGAGCAAATAAAATAAATAAAAGATGAAACTTCTAAATATTTAAATTACGACTAAAACAAAAATTATTTATCAATATATGAGTCTCGTAATTAATTTAGAAACCCCGATCCAAAACGCCAGAACAATTCGGTGTGATTCATCTGTATGACGAATTGGGCCCAAGTCCGGCCCAACACCGCGAAATAAATGAACCGAGCCCAAAAATAAAGCCCAACAGGACACCCCACACTTTTGAGCTCAAAGATAATATTCCCGACTAATTTTAGTGAATAAAGAAACGAACCGCGTGAAAATAGGAGAAAGCCTCGGATACCGGCCTAACACGAACTGTACCGGGCCGACACCCGTTCTCTACATTTCAGCCCGTTTAAAGTCCCCGCAAACTTTGTAGTAATTATTTTATTGAGACGCTACATCTATACTTATAGATTTTATAAAATTTATTAGGAAAATATGTTAGTTGTTATAAAAACTAATACCACCTAATTTCTTAAACTACCTAAATACCCTTAACCTTACACACTAACGTAAGTTAAATCTAAACTAAGCTAGATATTTTTTCTAATAAACCTACATGCCTAATTTCTACCCCATAACCTATCATCCATCTTCACACACAAACAACCTATTAAAAACCCAACACCATCCAAGCATCACCACCACCTCCACCATCTTCCTCCCTTCTCTTGATCGGTGATCACCACAGCTCCACCACCACCGCCCTCGACGCCGACGACCGCCACCTCCCTGCTGCCATCATCACGCCGCCACAGCCTCGTTGAGCCCATGGCTCGCGACCACCCCCCCCCCCCCATGATCATCAACCACCATCCCGTCCGACGTCACTACTCTATCTACCATCGCCACCACCTCGACAACCGGCTAACCCTGACCACTCCCTGTTGCCGTCACTGTCCCGACACCACAGCACCACCCCCACCGCCGCTGAGCCACAAGTTCATAACCACCACTACCGTAACCTTCACCATCGTCACTCACCCTCTCGTCTCTTCCTCTCGTTCAGCCGAAACAACACCACCATAATCTCCTTCTTTTTCTTTTATTCTGAAGTCTTCGAAAGTAATAAATAGAAGTGTGATCTTGAATTCAAAATCACAGATCCATTCTAAATCCTTGGTCAGACGCAACATTATTTCTTTTTCTTTTGATTTAGTGTAAGAACAACCTCAACAGCACCAAACAGCCACCATTTCGCCACCATCGGACCATCGCAATACCACCTTGTCACCACCAACGGCTAGTCCATAAGCCACCTCCCAAACGACCTCAACGTTTTCCCCTAACGATCACCGTAAACCACCGAAAACTAGCCCGCAAAAGGACGCTTTACGTTTCGGGTCAAACTTCTAAAACTCGATATTTTTCGATCGGATCTATGGAGATATTCTCACATCTTTTGGCTCATCACCTAGCCTAGTGCTAGAGGTAAAAGTCCAAACTTCTCAATTTAATCATTTTCATTGTTCGTTTTTGAAACTTATAAACACCCAAAACGAGTCTTGACACTTCATCCACTAAATATATAAATGAACCAAACCATCCTAAATATTAAACTAACGTTAATATTTAAGAACTGGTGTCACAATATATATTTGATAATCGTTGTGAGGACTAAAAAGATTATAGACCAAGCGGTATAAAAACTAACTCGGGGACCGTCAAAGTGACACATTGGACTAAAAATATATAAACAAATATATATGGACAAATGAATATATTTCGACTATGTGTTATAAAAAAAGGGTTTATTCTTATAAAACATAAATATTTCTAAATATCGAGCATTTGGGCTCATAATTAATAACTAAGTGCTCATATTTCAGATCTCATGTTCTTTAATAACTTGAAATATTTATTTAAAGTTATTACAACCCGGTAATATTTAATGACTTAAATATTAGTTTTCATATCATATCACTTAACAAAATACATATATATATATATATATATATATAATATATTAATTCCAGACGTTGGATCTAAAAATATACGGTGTTATATTTTGAACTTGCTCAACGTAAAACTTATATATTGTTACAAATGTATTTTTCTAAAAGTGTTAAAAACACATCACACATATATCTCATTCAAATATTTTATTATTTTCTAAATATAATTTAGAAAAACAATTTGAGATAACATAAACATAATAATATTTACGGAATTAAATATTAATTATCATAACAATCATTTGTCAGATACTTGTATCGTATAGCGGCGAAGCCAACGACTAAATTTCTAAAAATATAAAGACTTATATTTTTCTAGAATCTTGAAAATATTGAAAATATATCATATAAGTTATATATATTTATTTGCATAAATATTTCTATGAATTATATATAATTATTGTCTATAATAAACTACTTTATTATTTGTCTCGATGTTCAAAATTGATCTAAATATATTCGCATAAACCTAAAATAATTATACGATTTATAATTATTCCTACAAGTTATATATTTATTCGACTATAAATATATTCATTAACCTAAATATTTATTGTAAGGCATATTGCACTTGAAAGATTTCCGGCTGAATGTCAATTTTGCTATGTTCCGGCTGAAGTTGTAGTTGAAGCGAAATTCTTACTTCAAGCGGAACTCACAGTTCAAGCGGAAAGAAGCAATTTTGTCGCTTAGTGAATATTCCGGATGAGCTCGATTATCCACCAGATAATGAGTTCAACCGGACTTTTCCTAAGATGTCTTTTCAGCAAGTCCAATCCTGCAAAAGCTTCTCGTATGCTTCTATATCTGATTCAAGCCGCTCTCCTAAACTAGTATGTTGCTACCAACACGCAAGATATTCCAAATGTCGATGTTTATGCTTTTGTTAGTTTGTATTTGACTTTATATTTTACGGTCTAGATTAGATCGCATGAGATCAATGGCTGTCATTGATCTCATTAGCACTATATATAGCTTAGTTAGCTCATAGTTTACACATCATCTGTTCTCGAACAACTTGTAATAGTGTAGCTTTGAGTTAATGCAAATAGTGCCGAGTATTTGTTACTTCGCTGTTACTATCTTTATGCAATCAAGCAATCACATCAATACAAGAGAACTAATATACGCTTAAGTAGACTGAAATATAACTTTAATTCCGCAGGGTTATATTTGCAAGTAGAAGGGTTTCTTATTAAGTTAATCTGATTAACACCGATCCTACAAGTGGTATCGGAGCTTTGGCTCTCGCTTTGAAGACTTTCGGTGTTATAAAGTTGGTACTCTACTTGTTTATTCTACAAGCTTTGTTGTTTTATCTTTCTAAAAGTTTTTCAAAATGACTGACTTCAGTTTACATTGTCCAAACGGTAGTGCCAACAAACCGCCAATGTTCACTCCTGATGACTTTGGTACCTGGAAACTCAGGATGGAAGGTTTTGTTAGGATTTTAGACTGTCGTATTTGGCTATCTTTTACTGAAGGACCTTACTCACCCATGGTTTCATTTGCTGATGATGCAGAAGTCAAAATACCTAAACCTTTAGAAAAATACGTTGATTCTGACTATGCTGCTCCCGAATTTGACTATAAGGCATATTGGACTCTACAGGTTGCACTTCCTAATTCCATGTTAAGTGGGTTTAAAGGATACAAAACTGCATTTGACCTGTGGAATGCCTTAAGTGAAATGTATGAAGGAACCAGTGAAGTAAAAGAAAACAAGAAAGATGTCTTAAAACAGAAATATGAGAACTTTACTTTCAAATTCGGTGAATCAATGACAAATCAGTACTTAAGATTTGTTTCCTTACTTGATGAACTTCAAAAGGTAGACGTAAAACTAGATCCGGTAGATGTAAACAGAAAATTCCTTCGTTCCTTGCCTTCTGTGTGGACAGTTTACACTGTGAGCATCAGGGAATGTAAGAATTTGAAAAAGATGAGACTCAGTGAACTTCATGGCATACTCAGTGCCTATGAAATGGAACTGAACCTTAAACAAAACTCATCTTCCGAGTCAACTCAGCTGTTTTCAACTGCACTAGTAACTACCGATTTTAACAATCAAAGATCTTCAAATTCATCATCATATCAGTCACCTATTTCCAATTTCCCTGAGACACCAAGGTGTCAAGAGAGCCTTTCAAACTTGTTTGACAACTCTCATAATGCTCATGTAGCAACTAACTCTTACCAAGGCTTCATTCGTGAGGATCTTGAGTGTATAGGTACTGATGATTTGGAAGAAATGGATATCTTGACCCAACTTGCTATGGTGTCTGTTAGAGCTCAAAGGTTCTATAAAAGAACTGGTAGAACCTACCAAGGAGCCAAGGGCGCTCACATAGGCCTAGACAAGAGCAAGGTAAAGTGCTATAATTGTCATCAGCTTGGTCATTTTGCAATAGAATGCCCACAACCAAGAAGAGAAGGACAAAATCAGGGTCATGTCCAAGGAAAGAACTACTCAGGTCATCAACCTACTCCACCAAAGCCAACCGGAAGTCAAAACCACCAGAATGTGGTTGCTGGTGTTGCCAATCAAACCTCATGTGTTGAATGGGAAGATTTTGTTGCTGATTTTGAGCCTATAAATCATGCCTTGATGGCCAAACAAGACTCCATCTCAGATCAGGTAAACTCTATCCTTGAGAAAGTTTCAGAAAACCTATGCAGCCCTACTTGCATAGAGCAAGTGGCAAAGTATCGAAATCACAACACTGACTTGATTGATGAGGTTTCAAACCTAAATGAGGTAAATGAATGCTTTAAGAAAACTGAATCTTCATACATTTCAAAAATTGAAAACTTAACCAAAGAGTATGAACAGTTAAAGCAAACCAACTCAATTCTTAATACACATCTTGATGACTTGCTGTCAAAACTTGATAAATCAAGAAATGAAACTAAAGATGCTAAGGCTGAGATTGATGTTCTTGATATCAAACTAAAAGATGCTTTGTTTACTTGTGATAAGTTTCAAGCAGCAAATAAAAAGGCTGAGAAATTGTGGATGGGAGGGATGTATGGTAAAGCAGGTGTTGGGTATAACAATGTTGAACCACCAATAGACTACTCACCTGTAATTAAACCAATTGAAGCTTTGAATTCGGAATGTAAAGTTAGTCTTACTGTTGATGACATTTCATTACAGTCAAGTTTTGAAAACCTTGTTGTATCAAAAGAAACTGAAGTCACTAATGCAAGCACTTCTACATTAGCTGACCAATCAAGCATTTTGAAACCTTCAATTGCTGTTCCACCACCAAAAGTTGGAGGGAAGCAACCTGAGAACCAAAGGGAAGTCAAACTCAAAGGTTTAGTCAACTCACTTTCAACCAAGTGACCAAACATGAGTCTCCCAGAAGATTTGAAACCAAACTTGTTGAATACATGTTCTGTGTTGAACAAGGCCACTTAGCTGCTGTGTGGCAGTTCAACCCATTGAGTAAAACCAAACCACTTTTGAAACCAAAACATGTTTTGCAACCAAAGGCAAATTTTCAAAAGAAACTCACAGGAAGAATTTCACCTGTGAAAAGCCACGCAATGAAGCATTTTAGATCTGACTCCAACAGGGTTTTAATTGGTAAGGATAAAAATGGAAGTTTTTCTATTCCAAAGGCAAAAAAAATTTCCGGCTGAAGTTCAAGCGGAATACTTTTCCGCTCGAACTCAAGTTTAACAGGAAAACAAAATTCAACCCAGATCAGCTACTGTTCCAAAGCAGAGACCACATGTTCACTTTGCTGATGGGTTTGAGCACTTTGAAGCTCATGGAAGTAGAAATCCCTCTAGAGGAAAGACCACCTCTAGAGAAAACTTTTCAAGAAGGAAAAAGTCTAACCAACCTGAAATTGAATTTGCTACTAGTTCAAACGGAAATTACACTGTTCCACTTCAGGGGGAGAGTTCAAGCAAAAACAAACACTTTCCTCAAATATTTTCTAAATCCCTCAAAAGAACTAAGTTGGTTAATCAAAGAAATGAAAAATCTAAAAAAATAACCAACAAGCAAAGAAAATTTAAGGAGTACAGGGAAAGAAAAATTGCTGAAAGAAAAATCACCAAAAGTGAAGGATTCAGTCAAACAAGTACTCAATATGAGAACTTCAGTTTTGACAATGATGATCTGCTTAATGAAGCTCCAGTTCTAAATACTTTAGTACTCGAGGAGTATAAGTATAATGATGCTTATGGAAGACCCAAGACCACTCAGGATTGGGTCCCATATAGAAACTAATCAATTCTGATGTGTGTAGGTGCAAAATAAAGGCCAAAATAGCCTATGGGTAGTTGACAATGGATGTACTTGCCACATGACAGGGAATAAGCAAATTCTGGAAAATACAAAACGAATTAATGGAGGACCAGTTTCCTTTGGAAGCACAAAAGGCCATATCACAGCACAAGGTGATGTGACAAATGGACTGGTAAAATTTGACAAAGTCAATTTTGTTGATACATTAAATTTCAACTTGCTTAGTGTCTCACAGATGTGTGAAAAGAATTTGAATATGATGTTTAATGAGAGAGAGGCTATAGTTCTCAAACCTGGTGTTAAAATTCCTGATGAGTTAATTATGCTTAAAGCACCTAGGAGAGATGGACTATACATTATGGATATGTCAATTGCTACACCCTCATGTGGTACTGCCTGCTTTGTATCCAAAGCCTCTGTTGATGAAAGTGATCTGTGGCATAGAAGGTTAGGGCATGTAAACTACAAGAATATGAATCGAATTGTCAATCTTGGCTTGGTTAAGGGTCTTCATAACAAGCATTTTGCATGTTCTAAAAACTGTGTGCCATGTCTCAAGGGCAAGCAACACAGAACCTATTTTAAGCCAAAAGTTGAGTCTTCTATTTCAAAACCTCTAGAGTTATTGCATATGGATCTCTTTGGTCCAACTAGAGTAATGAGTTTAGGGAAAAGGTCATATTGTTTTGTCATAATTGATGATTTTTCTAGATACACTTGGGTTTTCTTTCTTATAACAAAAGATGAAACTGCTGAATTGTTGAAAACACTTGTGACAAATTTAGAAAATTAGTCTAATCTTAAGGTCAAAACAATCAGATGCGATAATGGCACATAATTCAAAAATCATGTTCTGAATTCATTTTGTGAGAAAAAGGGAATTGTGAGACAATTCAGTGCTCCTAGAACTCCATAGCAAAACGGTGTTGCTGAAAGGAGAAATGGGACATTGATTGAAGCTGCTAGATCTATGTTAGCAAACTGCAAACTCCCTGTGATATCATTGGCAGAGGCAATGAACACTGCCTGTTATGTCCAAAACAGGACTCTAATTGTCAAAGGCAAAAACAAGACACCTTATGAGCTTTGGAGAAAAAGAAAGCCAAACATTTACTTCTTTAAGCCATTTGTTTGTCCTATTACAATATTCATAACTAATGAGTTTTTGCCCAAATTTGCAGCAAAGGTAGATGAGGGATATTTTGTTGGATACTCGGGTATGTCTAAAGCATACAGAGTGTACAACAAGAGAACCAAAATTGTTCAGGAAACCATAAATGTCTCTTTTAATGAAAGATCTACCAACAATTTTGAATCTCAACCCACTTGGTTATTTGATATTGACGCACTAACCACTGCTTTCAACATAACTGTTGATAAGCCCGTGAGCTCTCTAGTGTAGGAACAGAACTTATATAGGTCGGCTGATGAACATTGGAAGGGCAACACTGCTGGAACTGAGAAGCAAAACTTCTTCTCTTCAGAAACTATTGAGAACAATGATTCCGGGTCAACTGAACCTGAAAATTCAAATGATGAATTCAGTTTTGAGCATCTGACCCACATTTCAGAGGATAGCTCTCATAATACATTTGAATGTTCAGATCTTGTATCACAAATTGGTGATATTGAGCTTGATCATAGACTTCCTCGGCTCAATATACCCTCAAATGAAAGAAGCCATGAGTTCCCTATGTTTCTTGACAGAAGAATCAACAGAGATCATCCAGTGAGGAATATTATTGGAGAAGTGGCAGCACCTGTGTTGACAAGAAGTAGATCTGCTAATGCAAACATTTGTTTGCATGCTGCATTTTTGTCTCAAGAAGTACCCAAGAAGGTAACAGATGCCTTGGAAGATAACAGTTGGGTAGAGGCAATGCAGGTTGAGTTATTTCAAATTAACAAGCAGAAAGTTTGGGAATTGGTAGATCTGCTTGATGGAGCAGAACCAATTGGCACAAAGTGGATATTCAGAAACAAGAAAGATGACAGGGGAATTGTTATTAAAAACAAATCAAGACTGGTAGTGCAAGGCTATGTGCAGGAAGAAGGCATTGATTATGATGAAGTGTTTGCACCTGTGGCTAGATTGGAAGCAATCAGAATCTTTTTAGCCTATGCTGCCTTCAAAGACTTCCAAGTATTTCAGATGGATGTCAAAAGTGCCTTCCTGTATGGCCTACTGGAACAAGAAGTATATGTCAACCAACCTCCTGGTTTTGATGATCCTTACCATCCTAACAAGGTGTGCAAGCTAATCAAAGCTCTGTATGGTCTCAAACAAGCACCTAGAACCTGGTATGAAACTCTTTCTAACTATCTTCTAGAGAATGGCTACAGGAGAGGGGAAATTGACAAAACACTTTTTGTCAAAACTGTTGGTAAGGATATGTTGATGGTACAAATTTATGTAGATGATATTATTTTTGGTTCATCTAATACTGTTTTGTGCAAGGAGTTTGGAAGTTTGATGCAGTCCAAAATTGAAATGAGTTCTATGGGAGAACTAACATTCTTCTTAGGACTACAAGTGAAGCAAACTGCAGATGGAATCTTTCTGAACCAATCAAAGTACATTCAAGACATGTTGAACAGATTTGATATGCAAGCATGCTCAAGTGCAAAAACTCCTATATCCACTTCCCACAAGTTTACAAGTGACTTAAGTGGCAAGCCAGTGGATGTGCACATGTATAGGGCAATGATAGGCTCACTGATGTATCTCACTGCTAGCAAACCGGACATCATGTTTAGTGTTTGCTTATGTGCTAGATATCAGTCCTCACCAAAGGAGTCACATATGCTAGCTGTTAAGAGAATCTTCAAATATCTGAAGGGAAACCAAAACCAGGTTTATGGTATCCCAAGAACTCTGACTTCTCTTTCAGAGCATTCACATACGGTGATTATGGAGGATGCGAAATAGACAAGAAATCAACATCAGGTGGATGTCAATTCTTGGGCGAAAGGCTTGTATCTTGGCAATGTAAGAAACAAACCTGTGTTTCCACTTCAACTGCAGAAGCTGAGTATATTGCTGCCTCAAGTTGTTACAGTCAAGTTCTTTGGATCCAAAATTAGATGCTTGACTATGGGATCACATTCATGGAAACTCCTATTCTTTCAGACAACAACAGTGCCATCTCCATCATCAACAATCCAGTAAAGCACTCCAAAACCAAACACATTGACATAAGGTATCATTTTATTAGAGATTGTGCAGAAAAGAATCTGATTAAATTGTTTAAAGTTCACACTGATCATCAATTGGGAGATCTGTTTACAAAATCTTCCGAAGAGGCAAGATTTTTCTATCTCATCACAGCCATTGGGATGATGAATTTTGAATAAAAACTTTTCACAATTTTCAAATAAAAGAGAGGCATGTGCTTAAAAGCCCGTCTCTTGATACAAAAAGAAAAAGAAAAAGAAAATTACTTGTGATAATTAGACATCATCTCAGTTCATAGTCAGTAACCTCAGTTACACTATGGAAAATTATCACAAATTTTCAAAAATCATGTGTTTTGTTGTTCAGTTTCAAGTTCTGGTTCAACCTGTGAGAAAAACAACTTTAAAAATCACCGGGTGAACTTCAACCGGAACAATGCTTTGTAACTCATGTGGAACTTTTTTTAGACAATTCTTTCAACGGAAAAATTCTCCGCTTAAAGTTCAGACGGAAGAATTTGAGTCTTTAAAATAAAGGAGAAAATGGGTTCCGCTCGAACTTCCGGGTCAACAAAAGTCAAAGTCTCATTTAATTACCCGGAAGGCACAACTTTCTAAGCAGATACACATTTATTTACCCATAAGTTTTTAACTGTTTAATATCCGAGGTTTCAGTAAATTTACTTTTGGATAAAGACATGATTTACCAAGTTGTACCGTAGAACCCATAAAGCATCTGTCCCATCAGTTACTGAATCGTCTGTTTAAAACTTCTCTCCTCCACGTCATCCACGTCAAAGGTAAAAGCCCTAAATCACTGTCACATTCCTCATTTCTCTCAACCCCACTCCGAAATTACTCCAAATTTCTTCCAAACCCTCTCCATAACTTCCAAGAAAACATCAACCCTGCTCAAATCGATCATCAACAATGGCTCCTAAAGTAAAGTCAAGTGGCAAGAAGCCCGTCGGTGACTCCATGTTTCCTGTAGAGCACAACTTAGTGGCGTACCTAGAACCACCAAGTAAAACCGATATTTACAATGGAATGATCGACTTCCTCAAGAACTGCCACCTTCACTACGCACTGACAATTGAAGCAGTAATCTATAAAGAAATAATGGAAGAATTCTGGTCAAATGCCGTGACTAGCGAAGCCGACGATGGTAGTGAATCAATTGTATCTACATTTCAGGGCACAATAGTGGAAATCACTGAGGCTACAATTCGAAAAGTGTTGAAACTAAGGGACGAAGATGCGTATGTATTTGTAGACTCATCGGTGTATCTAAAGCTGTTTAAAGAAATTAGATATGGCGGTTCAATGGGAAGCAAAACTATCAAGAAGGGGAAATTTCCTTACAAGTGGAGATTTCTAGCCCACACCCTTCTAGTTTGCCTGACTCCCAAGAAAGGCGGTTTCGATGAACTTGCTGCCGAACAAGCCTCAGCACTTTTTGCTATGGTCGAAGGTCAAAACTTCAACTTTTCTAAACTGATTTTTAAGGGTCTCAAATCAAACATCTCACCAGACTACGTCTATTTGTACCCAAGGTTTTTGACATGTATTCTCAAAGAGGAATACCCCCAAATTGTCTTAAGTGGTAAAGTTTTGGAACCAAAATACCTAACAGACTTTTTCCAATTTAGCTTTAAATAAGACTGCATTTCTTGGAAGGGACACTGACTATCCCTTACCAATTCCAAGGCAGTTTCCTGATGAACCTGCTCCTGTTGAGGTTCAAACGGAAACTGTAGCAGCAACTGAGCCTCATGCTCAAGATGACAGAGCTAGCAACCCAATAGCTTCTGATCCCACATCTGTCCCTACTTCCTCTACTCTAAAAAATTTTCAATCCAAAAAGAGGAAAGCTTCCACTCAAACTACCACTGCCACTTCCTCAGCTGAATCCCTTCCTGTCGTTTTCAAAAGACAGAGACAGGTGGTTATTAGGTCTCCTCCACCTAGTACCACAAGCCAACCCGAATCTCCATACCCTGCAAAAGGCAAAAAAGCCCAAGCGAAAACTGGTTAAACTGGGATTTTCTCTTAGGGATGAACCTTCATTTGAGGAGGAGTCATTAGAAGCAGATGTACAATCCCCATCTGAACATTTTTCACCCCTACAACCCCTATCACCTAGGAATGACAGTACAATTAATCCTGATCTAAATGAAGGTGTAATTAACTCACCTACGTCATTACACGAGAACATTCTGATAGATCAGGACACTGCTGCTCTGAACCCCCATTCCTCACCGGAGGTGAGTCTCAGGAGTCATGAAGAGATTCATGCAGAAAGGGCTGCTGCTGCCCAAGTATCCCTACTGGATCTTGGTGCTAGCAGTAACATAAGTAAGAGCCAAACTGTGGCTATCTTCTCTGAATCAGCACCCGAGGGTCCTTCATTGGAACCAAGGGTTGCTGAAACAGATGAAGAGAATCCCAGGTGCCAAGAAGCCATGGGTACGATAGTTGATCAATCTCGGATTGATAACTAGGTTTTTTCCAAGGATACTGGTAAAAGGCCAGTTGAGGACAGTTATACACTACCAGAATTGACGGATTTGTACCTTACTCTCCAAGCACAGGTTGATAAACTGAATGCAACTGTTGCTCACTTGGTGAAAGCTGCTCCTACTGACACTGAAGCAGGCCCTTCAAACCCTTTCAGCGAAGCTAAAGAAGCTATTGAAGTTGATACTGTCAAATTGGGGGAGAAAATGCCCTCAAGGCCTGTTGTGACCGAAATTGAAGAAACTCAGAGGATACCGGCTGAAGTCAGAGCCACAGCTTGTAAAAAGATTGGTGTCAACCCTTTCACAGTTGAAGAAAGTTGGGTAAACATGAAGTGCAGTCAACTGATTGCCATTTCTCCTTTTGAAGACCCCAACCTTACCGAGCTACTTTAATCATCAATGCTGATTGCTGGTGCTCTCCCTAAGCACATAAACATGATCACAACACTTCTGAAAGATGTCATCTTTCCGGCTGAAAGAGCTAGTGATCAAGTGGATAGAAATATTGCTTCCACTAGCAAGGCAGCTGTTGATATTGAAGAAAGCACTGCAACTGTTGCAGTTGCTTCCATGACTGAAGGTGGTGATGAAAACTTGATCGGTGAAGAAGAAGTCACAGAGGTGTTGGAGTTAACTGATAAGGAACCCGAAGTCACCCAACCTCAGGTGGTGACTGAAGTCCTAAGCACTGATCAACCGGAAATTGAACCGGATCTTCAACCGGAAACTCAAGTGGAAGCTCAACTGGTTGTTCAATCGGAAACCAAAACAGCAACCCAGGTGGAAGTTTACGGCCCTGGCAATTCAATCTTTGGTATTGATGGGTCTGATCAGTTATCTGTGGTTCAACCGGAAGAACAGGGAAGCAAAGAAGCTAAAGACATAGCTGCAACTTTGATAGCCTTGAGGATTACATAACTAGTTCTAGCTGAAGAACCTGTTCAAACTGAAACTCCTAGAACTATTCAACATGTGGTTCAAACTCCTAAAGCTGAAGCTATGCTAAAGATGGTAGAAGATGCCAAAAGGGTAGCAGAAGATGAGAGGTTTGCCAAAGAACTGCAAGAGGAAATTAATCTGTACTTATAAAATGGTGTCTTTGAGAACTTGCTTGAAGAGGTTAAGATAAGATCTTTCAACTGGAGGTTAAAGGACTATGATTTGGAAGCATTGACTGAAGTTGATAGGCAGAGGTTGATTTCTATTGCTTCTCAAATGCCTACCAAGCTGGTAAGAAACTATGAAAATCACCTACTATTGAAAAAGGTAAAAAGGGCTCTTGTGGTTAGAGATTTGAAGACAGAAGAAGAGGTAGCTCAGATGCAAGTCAGTGAACTTTGCAGCTTGATCGATTCTATCTTTCATGAGCTAAAAGGGGATATAGCTGCTGTAAATCCAAATTTAGTGATGCCTTCACCTTCAGAGCTCATCTCATGTACATCAACTAATATAAATGTTAAACCTGAACTTCCTGATGATGCAGATATCCCTCATCCACCTTCTTTCACTTACAACCCAAATCCCATACCTACAACAGTTCCATCACTTCTACAGTCACTTGCCATCATACCTTTCAAACCACCTCCTATTTCCAAGAAAGTATCCACCAAGCTTGCCAACCCCAAATATAGAACAGATAACTTTACACCAATTGGTCCCCTCAAGAAGAAGCCTCCACCTACCATGGACTTTTCAGACATTTTCCCACCTTCTCCACCTTCAAGTCCCACACCAGAAGCCAGTAGACCACAAACTCAAACCTCCCTACCTCCACTCACCTTCAAAGAACCAACAGTCACCATCACTAAACCTACTAAAGTTTAACCTGGCCCTCATTCTCATTCCTCAAAGGGTAAAGCTCCAACTGAAATAGAATCAACAGATGAGTCCAATGAGGAAAATAAGACAAGAAAGAAAAGACTGCTGCATCACAAAAGAAAGAGAGAACAAAGGCCAAGGAAAAGAGGCTCCACCCAGGCAAAACAAAATTGTTGGGTGGACAGTTAATGAAGACAACTTTGACTTCAAATTCCAACTCCTCAATGGCACAAAAAGAGTAGTGAATGCTCATCTTGCCACCAGAATGCTTGATATCTTCCAACTGACTGACATCTATGACAAACTGAGAAACATAATGAGTCCAACCAAAGAAGAGCTCCTGCTAAGAATGAGCATAGAACCAAAGGTGCTCGAGCATGGATTGCTTTCTAAAACTCAGGTTGATGATGATACTGAAAAGGAGTCAACCAGTCAGATCAAGTTTGTAATCTGGGAAGAAGAAGAAAAGTTCTTCTATGTACACAGGGAAGATAGCAGTTTCACAACCCATGAAGCAATCAATGTTCAAGATCAGTGGAATGAACAAGATTGGGAAGATCTGAAACATGTCAAGGTCACCATGACCAACATGCATGTTCTCTCAAAGGATGTGAATGCAGGGGTTAAGTTCTTCGACAAGTAGGTCAAGGAGAAGAAATTTTTTGGGTACAAGTCAATTTTTGAAGACAAACTTTGGAATCGAAGAATAAATTTGACAGCATCAGCTTAGGGGGAGATTGTAAGGAATATTGAGCTTGAAAGATTTCCGGCTTAATGTCAATTCTGCTATGTTCCGGCTGAATATGAAGTTGAAGCGGAATTCTCACTTCAAACGGAACTGACAGTTCAAGCGGAAAGAAGCAATTTTGTCGCTTAGCGAATATTCCGGATGAACTTGAATATCCACCAGATAATGAGTTCAACCGGACTTTTCCTGAGATGTCTTTTCAGCAAGTCCAATCCTGTAAAAGCTTCTCGTATGCTTCTATATCTGATTCAAGCCGCTCTCCTAAAGTAGTATGTTGCTGCCAACACGCAAGATATTCCAAATGTCGATGTTTATGCTTTTGGTAGTTTGTATTTGACTTTATATTTTACAGTCTAGATTAGATCACATGAGATCAATGGCTGTCATTGATCTCATTAGAACTATATATAGCTTAGTTAGCTCATAGTTTACACATCATCTGTTCTCGAACAACTTGTAATAGTGTAGCTTTGAGTTAATACAAATAGTGCCGAGTATTTGTTACTTCGCTGTTACTATCTTTATGCAATCAAGCAATCACATCAATACAAGAGAACTAATATACGCTTAAGTAGACTGAATTATAACTTTAATTCCGCAGGGTTATATTTGCAAGTAGAAGGGTTTCTTGTTAAGTTAATCTGATTAACACCGATCCTACATTATTTAAACGGTAAATATTCCAAACGGGCTTTCCAAACAATACAAACGAGAATGTTATGTCAAGACTCGACCAATATCATTTGGGTAACTGAACATTATCCAACTGAAACAGTACCTTAAAACCGTCTTATTAATTATTATTAGGACACGGTTTACTTGCTACGTCCAGCGCGATACAACTTTCATCATCACCTTGATCGAGTGAGTTTCACGGCCCCTTTTCCTTTACTATTTTATCAATGGGGGAGAAATACATGAAACACCAAACATTATACATTCTTCTGATTGTATACAAAGTCTTTTCTTTAAACTATTTTAAATACTTTTGGGAAGAATCATGAAACAGACAAACACACTTTAAATAATTATTGGAACTATAATTATTTCTACCAGTCCTATATTTATTAAACAATATATATGACCGTCCATCCAAACATCTGATTGATATTATGGTACAACTGTTACGCCTTATTGATTATCTGTTCTTTCATACCCCCTTCATAGTAATTTGTTATACAACATATTGCTACAAATCCCACCAACAATTGATTTCAATTAGTTCATGTAACGAAACGATAACTAGTGAATAGATCTACTTGGGTTGACACCCCTGCCCTATCTGGTCGCTCCATTTATGACTCCATGCATACACGTCTGGGGGTACATGTCAGTTATTCTATGCCATTGGTATTTCTTGGGGGAAGTTAGCATAGGTGGGTAAATCTGTTAGTGTTTGAAATCGAGGTGCAAGTAGATCAATGCAACGACGAGTAACCATTATAATATCATGGATACCATCAACTGTTTTACAAATGCATTTTGTAGAATCCAAAACCTATGAACTCACTAACATTATGTTGACCTTTTCAAACTCATGTATTTCTCAGGTAACCAAGTCAGACCGTATGCAAATGGGACGTCAAACCTTAGGGCCTGCATTATGGAGTCATAGTCTCATTAATCATCATGAAATAACTTATGAAACACTTGCCATTTAAATCCTTGGTCGAAGCAATTTCAAGACTTAACTATTTATCATGTTTCCTATCTTAACATTTCTGAAACAATTTCTATTTCCGTATTGTAAAACAATGTCGTCTTAACATATTTTTCCGCTGCAACTTTGATGACATACTTGGTTTTCCAAACGTATATTAATCTGATAGAGGTCGTTATGTGTATCCATGACTATGATCCATGACGTCACACGCCTCCGTATCCGAAAGGTCACGGTGTGACAGATTGGTATCAGAGCCGTGGTTATAGTGAACTAGGTTACATCATGTAGAAAACCTGGACTATAGCCCGCTCTACGAGTGCCATTTTCATACAAGGCCATCATACTAACATGTTGTCTCATGTTAGACACACACCTACCTATCATACTAACATGTTGTCTCATGTTAGGTATACATTTATATATCGTAATATCATACCCTCTCACGTTCGATATATATTTACTTGTCATACTAACATGATGTCTCATGTTACATATATACTTATTAGACTTCTAATATTTATATCAATGCTATTAGTATTATCATGACTTCAGTATATATAGTCCAATTCTCCTTACACTACCATTTGAGAACCTTTAGAGAAAAGACGTCTCTGAAACGCCAAACCCGAAACACCTCAACCCCTCCCATAGTGTCTACCGCTGAAATCATGGCAGTGATCGCCCAGAGAGTCGTCAAAACCGTAGCTGCTAGAAAGGCACATCATACCAACGATGGGCGCCAAGGTAGATCACCGCGTAGCGCGCGTTACTGCTCCTACAAGGACTTCATGAAATGCCATCCTATCTGTAAAATCTATCCTTTTAGTTGTGGCAACTCAAACTCTTCACCATTGAGCATTTCTGATGAAGATCTCCTTGAAGAACCTCCTAGGATAGGAAGACTTAATAACCTTAAAGTTTTTGGTCTGAATTCCTCTAAGAGAAAAAGTTAGCAAACTTGTACTTTACTCTTAGCAAACTTGTTTTGCATCCTAGCGGACTTGAGTTCCTCTTAGCGGACTTGAACTTATCCTTAGCATATTTCTGCTTAGCGGACTTCAAGATTACTTCTTAGCGAACTTCATCTCCTCCCTAACGAACTTCAACAATGCTTAGCAAACTTAGATGTTAGCGGACTTCACAAGTTATCCATAGCGGACTTGTAGATTATCCTTAGTGAACATATGTCGTTCTTAGCAGACTTGTGCAACACTTAGAATATTACTTGTTGGGTGATCATGTATACTTGTAGTTCCGCACTAGCATTCGTGTATTGAGTGAGATCCATTGTTAAATAGATCCCGACACTATGAGCTTCAAAGGCACGAAAGGTGTCATTGGACTAATCAGATGGATTGGGAAGACGAAGTCAGTATTTCGCATAGGCGACTACTCCAAAGACTACATCGTTAAGTACTCTACCTGCACATTCACCAAATGTGTGCTCACATGGTAGAACTCCCACACCGACTCTATAGGAACCGACTTAGTCTACGTCATAACTTGGAACGAACTCAAGCAACTTTCCCATGACGAATACAACCCAAGGGAAGAGCTTCATAAGTCAGAAGGTAAGTTCTGGAGTTTGACTATAAATGGTACCGATATCGCTGGCTACACCAAGCGATGTCGTGAACTTGCTCATCTTTGTTCAACCATGGTCACTCCCCTATACAAGAAGATACATCTGGGGTCCTGCACCCCATATTCAAGGAAATATTCTGGCATTAAACCCGATCACTTTTCAGAGTGTTGTGCACCTAGCACATAATCTGGTTTATCAAGCCACACGTCAAGGTGTGACTTTTGCCAAGAATAATCCTGAAGCTAAACCTGCATATGTTAGTGTTGCCCCCTCATCAAGCAAAAAGCCTAATAACAAGAGGAAGCATGGTTATTGGGAGAATAAGCCCGAGAAGAATTCATAGAAGGTTCCCGAGAAGAATCCGGAGCCAATGAAGGTCTATGTTGCCACTGCACCTGTTCTCGAGTCAAGAAAGAATGATTACTCCAGTAACCTACGTTCATGTGATGTGTGCAACCTTAACCACTCCCTAGATTGCGGGAACATCTATTGCAAAGCCAAGGAGCACATCACGCGAGATTGCCCAAGCTGAAGAACCAGCCTCCCAACTAGGCAAAAGGAAGAGCATTTGTCATCAATGCTAGTAATACCTGCTATGACCCTAACGCAATAACGGGTAAGTTTCTACTTAATAGCCGTTACGCTACCATACTGGTGCCGCTAGAAGCTTTTTGTCTACCGATTTTAGTCAATTACTTGAAATCGCCCCTGTTACCTTAGACGCTAAGTTCACCATAGAATTAGCTAATGATGATAGAAACTAGAGAAGTTTATAAAGGATGTTCAATTGAACTTGAAGCATATGTTCGACATTGATCTAATGTCTGTCGAATTAGGAAGTTCTGATGTTTGTCATTAGAATGGATTGGTTATCAAAGAACCAAGCAAAGATCAATTGTCACGAGAAGATAGTCAGAATTCCACTCGCAAACGCCGACATATTTAATGTGCAAGACGAAAGGAGTGAAGCCCAACTCAAAATCTAAATCTTGCATAAAGGCTCAGAAGTTCCCTCGTAAAGGATATCATGTCATTTTGGCTCACATCACGTAGAAGAAGCCGAATGAGAAGCGCATTGAAGACATTCCAACAGTTTGTGAAATCACATAAGTCTTTCCTAAAGACTTACTTGACTTGCCACCGAATCGGCAAGTAGAATTTCGCATCAATTTAACACTTGGAGCCACCCCCGTTTCCAGATCCCATTACCTCCTTGCAGCATCCGATGTACAAGAGTTATCTCATCAACTACAAGAGTTGTTAGATAAGGGTTTTATCTGGCCAAGCCACTCTCCTTAGGGTGCTCCTGTGTTGTTCGTAAAGAAGAAATATGGAACACTTCGGATGTGTATCGTCTACAGAGAGTCAAAAGAGCTAACAATAAAGAACCACTATTTGCTCCCGAGGATCGACGATTTACTCGATCAACTTCAAGGATCAAGCTTACTACTCCAAGAATGATCTGTGATCAAGCTACCACTAGTTTTGAGTTAGAGATGAAGACGTTTCAAGAGAGCGTTCATAACACGTTATGGCCATTACGAGCTCCTCGTTCTGCCATTTGGTTTGACCAACACACTAGCAGTGTTCACGGATCTAATGAACTGCGTGTGCAAACCTTATTTGGATAAATTTGTTATCATGTTCATCAATTACATTCTAATCTACTCCCGTAGTAAGAAAGAACACGAACAACATTTGAGACTTATCCTGGAATTGCTAAAGAAAGAAGAATGGTACGCAAAAATTTTCCAAATACAACTTTTGGATTCGCAAGGTCCATTTCTTACGTCTTGTGATCAACGATAAAGGTATTCATGTTGATCCATCTAAAGTTGAAGCTATTAAGAACTGGAGTACTCCCACGAATCCACCATGGATTCATTAATTCTTAGGTCTCGCTGGCTATTATCACCGATTCATTGAGAACTTCTAAAAGATAGCCTAGCCTCTGACCACTTTAACTTAGAAAGATAAGAAACTCATTTGAGATGCCAAGACTGAAGGAGCCTTCTAGTTGTTTAAGAGAAAAAAAAACTTTGCAACGCGTCAATCCAATCCTTACTTGACGGAGTCGAAGATTTTGTAGTGATGCTTCGCATCAAGGTTTAGGATGCGTGCTAATGCAGTGAGAGAAAGTAATCGCCAATGCTTCTCGACAACTGAAGAATCATGAGAATGATTATACAACCCACGATCTAGAGCTTTGAACTGTTGTGTTCACTCAAAATATATGGAGACACTACTTGTACGGAACGAAGTGTATTGTATTCACTAACCATAAGAGTCCCCAGCATAACTTTAATCCAAAGGATCTGATTTTAAGACAACGCCAATGGATTAAGCTACTCAACGACTACGATTTCGAGAATCGTTATATCTTAGCAAACTTAACATTATAGTGAAGGCATTGAGTAGAAAGGAGTGCGTTTAGCCTCTTCGTGTTCAAGCACTAGGCATGACCATTCATACTAGTCGCACGTCGCAAGTTCGTGATGCTCAACTAGAAACTCTAAAGGAAGAACTCAAACAAGAAGAATGCCTTCATGGAATGGAAAGGCAATTGGTAAAAAACCAAATGGAGCCTAATCCTTTGTGGATAGACTTAGAGTGCCAACTCTTGAAATGGTTCATCTTAAATGAAGCGCAGAAGACTAGATATTCTAGTTACCAGGAATCCAACAAGATTATAAAAAGTATAAACGAGTTATACTGTTGATCAAAGCGAAAGGAAAATTCAGACCTCAAAAGGGTACATTGCGTAATTATAGGAGATATTGTTATCACTCACGACATACCTTGGTAATGGCTGAGACAACCCTTTTCCCACTCGCCAAGCTTTCATATAACAATAGTTAGAGCTCGAGTATTCAAGCTGACCCTTTCGAAGACTCGTAGGGAAGAAACTGTCGTTCGCCCCTTTTGCTGGACCGAAGCCGGTGACAACCAACTGACTGGTCCAGAGATAGTTCACGCAACTACTAAGGAGATGTTTCCAAACTTAGAACCTTTCGAAAACCATAAGTAGTTACCAGAAGAACCTAGGTTAACGCTCGACGCGAGCCCCTAGAATCTATAAGAGGGTTCAAAACCTTGTAGTGGATTCTTTCTCAAACAGAGATTGGTAGGCTTGGAAAGCAAGAAATGCGTAATCCTCGTTACATTGCTCCCTAGGAATCCTAGATCGGATTGGACCAGTAGCCTACAAACCCATCATGTTCAGAACCTATCAAGATCTTAAACCAATAAACTGGAGCCAAACCACAATTTCATCATTACTATCATTAGAACTCCAGGGAATCAAGGTAGATCCTGTCCGATAGCAAATCAACCTAAACTTTTCCATAAGCCATCTTGTCCCCGATACATTGCATATTCCAACGAAAACTGAAAACGCAAGTATGAGCAAAGCCTAGGCTGGTCATGTAAGGCAAATCACAATTGTGGGTGCACACATAATTGTAATCTGAACTACATGAAAATCCTGGTAGAGCCCATTCGTGAGCAATCATGACTGCCGAGACCCTTCAAACTCAAAACCGCTTTCATCTATGTGTCTAACACTCATCTTGTTGACGAACTATCGTGGATGTTCTATCAACCACACTTCGTTAGAGAGTCGTAACAATCAAGGATCTCGGGATCCAAATATGGAATCAGAATCACACACCCAACAACATGGATCGTTGACATCCCTGTCAATGACAAAACTATCATCTAAGTAAGTGAGAATCAGACTAGACAAAATTAGTTTTAAGTTGTCCACCGATGCATAGCCATCAATCGGCATTAGCTAAATTTTGGGACGAAATTCTTCCAACAGGGGGAGAATGTGACAACCCGTCAAAAATATAAGGTCAAATCTATACTTTGACCGTATATATATATACGTATATACATGTGCATAACTTTATTAAATAGTATTATTAGTAAACATTATGCACGTAAACGTCCAACCTTGACAATTCTCACGTTTGTAATAGATAAACATACCCGTAACTAAAAGGAAATTCAACCATGTGATTTGGTGGAATTTTATTAATAAGAAAAATAAAATATAAATGACTTTTATTATTTTCTTAAAACGGTGTCGTAGGACATCATACCGACACCCGACGAGCACTTTATGCGAAAATTTTATTTAAAACTTTAGTTAGTTTTGACTACGAAAATATTTGAGCTTAAAACAATTTAAACAAATTGTTTATTTTTTTTACCGCGGTACGCGAGCAAATAAAATAAATAAAAGATGAAACTTCTAAATAATTAAATTACGACTAAAACAAAAATTGTTTATCACTATATGAGTCTCGTAACTAATTTAGAAACCCGTCCCGATCCAAAACGCCGGAACGATTCGGTGTGATTCGTCCGTATGACGAATTGGGCCCAGTCCGGCCCAACAGCGCGAAATAAATGAACCGAGCCCAAAAATAAAGCCCAACGGGTCACCCCCACACTTTTGAGCTCAAAGATAATATTCCCGACTAATTATAGTGAATAAAGAAACGAAACGCGTGAAAATCGGAGAAAGCCTCGGATACCGGCCTAACATGAACTGTACCGGCCCGACACCCGTTCTCTACATTTCGGCCCGTTTAAAGTCCCCGCAAACTTTGTAGTAATTATTTTATGGAGACGCTACATCTATACTTGTAGATTTTATAAAATAATTAGGAAAATATGTTAATTTTTATAAAAACTAATACCACCTAATTACTTAAACTACATAAATACCCTTAACCTTACACCCTAACCAAAGTTAAATCTAAACTAACGAAGATTAAGTTAAAAGCTAGATATTTTTTCTAATAAACCCACATGCCTAATTTCTACCCCATAACCTATCATCTATCTTCACACACAAACAACCTACTAAAAACCCAACACCATTCAAGCATCACCACCACCTCCACCATCTTCCTCCCTATTCTTGATCGGCGATCACCACAGCTCCACCACCACCACCCTCGACGCCGGCGACCGCCACCTCCCTGATGCCATCATCACGCCGCCAGAGCCCCGCCGAGCCCATGGCTCGTGACCAGCCCCCCCCCCCCCCCACGATCATCAACCACCATCTCGTCCGACGTCACTACTCTATCTACCACCGCCACCACCTCGACGACCGGCTAACCCCGACCACTCCCTGTTGCTGTCACTGTCCCGACGCCACAGCACCACCCCAGCCGCCGCTGAGCCACCGGTTCATAATCACCACTACCGTAACCTTCACCATCGTCACTCACCCTCTCGTTTAGCCAAAACCAACACCACCATAATCTCCTTCTTTTTCTTTCATTCTGAAGTCTTCAAAAGTAATAAATAGAAGTGTGATCTTGAATTTAAAATCACAGATCCATTCTAAATCCTTGGTCAGACGCAACATTATTTCTTTTGTTTTGATTTAGTGTAAGAACAACCTCAACAACCCCAAACGGCCACCATTTCGCCACAATTGGACCACCGAAATACCACCATGTCACCACCAACGGCTAGTCCACCAAGCCACCTCCCAAACGGCCTCAAAGTTTGCCCCTAATCATCACCGTAAACCACCGAAAACTAGCCCGCAAAAGCCCGCTTTACCTTTCGGGTCAAACTTCTAAAACTCGATATTTTTCGATCGGTTTTACGGAGATATTCTCGCATCTATTGGTTCATCACCTAGCGCTAGAGGTAAAAGTCTAAACTTCTCAATTTAATCATTTTCATACTTCGTTTTTTATATTTATAAACACCCAAAACGAGTCTTGACACTTCACCCACTAAATATATAAATGAACCAAACCATCCTAAATATTAAACTAATATTTAAGAACTGGTGTCACAATATATATTTGACAATCGTTGTGAGGACTAAAAATATTATAGACCAACCGGTATAAAAACTGACTCAGGAACCGTCAAAGTAACACATTGGACTAAAAATATATAAACAAATATATTTGGACAAATAAATATATTTCGACTATGTGTTATAGAAAAAAGGGTTTATTCTTATAAAACATATATATTTCTAAATATCGAGCGTTTGGGCTCATAATTAATAACTAAGTGCTCATATTTCAGATCTCATCTTCTATAATAACTTGAAATATTTATTTAAAGTTATTACAACCCTGTAATATTTAATGACTTAAATATTAGTTTTCATATCATATCACTTAACGGAATACATATATATATATTAATTCCAGACGTTGGACCTAAAAATATACGGTGTTATATTTTGAACTTGCTCAACGTAAAACTTATATATTGTTACAAACGTATTTTTCTAAATGTGTTAAAAACACATCACACATATATCTCATTCTAATATTTTATTATTTTCTAAATATAATTTAGAAAAAAAAACTATTTGAGATAACATAAACATAATAATATTTACGGAATTAAATATTAATTATCATAACGATCATTTGTCAGATACTTGTATCGTATAGCGGCGAAGCCAACAACTAAATTTCTAAAAATATAAAGACTTATATTTTTCTAGAATCTTGAAACAATTGAAACATATATCATATAAGTTATATATATTTATTTGCATAAATATTTCTATGACTTATATATAATTATTGTCTATAATTATGAATTCAAAGATATATAACGTGAACTTCAAATAATAAACTACTTTATTATTTGTCTCGATGTTCAAAACTTGATCTAAATATATATTCGCATAAACCTAAAATAATTATATGATTTATAATTATTCCTACAAGTTATATATTTATTCTGTTATAAATATATTCATTAACCTAAATATTTATTTAAACGGTAAATATTTCAAACGGGCTTTCCAAACAATACAAACGGGAATGTTATGTCAAGACTCGACCAGGATCATTTGGGTAACTGAACATTATCCAACTGAAACAGTACCTTAAAACCGTCTTATTAATTATTATTAGGACACGGGTTACTTGCTACGTCCAACACGATACAACTTTCATCATCACCTTGATCAAGTGAGTTTCACGGCCCCTTTTCCTTTACTATTTTATCAATGGGGGAGAAATACATGAAACACCAAACTTTATACATTCTTTTGATTGTATACAAAGTCTTTCCTTAAAACTATTCTAAATACTTTTGGAAAGAATCATGAAACAGATAAACACACTTTAAACAATTAGTGGAACTATAATTATTTCTACCAGTCATATATTTATTTGACAATAAATATGACCGTCCATCCAAACATCTGATTGATATTATGGTACAACTGTTACGCCTTATTGATTATCTGTTCTTTCATACCCCTTCATAGTAATTTGTTATACAACATATTGCTACAAATCCCACCAACAATTGATTTCAATTAGTTCATGTAACGAAACGATAACTAGTGAATAGATCTATTTGGGTTGACACCCATGCCCTATCTGGTCGCTCCAGTTCTGACTCCATGCATACACGTCTGGGGGTACATGTCAGTTATTCTTTGCCATTGGTATTTCTTAGGGGAAGTCACCATAGGTGGGTAAATCTGTTAGTGTTTGAAATCAAGGTGCAGGTAGATCAAAGCAACGACGAGTAACCATTGTAATATCATGTATGCCATAAACTGTTTTACAAATGCATTTTGTAGGATCCAAAACCTATGAACTCACCAACATTATGTTGACCTTTTGAAACTCATTTATTTCTCAGGTGACCAAGTCAGACCGTATGCAAATGGGACGTCAAACCTTAGGGCCTGCATTATAGAGTCATAGTCTCATTCATCATCATGAAATAACTTATGCAACACTTGCCTTTTAAATCCTTGGTCGAAGCAATTTCAATACTTAACTATTTATCATGTTTCCTATCTTAACATTTCTGAAACAATTTCTATTTCCGTATTGTAAAACAATGTCGTCTTAACATATTTGTCCGCTGCAACTTTGATGACATACTTGGTTTTCCAAACGTATATTAATCTGATAGATGTCGTTCTCTGTATCCATGACTATGATCCATGACGTCACACGCCTCCGTATCCGAAAGTTCAGGGTGTGACAAGGTTCAGCCAGGGTTCAGCCTGCAGGTCTTGGTTGAAATCTTGAACACTTCAAAAGCTTTGTCTGATCCAGCATGTTGCCACATTATGTATCAACATTTGTGTTGAGAGGAGAGGTCTGTCCAACCTCTCCCAAGCTTCATTTATGTATACTCCTTTGGTGTAACCATTTGACACAATAAATGACTAGATTTCTCCGTCTCTCTCATTCTTCTGATCTGGAAACGATCCGTATCGTCTTTTAACAGGAATCCAACAATCAACATCTTGTGAGTATATGTAAGATTCAAATCGTTTCTTCCAGTTATAATAATCTTCCAATCAAGTAATTTAGGAACTTTCTGAGTTGTTCCGATTTCATTATCATAGTTCATTATGGCTTGCATCAAGGTTTGCATAGCTGAAAACGCTTGAAAATCACTCATCTTAAATTGTGATGAAGTCTGACTTCAACGTACCAAAAAATTAAACCAGCAGACCAAATAGACGATTTCCGTACCAACAGAATGTAGCGTACTGTTGGACTATACTTATGAGGCATGAACATTAGATTGGGCTTATTTGTTTTTGGGCTTAGTATGTTTACGGTTTGGGCTAGTTGGGCTTATGGGCTTACGATTTGTTCTAGGGCTTGTGTAGAGGTAGTATAAATACCTCATGTGTGTATGATTAATACAAGTTTGCTGATTACGATTTCTGTGTTCCTGATATATTTACGATCGCAAACCCGTTTATCAAAGAGATATTGATTGTTCTTCGCTCAAGATTTGATCATATTGTGTTGTTTATCACTTATATCAAGTCTATTTCATCATCTTTCTCTTGAATCAACCTCTTACAAGGATTCCACACTTGTTAGAGATTAAGATATCGTGAACGGTTGTTGTTTCTGGACCAAAAATTGGTTTCAGAGCCAAGAATCACTGATTCAAGGTTCTCACGATATTGAATTCAAGTTTTTGCTGGAAAAAGTTCAAATTTTTGAAGGTTTTGGAGCTGTTCTTCGTGTTTACGACCCATCTGCTGCTGTTTTCTGCGTTTCCGAGTATTTTCTGGGCGATTTTGTGTGTTTACGGGTTGGTGTTCTTCGTATTCTTCATCATTTCGGTGTTCACGACTTCAAGAAGTGATCTTTGAAGGTTTACGATCGCGAAATTCGAGTTTACGACATCAAGACTCGAGCTTTGGATGTTTACGACTGTGTTCGATCGGAATCGTGTTTACGACTTTTCTCAATCGGAATCGGGTTTACGGTCTGCCTGCGTGTCAAAATCGTAAACGAGTGTTTATGATCGGAAATTTTTTTTTGGACATTTGGACATTTAGTTTTAAGTTTTCCTAAACTTTCGTCATGGATTTCGAACCTAGCATGTATCAGAATCTGGACTTTGAGATTGGATCAACTAATCGTCCTCCCAGACTCACATCTGCTGATAACTTTCTTGAGTGGAAATACAAATTTCAGAACCATTTGAAAAGTGTTGATTTGAGACTTTGGAGATCAGTTATCAATGGACCGTTCATTCCCACACACACTGAAGCAGGAAAGGTAGGTGTGGTGAAAACTGAAGCAGAATACTCCGATGATGATTGGGAAAGGTGTAACAAGGATGAAAGAGCGTATGTTATCATGACAATGGCATTGACTCCAGAGATTGCTCAAGGATTTAAGAAGTACAAGACTGCAAAGAAGCTCTGGGATGCTCTGGTGATTGCATATGAAGGAAATCCCGATATCAAGGTGAGCCGTAAACAGATGCTGAATCAGAAGTTTAATTTGTTCAATCACATTCAAGGAGAGTCCTTTGAAGCTCAAGTTCAAAGATGTGTGTCCTTAATTACTGAGATGTCAAGCTACGATGTTGAACCCGAACAGGAGGATAAGAATCTGAAACTGTTGAACAGTTTACCCAAAAATTGGAATACCAACATTTCAATCATTAAAGATAACAACAAGCTTGAGGAGTTGACTGTTGATGAGCTTATTAACAAACTGAAGTCAAAGCTGATTAATGATAAACAGAGAGAGCTGAATCATTTAAGTTCACTCGGTATGGCAGGAAAACTGAATCAGGCTCTCTTATCTGAAGAAGTAGGGTCAAAGCAACCTGGAAGTTCGTCTGGAAATGATTCAAGTGCTAACAGAAAGTCAACTGCATTTGTGGCACGATCTCAAGCAAGTTCAAGTGGAATGGTCAACGCTGATGAGGCTAATGCTACCAATGATCCCAACTTTGCCCTTGGGATGGGATTTATGAACAGTTACCATGCACTTATGGCTGGAACATTGGTGCCTACTGATATGCTGTCAGGAGAACTGAACCAAATCAATCCTAAAGATGTGGAAATGCTTGATGTTTCCTGGCAAATGGCAATGGCAGTTTTCCACGCTAAGAAGTTTATGGCAAAAACTGGAAGGAATGTATGGAAGGATCAGGACAAGATAAGGATGGGTTTTGATAAGAGCAAGCTTAGATGTTTCAATTGTGATGAGTACGGGCACTTTGCAAGAGAGTGTACCAAGCCAAAGAGGGAGAAACCAGAAGAGAAGAAAGCTGGAGATGGTAAAGGGAAAGCAGAGACAAAGGCTTTGGTTGTGCAAGACTGTGGAGAGTATCAATGGGCTTCGCAGGTAAGGGAACTCAGTCTGACAGGTACTATGATTGCTCAGATGGAGAATGATGATGAGGAGGAGCATGCATTTATGGTCACAGAGGAAAAGTCAGAAGAGAAAGAAGAGAACCTGGTTGAAGACAAGGAAGCTTTTGCAGCCGAGGTCGACAACACAAAGGTATGTACTAATCCCACTTGTGCACGTTTAATTCCTGGCCTTAGACAACTTTGGAAGAATAGTGAGATAGAATTATTTGATATGCAATGTTCTAGAAGTTCGTTTAAGGGTAGATGGGAAAAGAGTGAGGAGAAAGTTAAAGCTCAGAAATTGGACATAGAGAAATACCAAGCCCTTGCCTCTGAGAAGTCTGTCCTTTATGACAATGCTAAGTTAGAGATTGCTGAGCTTAGGAAGCAGGTAGATGAACTTACACATCAGAACAATGAGTTGCAAGTAAAATTAGATGTGAATCAAATGAGAAACAAAAGAATGCTTGTAGCTGGTAAGGCTTTATCCAACTGCATAACCGATGTTAGATTTGGCAAGGATAAAGGAGGAATAGGAATTAGTTTTTCTGAAAAGAATAAGAATAATGTTCCTAAACCTGTGCCTAGAGATATAATAGGTATGATCTATGAGGAGGATCAGGTAGATAGATCTGAATCAGAAATGCATGAAGCAGGACCTCCCCTAGATAGTGTATTGGTTGGTGTGAAACCTATGACAGAAAAGGAACTAGAAAATGAGAAACATATGATGTATGGGTTGGGTAATCAGAATAGAATTGTGGCATCCACAAGTGAACCATGTCCATCCCAGGAACCATTAAACGATAATGTTGGTTCTTCTGACGTTTTTGTTTCATGTGCAGATGAAGTAAGGATCCAAGATGTTTCTGGGAAGGATGGTGAATGCTTAAGAGTCAAAGAGTGTCATGTGTCTAGTAGTTTAACTTCTGATTTACCTAAGGACGATGTTCTGGCACCTGTGTCAGAACTTATTATGTCCAAGTCAAAACAGTCTGTTGTGTCTTTGTCATCAAAACATGTTTCTGATTCTAATGAAAAAGTTAATGGTTTTAAAATTCGTGTGCCTAACACAAGAGTTGGTCGTGAGTCTAAGCCCAAGGACTTTGTCCCTTATCCCCAGGTTGTGTCTACTTTCAACAGAACAAACAAATCAAAATCAGAACAATTTTGTTTAATTACACAACCAGAAAAAGTTCCAAAACATGTAATACACAAATGGGATGATAAGCCTGAATGGAAGTCGTCTTATCCAAGACGCTCATATCTCTGTAGTCATGTAAATGGGCCTAGACTTATGAATTGTTTTCAGTGTGGAGAACCAGGGCACTTTGCTGCAAATTGTGTGAATAGACCTTATCAACCATACTATCCGCAAAACCCACGGACTAGTATGTTGGAGAAAATGATGACAGGTGGAAACAAAAATCAAAAGCAACAAGCTTTGTCACAGGGGAAGAAAAGTTCAGAACCAATAAAGACTCAACAGTCTAAGGTTTTAAACACAAAAGCTCCAGTGACGAAGCCTGTTGATGAAAAGTGGAATGTGGCCAAAACTCCGAAACCAACTTACACACCTAAAGGAGATTACAAAAAGAATGATAAGATGAGACCAGAATTTGTTGAGAAACAAGTGTCTAAAACAAAAGGAATTTCTAAACCTAAAGGCAAAACAAAGGTTGAGACACAAAATTCAAAATCAAAAGAAGTCTCTCAAACAAAACAAGTTGTTCTGAAACTTGAGTGGACTCCTGTCAAGAAATCTCCCGGTAAAAAGGCCACATCTCCACAAAAGAAACCTGCATCAGTAAAGAACTCAACCAATGTGATGAAACCATAGAAACACCCTGTTTGGAAACCAAAAGTCAACACTCAAAGTTTGAGTGTAACTGAATCAAAAGCAGGAATGTCCCTTCAATTAGTTAACTACATTGATTCCAAAGGTGTGCCCAGATCTGTTATGGCCTGGGTACCTGACTCTAACTGATCTTTGATCCATGTAGGGACAGCCAAGAAGAACTGTCAACAATCTCTGGTACGTTGATAGTGGTTGCTCCTGACATATGACCGGAGACTTATCACTTTTGGAGGATGTTCAAGATTTCAATGGAGGAGGCGTTTCTTTTGCTGGTGGTGTAGGTGGCAAGATCAGCAAGAAAGGTGTGGTGAAGAATGGTAGCTTAACATTTTCTGATGTGCATTATGTGGAGGAGCTGTCACATAGTCTGCTGAGTGTCTCACAGATTTGTGATAGAGAATATTCTGTGTTGTTCAATCGCAAGGAATGTATTATTCTCAAGCCCGGAGTCCAGATTCCCGAGGAGTGTGTCTTGATGCGTACACCAAGAAGAGGAAATTCATATCTTCTCAACATGGGTAATCCTCCGTCATCAGAAGTGGCCTGTCTTATTTCAAAGCAAAATGAAAATCTGGCATTGTTGTGGCATCGTCGTCTGGGACATGCCAACATGAAGAATCTGACAAAACTGGCAAAGGGAGAGCATGTAAGGAACCTTCCTATCAAGGACTTCACGTCAGTTGAGAAGTGTGTTGCATGTGCTAAGGGGAAGCAGCACAAGTTACCGCATCGTTCTAAAATGACCAATTCTATCTCATCGGTGTTGCAACTACTTCATATGGATCTCTTCGGCCCAATGCAAGAACTAAGTATCAGCAAGTTCGCATATTGTCTGGTGATAGTGGATGACTTCTCTCGGTTTACTTGGGTGTTCTTTTTGTCAAACAAGTATGAAACTCCAGAACTGGTGAAACAGTTCGTTACTCTCATAGAGAATCAGATGAGTAAGAAAGTGAAGGCAATAAGATCAGACAACGGAACAAAGTTTAAGAATGCTGAATTGAATACGTTCTGTGGAGAGAAAGGTATAGAAAGGCAGTACAGTGCACCATACACACCACAACAGAATGGTGTTGCTGAAAGAAGAAATAGAACACTCATTGAAGCTGCCAGAACTATGCTGTGTGAAGCGAGATTACCAATTTTCTTTTGGGCCGAAGCAGTCAACACCGCTTGTTATGTGCAGAATCGGGTACTCTTGAACAAGCGGCATGAGAAGACGCCTTATCAGATTATTTATGGAGAAAAACCAAGGGTGGGGTACTTCAAGACCTTCGGGTGTCCTTGCACAGTCCTAATTCAGTCTGATGTGGGGAAGTTCGAAGCAAAGGCTGATGAATGCTACTTTGTCGGATATTCTGCAAATAGTGCTTATTGAGTCTTCAACAAAACCACCAAAATGATAATTGAGGCATTCAATGTTGACTGGATGGAAGACAATCCAACTGATGCAGGAACTGGACCAGACTGGATTTTTGATTATGGATCATTGTTTGAAGGTTTCAACTACTCAAGCATGTTTCCTGGTCTGGAAGAAGAAGAAGACATCATTTCTCCAGCTCCTGAAGTAAGGCGATCTGTTGAAAATGTCAGAGACAGTGTATCAGTAGCAGCTCCTAAGGATGATGTTGTGAATGTTCCAGAATCTTCAAGAACTCATGGTGATCAAAGGGAGTCAGAAATCCAAGGTATGAATAATAATGTTAATGATACTAACCTGCCTGTTTCTATTTCAGTACCAGATGTTCAAACGACAAGAATCAACAGAGATCATCCTCTCAACAATGTGGTTGGACCAGTGTCAGCAGGAGTCACCACTAGAAGCCGCACGGGTAGACATCAACCACTGCATGTACTCATGTTTCATCTCCCAAATAGAGCCTCCAAATGTGATGGTAGCACTTAAAGATCCAAGTTGGATGGAGGCTATGCACAATGAACTGAATCAATTCTCAAAATTGGGAGTGTGGCGTCTAGTGAAAAGACCAGAAGATAAAAAGGTTATACCCACAAGATGGTTGTACAAAAACAAGAAAGATGATACGGGTGTAATTGTCAGGAACAAGGCAAGGCTGATTGTTCAAGGACATAGACAGGTGCATGGGGTTGATTATGATGAGGTATATGCTCCGGTGGCTAGATTGGAAGCAATTCGAATTTTCCTTGCTGTTGCAACATATCTCAACTTCACAGTGCATCAAATGGATGTCAAGACAGCCTTTCCTTTATGCTAAAATGAATAAAGAAGTTTATGTGGCTCAGCCGCCAGGGTTTGTGGATGAAGAGCATCCAGATCATGTGTATCTTCTGGATAAAGCTTTATATGGTTTGCATCAAGCTCCTCGCACGTGGTATGAGACTCTGTCAAAGCATTTGACAGAAAATGGTTATACACGGGGAGTGGTTGATCAAACTCTGTTCAGAAAGAAGGTGAAAGATGATATCATTATGGTGCAAGTGTATGTGGATGACATCATCTACGGGTCTACAAATGAAGAATTATGCACCAAGTATGAGGATATCATGAGAAAGAAGTTTGAGATGAGTGATCAAGGGGAGATTAACTTTTTCCTGGCATTACAAGTGAAACAAGATGAATCTGGAATTCTCATTCATCAAGCAAAATATGTGAATGAGATTCTGGCAAAGTACAAGATGCAGGACTCCAAGCCCATCTCCACTCCCATGGAATCCCGGCCTCTACTGACAGCAGATGCAGATGGGGAACCAGGGAGTGAATTCATGTATCGTTCAATGATCGGGTCACTCATGTACCTAACAGCAAGCAGGCCAGATATCATGCATGCAGTTTGTGTGTGTGCACGTTACCAGGCTAATCCTAAACTCTCTCATTTAGCTGCTGTTAAACGTATTTTTAGGTATCTGAAGGGCATGCCTCGGCTTGGACTTTGGTACCCAAAGAATACTAATTTCCAATTATTTGCATTTACTGACAGTGATTATGGAGGTAGTGATCTTGACAGGAAATCAACAACTGGTGGATGTCAGTACTTGGGAGACAGACTCATCTCATGGTAGAGTAAGAAGCAACATACCGTTTCTAAGTCAACTGCAGAAGCTGAATATGTGGCAGCATCAAGCTGGATGCTCACAGGTAGTATGGATTCAAAATCAGCTCACTGACTACGGTATGGAATTCATCAATACTCCAATTTTTTGTGATAATGCTGCTGCTCTGCAAATTGTTAAAAATCATGTTCAACATTCCAAAACAAAGCATATAGACATCAAGGTACATTTCATACGTGATTGCTATGATAGGAAGTTGATTCAATTGGAAAAGGTAAGCTCAGATCAAAATGTTTCTGACCTTTTCACAAAACCCCTTCCTCGTCCAAATTTGGAAATGTGTGTTGAAGGCCTAAGGATGATTGCCTTCGAGGAATGATCTGATCAGAACTGTTTGTACATAGTTGTTTTTCTTTAAAAAAAATAAAAATAAATAAAAAAATAAAAATATAAATAAAATATATATATATAAAATAAATAAATAAAAAATAATAAAAAAATCAAAAAAAATATGGGTGTTTATGTTTCAAAAGCCTCATAAAAACAGGGGAAGAAATGTCATTGTTTCAGAAGAAAATCTGAAAAATCTGTTTGATGTTTTTATGAAGTCTTTTGTTTGCCTTGAGTTGGTAGGAAGTGATATAAATATCCAAGACAATCGGAGACTGACACGTGTAAAGCTGAAGTGAAAGATTGCTCAAAGATGATATGTCGATAAGCTCAACCCAAAACTATGATCATCAATGTAAGTGCAGTAAACTTAATTTCTATATATGTTTAGTTTCCCGTCCTAGTTTACATGGTTTAAAAAACTGAGTCCCAGCAAAAATGGGTTGAGAGTGGTAATTATACCTAGTATTCACTCTCTCACACGCCATGTTCTGCTGTTATGACAACACCTCAGAAAAGAAAAATGAAAACAAAAAGAAAAAATGAAAAATGAAAAGAAAAAGAAAAAGAAAAAGATAATAAAATAATTATTATGTTTGGTCTTCTCTGCGTGCTTATGCGGCCGACCTGATCACCAACTGATAATTAAGGAAATAAGTGTTTGACATGACGGTGTTGCATGGTTCCTCAAGTTGGGGGTTTGTGAATCCTCAATAAACTCTGAGGTTGGGTAGGTTTTGCTATGAAGAATTGGGTGTGGGGACGGTTAAACATGACGGTAATATTGTACCATAATTAAGCACTTCAAAATCAATTTGATGTGAGTTTGTGTGGTCATAAAATTCTGACAATTGTCTAGAGCGTCGAGTAACAGAAGCTGAAAAAGGTTCCTCAGTCAAAGATAAGTCTGGTTTGATCCATGAAAAACATCAGCTTCAAGGCAAGTATGTTTTTATCTCGGTTTTAGGTTATCTTAGTTTTATGCTTTCTATATTTTTTTAAGTCTTTGAATATTTAAAAATTATTTTTATCTTTATGATCAAGATCAGATTCTCGGGGTATGAGTCTGAGGGGAAAATATGCAAATTCTCAAATTTTCAAAAATTTACAGAGTTCAAGTTTTTATCTTTTAAATGAGGTTTGGGTGTTTTTTAAAATGTTTACAAATCATGAGGGGGCATTTTGAAAATTTTCTTTATCAAAACCCACAAACTCCTCATTTCCGATCTGCATTTACGATTCACCATCTCTCCCCTCTCTGCGTTTACGCCCCGCTGCACCTAAACCCTAACCACCGTCATTTGTCACCGGAAAAGTGATTTCAGCCACCTCTGACCATCTTCAGGTTAAACCGAGCACATCGCTACCCGCGCATTCACTTTCCGACCACAAAACACATCACATCGACTGTTTCCTCCTCAATCCTCAGTTTTTGTGTGTTTTCTTGCTCGGTGCTCGTCCTCTTTTTCTTCAAATTTCCCATCGATTACTCGAGATTAAGAGTCGTTTCAGTGTTTGTAATACTTAAAAGGTAGTTTTTGGTGTTCATTTTGCATAAATGTTGAGTTTTGATGAGTTTTATGAAGCTTGCAGGTACAATAATGGTGGACATTCGGTGTTTACGATTATCGCGAGGAAGAAGATGACCGTTCATGATTACGAGCGGTGTTTACGATCGGCGTTCATGATCAACGTTTACGATCGGAGGGATTTACGACCCTGATGTTTACGACATAAGGATGTTTACGATCGGGCTTTGCATTTACGATTGGACCTTTACCGGTTTTCTTTTAACCCGATCGTGAACCAACAAATGGATCGTAAACCCGGATTGTTAATCGTAAACCCACTTAAAATTTGATTTAAAATCTTAAACACATAAATAAACACAAAATGTTTTTTATTATCTTATCAAACTTATTTGTTTTAAGATAAAATTGAATGTGTTTTGTTAATTTGTGTTTTAAAATCAAATTCTTTCCTTGAGAGTATCAATTGAGGTTTCTGAACTTAACAAGTAAAATGTGATATTCAATTGAACTTCAAGATGATCTTAACAAACATGATTTCTCAATGATATGATTAACACTGATGCACTTGTCTCGGTTTTTCAGATGGCAGAAGATATGCTTGACGAAGAGATTCACTTTGAGAGGGATCACTGCATACCCGCCTACCTTAACGACCCTCCTGAGAGACACATGCAATTATTCTACTCACTTGTTGCAGGGATGAACGTACGCAAGATAAATCATGCTCTCAGGACAAGCTTGCTGATTGATGAACAACTAGTCAGAGATTTCTGGGGAACTGCCAGAGCAAATCTTGATAAAAACAAGAATCACTGCAACGGTTCAAAACCGTCAGATTGAGATTACTGAAGAAGACATTCGTCAAGGTTTGAATATCAATGATAAAGTTGAAGACACAATGGAGTATTCAAAGACCTTAGTGTTAGAAGGTGCCCAGTCTTTGGGATATGAAGCAAAATCCCCACCAATTTTCAAGAAGCTACTGCTGCACTACTGGAGGTGTTTGGCACATTACATGCAGAAATCCTTCTTGGGCAAGAGAACAAGTTTTGATCAGCTGAACAAGGTGCATGGCACAGCATTCGTTGCCATAGCCTTGGACTGGGATTTTAATTTTTCAAAGATGATGCTATTGGATTGGGTTGGCAATGCTGATTTAAGTGCCAGATAGCAGTTTCTTATGACGCCAAGGTTTGTGCACATGGTGGTAATGAAGAAGTATCCTATGATACAGGAAAGGATTGAGAAGCTGGACATCAAATTCATGGATAATGGAGTGTTCGGTTTGCAAACCCAAGATAGAAAGGGAAAGAGTGCCTATCAAGGGAGGCTTGAATGGTCTAAAAGAGGTGCTTTGCCTGAGGTTGCAAGGGAACAAGATCAAGAAGAATCTGATTCCGAACCTGAAGTGCATCCAGTCAATGCATCTCTGGTAGAGGATCATGATGTTACAGTGAATGTTCAGAGGGAACCAGAGGTTATACCTTCGGATGAAGAAAATGTGATGGATGATATTTTCCCCGAGAACGAGAATTTGAATGATGATATTTATGGAGATTTGGGCCCAATAAGTAACAAGAGAACGAGAGATGACTTGGTCTCATCTTCAAGCAGTGATGCAACCCCTCCAGAGTTAGATCTGAATGTTAATGAAGATGATGTGCTTGCAGAGCCCATTCCTGTGCGTGAACCGTCACCAAGAAAGAGATCTGACCCCAGAACTATCAGATTTAAATTTCAGAAGACAAGCTCAGGGGTGATGGTGATTGAACCTACAAGTGGAAATGCTCAGAATGTGGATTTGTCTAAACCTACAAATGTTGAATGCACAATTCAAGCTGATGATCAGGTTAATGTCCAAGAACCAACTCCGATGCAAACTTAAACTCCTATTCTGAATGAACAAAGCACAGTTCATGAAGAAAGGAAATTTCTTGATGTTGAAAGTACATTTGTGGAGCCCAGCCCGGTGAGGATAAACATTTCAACTGACTCAAGTCAGCCCCCATTTGTTCCAAGTTTTCGTCTGTACCAAGCAGTTGTTGAAGAGCTTGCTTAAGCTAGTGATCTCCCTATAGATCTACGAATAAGTGCCGATCCTCATATCAACTTCCTCTTATCCTAAAACAGAAGAAGAGGGGGAGAGATTAAAGAGCTAAAGGAAGAAAACAAGAGGTTAAGGAAAGAAGGAGAGCAAGAATGAAGCCAGTATTCGATTCTTGTATGCGGGATACCTTGAACTAAGGAAGAAGTTGGAAGACATGAAGGGAGCTGATAGATTAGATACTCAGGGTGCCATAGGACAGAGTTCCTCTCAAAGTGCTCAAACAGCTGATGAAGTGCATGAAGATGAAGGTGATGACACCATAGTGATGTCTGACTATGTTCAAGGAGGAAGAATCATCTCAAATGCACCGGAAAGTCATGAAAACTGGTTCAAGGATTTCTTCCAAGGACCTCCCCCTACGCTGTACTCGATTGATGTCGGTGAAAGTGAAATCGACAAAAGGGGGAGCCGTGAACCAATCTTGTGCTGGCACTACGATGGTGAGAAGAAGCTGTTTGCAGTGATCCGAGATGGATACAGTCCAGTAGAGTATTACAGAACAAGGGGTCAATTTCACTCGTGGACAGAACCAGAGATCAGAAATTTGCTGAGGGCACCGTATATAAACCGATGGAGGAATGCTCAAGGAGATCAAGTTCGTGACAATCTGTTGAGCCATTTGGCAGAAAACTTTGTGAACTTTGATCTCAAATAGGTTAGGTGGGTTGAGACTGGAACTGACCCTGTAACAGGAGAGCCTATCGGAGAAGTGAGGCGACCACCCACCAAAAGAACTAGAGTAATCAACATGTTGGACGAAATTGAAGAAGGTACATTGATGAGAAATTTTGATAGCTGGTTCTATGATCCAACAACTCACGAGGTGGTGGTGGTTTGCAAGAAGATGCGAGAGTTTCGCTTCTCTGATCCGGTCGATCTGCTGAGATTTGGCGAATGTGATATCAAGCTTCTCGCCTCCCAACCTATTCTCGGTGATGAAAATGATCTTGAAAATGCTATCAGGGTGGGGATCTTTCATGGAACAGCAAACCGGATCATGGAACGTGAATGGTGGTCAAGCACGAATCCGAATACCTCCAGATTTGATCTGCTACTTCCGTAGACGCTCTAATGGTTCATGCCTAGGGGAAGATTGTTGGGCTATACTTATGAGGCATGAACATTAGATTGGGCTTATTTGTTTTGGGCTTAGTATGTTTACGGTTTGGGCTAGTTGGGCTTATGGGCTTACGATTTGTTCTAGGGCTTTTGTAGAGGTAGTATAAATACCTCATGTGTTTATGATTAATACAAGTTTGTTGATTACAATTTCTGTGTTCCTGATATTTACGATCGTAAACCCGTTTATCAAAGAGAGATTGATTGTTCTTCACTCAAGATTTGATTATATTGTTTTGTTTATCACTTATATCAATTTCATCATCTTTCTCTTGAATCAATCTCTTACAAGGATTCCGCACTTGTTAGAGATTAAGATATTGTGAACGGTTGTTGTTTCTGGACCAACACGTACCAAATCTAGGACCAAAGATATCAGTGTACCAGATGCGGACCAAATTATCTCAATGTACCAAATAACAATCACGGACCAATCTGGTACAGAGTAATCGTCGACGTATCACGGATGAAGATTGCCTTGCGTACCAAAAACCAGCGTACCAGAATCTTTGAAGATTGCCTTGCGTACCACAGAGCGTACCAACGGCGTACCAACTGTTCTTCGAGCGTACCAACGATGTACCACGCTAAATTCGATTGAATATTGAGAAAATGGACGATTTGAACTGTAATTCGCAGCGGTAGATTCCAAAAACACTCTAGGAGTGTCTAGAAATCAGTTTTAAGCTCAAAATTACTCGGAATTTGGACAGAAATGATGAAAAACGAAGAAAAACCCAATGTTTCTCACTCTAGAATCCAAAAATTGACTAAATCGCAGCAGTAGAGCAACCAAATGCTCTGATACCACTTGTAAAACCACAGAGAGATCTTACTACTACTAGATTTGGTCAATCAAATAACACGAAGGTAAATAAAGCTTTGCTTTATTGATTCACTTAGAGAGATTACAATGTAGAGAGAGAAACACTTAAGAACACACACAGTTAAGAGTATTGAAATGACAGAAGTTCTGAACTCTCCCTAACACGAACTATTTATAGTAGTCATTAAAAGCAGCGTACCACATTACGTACCAGTTGGTACGTCCGTATCAACTGGTACTGCGGACCATATGGTACGGCCTCTAATAGATGTTGACTACTTTGATTCACACAGACGCTCTAGACTAGATACAATACACGAGACACACGGTAGCATAGGAATATGCTCTAACAGCCCATAGGAAGGAGGTTGCACAAGGAACATAGGAGGTTGGACTTACAGTATGCAAATGCGGAGAATACCCTATTTCTTGCAATTTGGTATTTTACCCATATGAACATATCATAGGTTTTAACTGTTGTGTGGCCAAGTGCGGGGTAGGTTAACTGACTATAAAATACATGGTCAGTAACTTGTAAGAATGTGTAGAAGAAGGCAGTTCTAAAGAAACGGGTTTAGAGTTACCGGTAAGGAAGGAAAGGTATGGACACTAAGGATGATTATGATGAGAATAACTGGGTTTTGAACGCATCATAATTATATAACTTTATAGCACGCGTACACTTATCTAATTATCATGAATTCAAAATTTGGAGACTTCACGTCACATGAGTTCTGAAATCTCCAGTTATTTTGATTATAGGATCAAAAGATGAATAGAGGTAATGAAAATGGTAGTAATGATAGGAATGCAAATAGTACGTCCGATGCCAATTCAAATGTTAGCAGTAATGAAGGGACGAGTACCTTTAACGAAGAAATGAAAACCGCCATGGTAGCAGGAGCATCAAATGTTACGTTATTATCGATCGCTAATCAACTCCTGGACGCTCTAACAAGGAAGGTACCCAATGAAGTTGCCTGTAAGGGTATTATTTAGAGGCTTGTAATATTAAATATAGGTGGGCTGGGCTTAGTGGGTTTTCTACAATTAATAGATTGATTGTAGGTAGTGGGCTTGGACTTAAAAAGCCTTGTAGGGTTACCTTGTGTTCTATATAAACACAAGGTGGCTTAATTTATTAGGGTTGGCCATTTTGGAGGAGCAAGAGAAGTCGTGAACCAGAGAGGATGTCTAGGAGATTTTCGAAAATCTCTATTAGTGTACCAGACGAGTTTGTAACAATTCGTGTGCATCCATTTTACAGGTTTATCATTAATATTTGATTGTGTTCTTCGTTTTATCTCTCTCTCTGATCTCGAATCAATCAATCATCGGGATTCCCACCTAAGATTGATCAACGATATCGTGTTTGTTCAAGGATTCTGGACTTACAATTGATATCAGAGTCAAGAAACGCGTGTTTCGTGGCTCGCACGATATCGATTCAAGATAATTCTAATAATTTATGTGAGTTTGTGAAAGTTTTACAGGTTTTCGATCCTGCTAAGTGGTTTGCGATCCATGCAAAGCGCATTTTTGATGAAGTTCTTGTGTTTGTTGACAAACTTGCTATGTTTATATCCAAAAACTAGTTATTTCGTGGTTGTTTTGATGGTTTTAGAGCAAGAAAGAAGGACTTCGACCCTGTGTTTTCGTGTTTGAAGATTATCATTTGCTAGTTCGTAGGTTTTCGATCGGCTTGATTGGTTTTCATTCCAGTGAGAGGATATCGATCGAAGGTTTTCGATTGAATATAATTCTGGAAAGTGGTTCTGTTGCTGTATCTGCGAGATTTCTGACTTGTGACTAAAGTTTCCATTTAAAAAAAACTCGTTTTTGATTGAGGGTTTTGGTTTTCAATCAAACTTTTATTTCTGGAAAGTCAACGGATTGGTTAAATCAAGGAAAAGTATCTTACTGAGTAAGTTTTCGATCCCGAATACACCTTTACTATCCTGAATACTTGCTCAGGATCCAGGTTTTCGAGTGAGACAAGGTTTTTTCGATTGAACTTGGAGGTTTGCGATTGTGTCAGGTTAGTTTTCGACTGTGTAGAGGTTTTCGATCAGGTTACGGTTCTCTATTGAATTGAGG
>JBCNJP010000024.1:4356023-4426023 GCA_039602395.1 Deinandra increscens subsp. villosa | reverse complement strand
TGCAGGCACAATGCCACACTGTTTCCCACCAACCGAAGAAGACAAACGGTTACACGTCTGACTTCTACCCAAAGAAGCAGACATGCTTTAATTGTGGCAATGCTGGTCATAATGCCCGAAACTGTCTCTATCACCCCTATGAGCCATACTATCCGCAGAGTCAAAGGGTTTCATCTCAGGATTATGTTAAGTCCAAGCCAATGAAGGTGCAACCACCTAAGGCAATGAAGACTGTCACTCCTAAGGTTAAACCCTTTGATCAACATTAGGGTGCTGCCAAAGAGCAGAAAATGCTTTCAAAACAAAAATCCAGCTTTCCAAGTTACAAAAATTTTCAAAAACAGGTGAAGAAACCAATTTCAAAACAACAAAAGTTCAAAAAACCTAAAGTTACCCCGCCCAAGGTAACTAAAACTGTTTTGAAAAATGAACCAAAACTGAAGAAGGTTGAAATACCTAAAGTCACAACACCAAAATTGACTAAAACAACTGTTAAATCACCTTAGACTTGGAAACCAAAGACCATGGCAGCAACATCACAAGTACCTGATTTCAATAAAGGCATGTGCTCAAAAGAAGTATCATTTATTGACCCCTCGGGAGTACCCAGAACCACAATGGCCTAGGTACCATTGGCTAACTAATCTCTCACTGTGTGAAGGCACAGTCAAGGGGGACTATCACTAACATTTTCTTTGTTTACTGATAAGTGATTATTCGAGGCATATGAAAGTGCGTGAGGGTTGGATCGGTTTGGTCGATTACAATCGTATACGTGAGAATATGTGAGAAAACAACACAAGCAAGGTAAATAAACTCAATCTCTCATTAATACGTGATTACAAGAGACTTAGAGTACACACATAAACTCTCAGAAAAAAGTTCGCTCAGCTCTCAAAAACTTTACAATTACAAAGACACAAACACTTATATATAGCCTACGGGTGTCCGAACTCCCTGGCTTGTCCGAACCTCAGGTTCGGCCAAGGCTCGTCCAGGGTTCGGCCGGAGTTCGGCCACCAGACCAAAACCCTAAATCTTCATGTCTTCGTTTGATCCAGCTCATTTCCATATCGTGTATCAACAAACTCCCCCTTGGCAATAGCTGGACCGTTCTTCATCAGCTTTGAACATTTGTAGCAGCCCCATCATCCTTCCAAACCAATTCATGGTTATTTCCAGCAAAGATGTTGAACGCAAAGCAAACCCTTATCACCCTTTGGAACTTCAGCGCTTGATCATGTAATCCGGGTGATACAGGATTGGATTGTGATACAACTCGTCAATATCAGCCTAACAAGTTAATCAGCCACATCAAATCATAGATCTTCACAACCCGTTTATCTTCTCTCAACACAATCACTGCTTCTCCTGTCTTCTCATTATAATACCACCATCTCAGATCTTTGATAAAATCTTGTTGCATCTTCATCAATGGTATTTTCTTCATCACCTCAGTCTTCTTTGGAAACACCAAGATTAGCAGCCTCTTGCCAGTTCTTTCGTGAACTCTTGTTCGGGATCGCCGTCTTTTTAGCTTTTAAGGATCCAAAAACTGAAATCCTTCATTACATTCCCTCTCAAGAGTCTTCTTGAAGTGCATACCCGACCAATCATTGCCATAACAGCAAAATGGCTTTCTTGTCAGCTCACGAATATACCAGATCGGCAAACTGCTTAAATCTTTGGCGCACTTGAAGTACAGGATTCCATATTCACGTTTAATCCCATAGCACTTCAAGCTAGAAGCATACATCCAACTTATAATCTCCCCTGACACCTGAACCTTGAATTTAAAAGACGATCTTTGCTTAACTGGCTTTGGAGGCAGTACATAATTAGCATGAAATGCTTTCATGAACTCTTCAAAAGTCTGATTCTGTTTCTGAATCTTCGCCTCATTAACCACTGGGTCTTCAGGTTTTTCAGACTCTTTCTTTCTCAATATTTCATCAACCTCAGCATCTTTCTCTTTCGGAAACACCTCAAACTCATCACCACCAGATTGATTGAAGTTGGAGTACAGATCCGGATATTCTTCTTCTGTAATATCCTCTATTTCAATCTCTTCATCAAAAATACCCTCCACATCTTCATCAGATTCTGGTTCTGGATCTTTGAATTTTTTAGGAGCTTTCTCAGATGCTTTCTTCATTTCCTCATCGTTCAAATCAAACACCCGTTGTAACTCTTCAGCCGTTAAATCTCCAACAAATTCCCCTTCTTCAAGCGTCTGTAACATATCAGCAAATTCACTCATTGACTTTGCAGCTTGATCGGAAGGAATTGAAGTAATCGGCACCGCTTCTCTAGAGTCGTTCTCCATCTGGGAAGATGATGTTCCAGCACCCGAACCTGCGGTTCCAAATGGGCCTGGTCCACCACCAACATTCCCTTCAGGATCATCCTGATTGGGATCATCATTCAAAAATCGCAACGGATCTTCATTACAGCCCGTACCATCTCCAATCCACATCTTCATCAGATTCTGGTTCTGGATCTTTGAATTTCTCATGAGCTTTCTCAGATGCTTTCTTCATCTCCTCATTGTTCAAATCAAACACCCGTTGTAACTCTTCAGCCGTTAAATCTCCAACCAATTCCCCTTCTTCAAGCGTCTGTAACATATCAGCAAATTCACTCATTGACTTTGCAGCTTGATCGGAAGGAATTGAAGTAATTGTTGGAACAAAATCTATGTGACTGACGCCATCAAATCTGTTTACCGAATCATTCGACTGAAGAATCCATGTGAATTGATTCAGAGACGCGGGTTGTGATGCTCGAGGCTTGCGAGTTTGGACCGAAGACCGTTTTCCGGAAAAGTCAACCGTTCGGGTCAACGGTCAACGTAAAAGTCAACGGAAGATCGGTTCGAGCAAGTCAAGCTTCGGATTAATTAAATCAACTTTGATTTAATTAATATTTACGTTATTTACCTTTCTTGTAATTTTCAGTTATGTTATGTTTTTCTGTTGTTAGTCACCCTCACTATATATAGTGAGGGTGCCCATTACAAGTAAAGGAGTCTCCGAATGGGGAGATGATGATTTTCTTGTAGAGTGTGAGATTTCCATTCTAGAGAGAGAGTGAGTCATGGATTTTCTAGAGAGAGATTGTGTGTTCTTCATGATTTCTTGATTGTAAGCATTCGATTAATGAAATCATTCGACTATGTTCATCATCTTTCTTGTTTATGATTTCTTGATTCATCATCATCATCTTCTTCATTTGTTTTGAGTTTTCTCATCCGAACCCGTTCTTGCTCAAGTTCGAGATTCTTGTAGTGAAAATCGGTCCTAACAAATGGTATCAGAGCGGGTACCGATCAGATTCATCTCACCGTGAATCTGGTCACTCGAATCTGTGATTTTGAGCTTGAATGGTGAAGATGAGAAAACTTATTTTTTAGAGACTTTTTTCTATTTTTCTTCATTTCTGGATGGATTCTGATGATATGGATGATGGATTCATGTTTGGAAGTTCATTTAGATGTGATTCTATCTTCTACTTGTTCAAATCTGTGAGAAAATTGAAGATCCGAGCTCATTTTTTCGTAACTTTGGGGTTTTTCCCGTATTTGGGGTTTTTGAAGATTTTGGAGCTTGATTCTTCATTTTCTGGGCTATTCTTCATGTTTTTGGATGAAGTGAGGTATGATTCTCAGTGGAAAACGCATTCCGGATCCATTGGAAGCATCCATTTCGTCTGAATCTCAACGGTTTGAGCGGATCTGGAAAAACACACACTGACGGTGTAAGTGTGTGTTCTTCGTGTTCTTGAAGATTTCCAGAATTTTGAAGACTGTTTTGATCCGATTAGCTGCTGTTTATGGGTTGTTGGTGGCCACAATAGTCTCGTGGATGGTTTAGCTTCATATTTCGTGCATCATTACGGGTTTTTCATTCATTTTTTGGGCAGATTCAAGTTCACATGTAAGTTCTTCATGTTCATCATATTTTCCAGATTTCTTAACTGTTCTTGAAGGTTTGAAGATTGCCTTAGCGGACTTCCAGTGTTCTTTGCGAACTTGTTCTCCTCTCCTTAGCGAACTTGTTTGCTTTAGCGGACTTGTTTCTGCGTTTAGCGGACTTGTTTTCTGCTTTAGCGGACTTGTTTCTGCGTTTAGCGGACTTGTTTTCTGCTTAGCGGACTTGTTCCTTAGCGTACTTCTCAGAACACTTAGCGGACTTGTTCGAGCTTAGCGGACTTGTTTTTCGTTAGCGAACTTGTTTCTGGGTTTTCGTTCGAGGTCGTTTCAGTGGATTATGATCGTAGGGATGTGTAGAGGATGATCATACGAGTCCGTGGGTACAAGAATCATCGAAAATGGTCGTGTATTATGGGAGTTACGGGGCAAACACGGTTTTCCGGTGGGTGGCTCGTATTTCCGGCGATGGTATTAGGGTTACAGGGGTGATGGATGATATCTTGTGATGATGATGACGTGGCAGCAATCGATTGGACAGACAAGGAATGTCTCTCTCCTGTTGTCGGTCAAAGCAAGACATTCTCTTGCTGTTGTCATGGTTTAATTGGATGGGAGAATTTCAGTGGGACCCAGCCACTTGAAGGAGCCGAGAATGCTCTTGCCGCTGTCTATTTCTGATTGGAGCAGGATTAAAGCGCGTGGCCCATCTCCAGGCTGTAAAGAGCCGTTACTCTTTTCTTTTTGTCCCATTCCTTTATTTGTTGTCTAATTTTAATTCAGGTGGGTCCCGCATGTTAAAAGAATTCGTTGAAATGGAGCTTGTTGTCAGCTCCTCATTGGCTTACAGACCTTCACGAGGATTTATCTCCCCTACCGTCAGATCTTGTGTAATCTGAACCGTAGATGGGCTTGTGAAGGCTGATTTTGATTGGCTGAATTCCATATACACGGATTTTGGTTTTCTTTTGCTCAAATCTGATTGGTTCCTTTATTTTAACGTGGATTATGGTTTTCTTGGTGGGAATTAATTGACTAATTAATTTTTTAAGCTATTTCGTTAAACACGGGGTTTTCTCTATCAGTTTTTCGAGACGAGCGAGATTACGCCGCAACGAAAGTTCAGAAAAATTTTATTGGTCTCGGATTTATTTCATTTTAGTGGGGTTCTCGTTTATTGACGTCGCGTGCAACATTTGCTATAGATCACTGACGGGTAAGCTTTATTATCCGGTTAATTACTCAGCTTTCTCGTTATATCTCACGGTTTATTTTTAGTGGATGCAGCGTTGTCGTCAACTAACCGGATTAACTGGAATCTCAGTTAAATATTGGAATTTATCCGATTAAATCTCTCGGATGACCGTTTATTGAAGAAATTTGGTAGTTTATTTTATTTTCGCATCCAACCTCAGTCAAGCGAATTATTCACAACTGTCAGCATCCGGCTTCCGGTTTTTCGCAAGATTGTCCGATTTCAAGATTGTTTATCCGGTTTCTCTAGGCAACCGATCGCGACGGTTCGACTCTCCGCATCTCATTTTTACGCTTCCGACTTGATGTTTTTAGAGAGATTTAGAGAAATATGGGGAATTATTATGAATTTGGATATCGGGTCGACTATCAGAAGTTGGAGCATATTCGGTGTCAAACTGGTTTATCTGATTCAGTTTGTTGCGGTCATGACTCCGAGATGTAGCATTTTCTCAGTATTGTACCCGACCGTGTGAACCGAGTGAGCAGAACACTTGGATCTCGAACTGGAGCAACAAGAACAGAAGAAACTTATTCAGAGGGGGAATTTCTACATCAGATTGTCTCCGGTTTATCAGTTTCTCATTGAAGATGTACGGTAGAGCGGTTCTTCAGCAATTGAACAGATTTGAAAGCATCAGTCAAGGGGGAAATTGTTGGAACAAAATCTATGTGACTGACGCCATCAAATCTGTTTACCGAAGCATTCGACTGAAGAATCCATGTGAATTGATTCAGAGACGCGGGTTGTGATGCTCGAGGCTTGCGAGTTTGGACCGAAGACCGTTTTCCGGAAAAGTCAACCGTTCGGGTCAACGGTCAACGTAAAAGTCAACGGAAGATCGGTTCGAGCAAGTCAAGCTTCGGATTAATTAAATCAACTTTGATTTAATTAATATTTACGTTATTTACCTTTCTGTAATTTTCAGTTATGTTATGTTTTTCTGTTGTTAGTCACCCTCACTATATATAGTGAGGGTGCCCATTACAAGTAAAGGAGTCTCCGAATGGGGAGATGATGATTTTCTTGTAGAGTGTGAGATTTCCATTCTAGAGAGAGAGCGAGTCATGGATTCTAGAGAGAGATTGTGTGTTCTTCATGATTTCTTGATTGTAATCATTCGATTAATGAAATCATTCGATATGTTCTTCATCTTTCTTGTTTATGATTTCTTGATTCATCATCATCATCTTCTTCATTTGTTTTGAGTTTTCTCATCCGAACCCGTTCTTACTCAAGATCGAGATTCTTGTAGTGAAAATCGGTCCTAACAGTAATCGGCACCGCTTCTCTAGAGTCTTTCTCCATCTGGGAAGATGATGTTCCAGCACCCGAACCTGCGGTTCCAGATGGGTCTGGTCCACCACCAACGTTCCCTTCAGGATCATCCTGATCGGGATCATCATTCAAAAATCCCAACGGATCTTCATTACAGCCCGTACCATCTCCAATCTCCCCCTGACCATTAAACTTCTCCAACAAGAATTTTAACTGATCATTCATCTCCAGAAGCATCTTGGATTGGTTCTGACTAACCCGTTTCAATCTCACAATCTCCTGATCTTTAACTTCATCCCAACTTTGCAGAGTTACAACCCGCTGATTCAAATCTTCATTGTCAAACCGCAGCACTGTAATCATCTTCTCTTGGGCTTCAGTTTTAGCCCTCAAGGCATCAATCTGTGATTGCTGATCAAATAATGCGCTTTGTAAAATACTGGCCTGAGAAAAAGAAACTGAGCCTTCTTCAAAGTTGAAATTCACATCCGGTGTGGAATGAGTAAAAGCAGTTGTAGTAGCGGTTGAGAACACCGGAGTTGTAGATCCCATAGGCTGATTAACAAACTGCGCACCAACACTTGCTGAAGGTGTTGTGCTCACAGTTGTCGACCGATTGGCATTCATCAGGTTTTGCAGAAAATCAGCTTGAACGTCAGACACTGAAGTCCGAACCGTTGTTGTTGCTTCAGAAATAGACACAGCAGGAGTAGCTGATGTAGAAACACGAGAACGAGGCTGTAAGATGAACTGTTGTACCCCTTTCTTATTCTTCTTCATCCTACCCCCAACCACTGATTTCTGCCTCTTTTTGCCTGAAAGAACTGACGATGAACCAGCAACATGCCTTTTACCTTTGCCAGAAACCACATCAGCATCTGGATGATAATCTTTGTCAGATTCAGATGAGACCACTGCATCATACACACGATCCTTGTACCGATCGTTGTTTTTGTTCTTGCTGATCCGGTAGGCAAAATGCTCAGCGCTACCTTTCCTTAGCTTAACACACTTCGAATGGATTAAGACTCTCACAAACATATCATTTGTATCAGAGAAGTCTTCAGAATCAGCTTCAGCATTCAGAAAGTCATCATCAGATTCAGATTCATCATCAAGAACATTCACCGCCAGTGTCTCAGTCACAGTAACAGATGCTGAGACCACCGATTCAGTCATTGGCGGTTGAGATACTGGTTCTGGTTCTTGATGTACCGGTTCCTGAACCACTTGGACTTACCTCTTAGGCCTCTTCACCCTACCTTGTATTGGTATTTGGTTCTGTTCTACGATCCAACTGTAATCCAATTCCTCCGAATCACTTCCATCGTCGTGACGAGGCGCACCCGTTACTGGTGGCACATAATTGACATTGGCAAGATGGCCAATCAATCGTTTCAGTTTAGGTTGAAACTCTAGTGCTTTCTTCTGGTAAGATGCTAAAGCACCAACACTAGCCTCCGTCATGTGCTTCAACTCCATTCTTTGTGCAGCATTCTTTATCAAATCCGGATATTTGATATTGAGTCAGATTGGGGTAAATTGCTGCTTTCTTTTGACATTGAGTCAGATTTTCTTTCATGTAATGGAAGATCATTCCAGAGACATTGTACGACCGATTCATCACCAATGCGTTCATCAAAGATTGAATTATCTGCTGGAGTTCATCATGACCTGAAATTCTATGTCCCAAGCAGACCAACAACACATGTGCAAGATACTTGTACGGGACACTCAACGACGATTTGTACACCCATTCCTTACTCGGATCGTCAGTATACCAAATCCGCTTTAAGAACGCCACATTATCTTCATGAGGGAACTCAATCCGTGCATTTGTTGTATCAGATTCTAAGTGTAGAACTCTGCGAATATCTGCCTCAGTGACTTCAACAGGTCGTCCTTGAACAGTTGCAACGATTCTAATTGGAGGATCAGTAATCGTATGAGTTGTGTTCCAAAACTCCAGAATAATATCCCGATAAACGTCATACTGCTGAGTAATGGCATAATAAATCCTCGAACGCCTCAGAAACTCGAATATCCCCGGTCCTCCAAATTTATCGAGTTTGCCTCGTGCAACCCCGATATGTGCACAAATATTATGTTTATCTCCAATCTTTAAGTCGTTTGCCATATCTGAAAACACATAAAAGAAAACATTCATTAAATTCAATGTTATTAACATATATTATCATCGATTTCGTCAAATCATTGTCGTTTGCGTAAACGAACAACATTTGATCAAAATTTTCAAGACCTCCGAACTCTGTCCGAGCTTCCTCCGAACCCCAAGTTCGGAGTCTCTGAACCCCAGGTTCGGAGCCTGAAGAACTCCGACAGGTTTGAATCTCAAAGTCGATGAAAACGACCAAATTAGACTTAAACAAACAACACCCTTGGTCGGATTTCGATAAGCAACACATAGAAACTAGTTTTAATTGTTAAAAACACGTTTTCGATGGAGCAATTTTAGATCTAGAACTGAGATAAGTCCGAACGTGTTTTATGAACCAAAAACCAACAAAAACAAGATGAAAACCTAATCTAAGTCCACCAGTGTGTTCAGAATCAAGATTTCTACCTAGAATCAGCCTTGAAATCTCTAAAAACACGGTCAATCAAAAATTTGAAAATCGGGCAGTAGTTCGGTGCAAGTTCGGAGTTTAAACAGTTAACAATGATCTCCGAACTTCAGGTTTGGCGTATATATAGCTGACCAAGTTCGGACCTCCGAACTCCAAGTTCGGACGAACTGTAGCACCAAACTCCCAATTCGGCCACCTCCAAACCCTGTCCGATTCTGAGGTTCGGTCCTCCGAACTTCCATCTTCGGACCTCCGAACTCCACGTTCGGCCCTCCGAACTCCAAGTTTGGAGATTTGAAATTTTTTAAAAATAACCCTTGATTTTGATGAATTTTTCAAATTGAACTTCCAAAGTTTAGAATTTTTCAAATTGAACTTCCAAAGTTTAGAATTTATCAATTTTCCTCAAACTTCGTTCAATTTTACTGATGAAATTTCTGAAATTAAGTCCATTTGGTTATTCCCGACATAATTTGGAATCTTTCACTAACGGTTGATTGAAAATAACGCAGAATAAAATCTTTTTGATTTTTGTAAATTTTCAAACACACCTAAAATCTTTTTGGAATTTTTCAAAATTATGCTAAAACATACCAATCTTTTTGTGATTTTTCAGATATTCAAATAACAAACCAAACAGAATTGAAACAAAACATTACAAGAATTGATATAACTTAAGTATTTTTGTGAGAAAGATCTAGACGTGAGATCATATCGGTCAATATGTATCAGACACACTTCAATTTCAATTTTAATCAGCATGCAATTCAAGTTGGCAGCAAATACAACTTTTCAGTTTATTTCAGCTTGGGTAGATAAATTTTTATAGCTTTCTGATATGTTAAGATATATTTAGCAAGCATTGATAATATGAAAAACCCACACAATCAGAAATACCGGTAATCTGGCTTATTCTCATTATTTTTGTATTTTTTACAGAATTTGATTCTCACAGAGATTTACCGTTCATGGTGTTTCATGCAAAAATAAAACAGAACCCTAAACAAACAACAATCAGGTCGGCTGGTAGGCACGCAGAGAAAATCCGATTGTTTAGGAAAATAAGAAATGTAAAATAAAGCAGAAGTTGTATAGTCCAACAACAATCAGGTCGGTACTCACGTACACGTAGAGAAAGTCCGATGGATTATACGAAACACCAAAGAAAATAAAGCAGAACGTCAAATGAACAACAATCAGGTCGATCTTTCGATACACAGAGAAAGTCCGATCGTTTGACAAAATAAAGAAAATCAAACAAGTTTAAATCTTTGCAAAATGAAAACATGCGTACACCAGAACATCTCTTATTCTGTTTTTTGCTTTTTCATTTTATTTATGCCAAGATCACACAGTAATCATCATGATGTGTCTCACAATTAATCAAGCAAAATTTTTATGTTTATATCATACTAGCATATATCAGATTTACCCTAACGCATTTAACTAACCAAACAAGAACCTACAGCTTTTCATTTTTACTTTATCCGTGGTTGATAGCAAACGCCGATGTAATATCATTTCTCACTTGGTCGGATCAATTTCTCAAATATTTTAATTTTTCCATTTTTTATGCTTTTTGCATTTTTGCATTTTTTATGCTTTTTGCATTTTTCCATTTTTTTATATATTTTTCGATATTTCTCCCCCTAAAATACAAAACGCTATTTTTGGATTTTTTTTATAACAAGAAAGAAGACACAAACAAAAGACAAACAATAAGCAAAAATGATCAACCGAAAGTTACTCGACCGGTAACTTTTGTATGCCGTTGATCTGCAAAAGATAACGAAAGCGGGTTTTGTCAAAAGCTTTCGTAAAAAGATCCGCTTTTTGAAAATCAGTATGGATCTTTTGCAGATCAATCAGGTGTTTCTCAAAACAATCCCGGATGAAATGATAACGAATATCAATGTGTTTCGTTTTAGAGTGATGAACGGGGTTTTTTGTTATGCAAATAGCGGCCGAATTATCTATGTAAATTGGAGTAGTAAGAAACTTCAAACCGTAATCCGACATCTGCTGTTGAATCCATAAAACCTGAGAGCAGCAACTAGCAGCCGCTATGTATTCAGCTTCAGCCGTGGATGTGGCAACAGAAGTCTGCTTCTTACACTGCCAAGATACCAACCTATCGCCGAGAAACCGACATCCGGCCGTGGTTGACTTGAAATTAATCTTGCTACTGCCGTAGTCCGAATCCGTATACGCCGACAAGTCGAACTTATCACCATGAGGATACCAGATCCCGAGATCTGAATTACCCTTCAAATAAGCTAGAATTCTTAAAACCGCATTCATATGAGAAACACGAGGAGCTATCTGGTACCTGGCACACAAACAAACAGCAAACATTATATCAGGTCGACTAGCTGTTAAATACATCCGTGAACCTATTATAGCCCGTTAACGAGTGAATTCAACTTTTTCACCATTTTCTTCAGGACATAGGCCATGTGACAGCTGAATGGGAGTTCCAGGAATTCGAACGTCTTCCACCTTGAATTGATTCAGGACATCTCTCACATACTTCGTCTGATGTATGAAGATACCCTTATCAGATTGATGAACTTGCAATCCTAATAAGAAAGACATTTCTCCCATCGAACTCATCTCGAACCTTGTTTGCATTAAAGTCTCGAAATCCTTCGATAACTTCTCGTTTGAACAGCCAAAAATAATATCGTCGACATAAATCTGTACCAGAAGCAAATCCTCCCCCGTTTTACGGCAGAAAAGAGTAGGATCAACCAACCCACGCTTGAACCCGTTGTCGAGTAAATAAGTAGACAACGTCTCATACCAAGCTCGAGGAGCCTGATGGAGACCATATAAAGCTTTGTCCAACTTATAAACCTTCTCCGGATAATCAGGATCGAAGAATCCCGGAGGTTGCTTGACATACACTTCTTCCTTAACCTTACCGTAAAGGAACGCACTCTTTACATCCATCTGAAAGACTTTAAACCCACGATGTGCAGCAAATGCCAAGAAAATTCTGATTGCTTCAATTCTGGCAACGGGAGCATACACTTCGTTAAAGTCTATCCCTTCTTCTTGAGAAAACCCTTGAACAACCAAACGAGCTTTGTTTCGGACAATGATTCCATGATCATCCCGTTTGCATTTGTAAACCCACCGTGTACCACACGGCTCTTTGCTTCCCGCTGGTAAATCTTCCAAATGCCACACACCCAACTTTTGAAATTGCAGTAATTCTTCTTGCATTGCTTCAACCCACGAACCGTCTAATAAAGCTTTGTTAACATTTGTCGGTTCGATCTGAGATATAAAGCATGAATGAAATACTTCTTCCTGAACACCAGATTCCAGAACAGATAGTAAAGCACTACTCTCAATTTGATGTCTCGTACGAACTCCTTCATTTAAATCACCAATAATATTGTCTTGCGGATGTATGGTGTTTATCCGGAGCGTTTGATGAATAGGAACAACCACCGTCTCACCCATATCAGGAACAGGATCTTCCTCAACCACCACCGTTTCAGTTGTATTGACATCAACATCATTTGAAATCGTATCAACTTGTGGATCGACCACATTATCAGTTGAATCAGCCACAAATTCATTAGAAGTAGCATCAACATGTGAATCAAGTTGTTGAGTAGGAATTTCCACCTGATGAGTCACGGCTTCATGAAATTCACTATCATCATCTGAAGACATATCATCAGCAGCAATTGTCGAATCATTTGAAGTCTCGGTCATGTACTCATCAGCAATAGGCATTATCGGAGTTGGCAGAGTTTGTATGTTAAGAACCGGAGTATCATCTAGTAACTCAATGACAACTCGAGTAAGTTGTTCATCAGACATCTCTGGCTTCAATTCACAATTTTCAAAAAGAGCTTTATAATCGAACAACCAGTCCGGTCCAACACCTCTGGATGGTAAAGTATAGGATTGGAAATCCACATGCAAATATTCACCCACCGTACCATTCTACTTATTAAATACTCGCTTCTTTTAATTTGAGTATCCGACAAACAACCCCTCAAAGGCCTTGTCATCAAATTTTCCTGCAGAAGCTAATACGGTACAAGGACACCCAAAAGGCTCTAGATAGTCGAGATTCACCTTACGATTCTTCAATAATTCATAGCATGTCTTTCCAAGACGCTTCACAGTATGCACTCAATTAAGCACATAACACGCAGTGTTGACAGCTTCTGTCCAAAAAGGAACAGGTAATTGAGCATCAGCCAACATTGTTCGTGCTATTTCAATAATTGTGCGGTTCTTTCTTTCTGCCACGCCGTTTTGCCGAGGTGTGTATGGAGTGCTAAGTTCATGCACAATCCCATTTTCCAAACAGAACGTCCGCACGGCTGAATTCTTAAACTCCGTGCCATTATCACTACGAATTCTTCGTACTTTCAGTTTATACAAAGATTCAAGTGTTGTAATCAAATTGATGAGAATTCTTGAAGTTTCATCCTTAGAGACCAGAAAATCAACCCACGAAAATCTTGAAAATTCATCAGTGGATGGTATTTTCTTTTCTGTTTTCCCTTCTTGCAGCTCACACACACATCATTAAAAACAAATTGTTGCTTTGGAACCCCTTCGACAAGACCCCTCCGCACCAGTTCATTCATTTTCCTGTAGTGGATGTGTCCCATGCGATGATGCCATAGAACGGAATCTCTTTCGGATGCCTTTGACAAGAAACATTGACCTGCGACCGTTGCTTTTGCTGAATTCATGTCGAGCATATACAAATTTGAGAATCTCGGTGCTCGCATTACCACATACTCATCTGGAATCTTGTATTCAGGATTCAGTATTAAACATTCACTCCCAGTGAAAGCAGTCGTGAATTGCTTATCACAAATTTGGGAGACACTCAAAAGATTGTACTCCAATTCTTGAACAAATTCAACCTTGTCGAATGTGGCAGCACCATTTGAAAGTTCACCGATACCGGTGACTTGACCTCCTTTGTTTCCAGCAAATGTTACTTTACCGCCGTCAAAGTATTTCACATCATGCAACAAAGAAATGTCTCCGGTCATGTGGCGAGATGCTCCGTTATCAACAACCTAAATGTTATTCATCAGTTGCCGCGAAGATCCCTGCATAAATTGCAATAGAAGATTAGTTTCAGGACGAACCCAAGCTTGGCGCTTTGGGTCGACCGTCATCTTCAACAAAGTCGTTACCAGCCATGGACAAACCCTTAGGTCTCTGTCCATTTGTTGAAGAACCTGTGGAGCTAGCTGCAGAGTTTTTCAAAATTGATTTAATCTTTGAAAATTCACTTTCTGATTTTTTATCATTTTTATGAAATTCTGATGACTTAAGATTAGAGTGAACTCTGCCTTGCTCATCCAGAAATCTAACTTTTTTCTTTGTATCAGTCTGATAGCCTTCCGACATATCCTCAGACTTTTCTGTGTCAGATTTGATAGATTTTGGTTTCTTCAACGGGCATGTCCGATATGTATGACCACGAGCTTTGCACTTAAAACATTTTCTTTTATCAGTTACAACCTTTTCTCTCATGTCATCATCCATTTCGGACTCAACAACCCGTTTTTGGGTTTTGGGTTTCAAACCCTTTCTATTAGGCACATAACGATTTTCAAATTCATCATTATGTCCTGACTCATACCCTGACACATTTCCTGAAAAATCGTCAACATGACCTCTAGCATACGAATTTCCAGAAAAACGATGATCCCTATAATTCTGAAATCTATTTCTTCGCCCACCAAACCTTGGAACAAATTCATTTTGACCTCCATAATCTACCCATTTTGGACCCCTCCCAAACACGGGTTGATTCGGTCCACACCTAAATTCATCATAAAATCCTTCGTCATTATAAAATTAAGACTTTTTGGAAAACTGTCTTGATTTTCTGAAATTTGCTTGTCTTTGATCATAAAAATCTCTTGGTGGTGTTTGAACAGTTGGTTTTAATGGTTTCTTATTTGAAGACTTTTGAGCAGAAGTTTTCACTCTGTTAACCAATCCTGAGTCAGATTGAGAATGAAATGTGTCCATTACATTTACATTGCTATTACCCCCTTAATGTGCACATTTCTCATTTTGGGATCATAAGCAGGATCATATTTGCATGAAAAAATTTGATCGATTAAATTCGGATTAACCATATCCAAAGGAAACTCCTTATCACTATAAATCCGATTAGATCCTTTTAATCGATATGTCATCCATGGTTCAGACTTGTCACAGTTGGTGTCTAAAGTATGATTTCTAGCCTTGACTTGTGTAGGTTTTGAAACTTTCGAAGAAGAACCTTTTTCAACAGATTTTAATTTTGCCGAAGGCTCAAATCCGACTCCACCATACTTGACTTTCTTACCTTCAACAGATTTGCTACGAGCAATCTGTTTTTGTACGAACATACTCAGTTTTTTAAGCTTAGATTTAATTGTGGGAAAATCATGTTTTGAAATTAAATCTTTGTGATTTGGCTTAAAAACTTTGGGCTGAGTGGTTGAAGAACATTCAACATCGGTTTCAGACACTAAGTCATCAACCTTATCAAAATCAGAAACATCATAGAAAAGTTCATCAACTGTTGAATCCAAAATAGACTTTTCAGTTGAATTTCTGACAGATTTGTTCTGTTCAGCATGAGAAGGAACATCTAACTTCATTTCAGACGAAGGACCAAGTGTAATATTCACAGGGGGTGGTACTTGATTCAGCTTACCAGAAACATCTTCCTTTTCAGTTTTATAAAGAAAATTTGTAAAAGAAGAGGAAACTTGAATAGAATCCAATTTTTGTTTTAATTCAAAAACTTCGATTTTCAAATCTGCAACAAGTTTCTGACTGGTAGCCAAATCATTTTGTACAGACACGAGCAGTTCAGACTGTGTTGAAAAATCAAACTTTTGCAAAGACAACTGCTCGTGTACTGACAATAACTCATTGGTTGTTCCCTCCCATATTTCCTTATATATGTTCTTATCTGCTTTTGCTACTGACAGAAGATCATTAAGCTTTGTCTTCTCATCTAAGAGCGTACTCTTAGCAGTAGCAAAATCATCACAAGACTTACACATTAAAGGATATGAAACTACCTTAGACGAATAGGCCATAAAAGCAACTGATTCTGTAAGATTGCTCCTTTTCAGTGCACCGATCTCTTGTTTCAGACTTGAGTTTTCATCATATATTTTCTGCATGTCCTTCTGAAGTGCAAGCATTTTATCAGCAATTTCTACAGCATTCTGTTGAGCTTTTTCATATCGTTCCTTCAGTGGAATATTTTTCTGATATAAGCTTTCGAAATCATTTGCTGTATCCAACGCTTCGGCCTTTGCTGCTTCACATTCTCGAATCAACGCTTCTTTCTCCTCAGTTAGAAGTTTAATTTGTTTCTCTAACAAGAGAATAGCATCAGACTCGACCTTCTCATCAGAAAAATCAGCCATGAAAGAAATTTTTTCTTCAGAAACAGAATTATGATCAATCCTTGAATTCGAGACTTCTTCATCAACAGTAATTCCAACAAAAGTTTCACCATTCGCATCAACATGAACTTCACCTTAATCTTCAGTGGATTCAGTCAAAGTGTCTTCATCCTGCACATGTGAAACCATCAAAGCAGATGAGTCAGCGAATTGAGTACCCCAATTATAAGTCTTATCAGCTTGAGATACAAGAGCTTTTGTGGAATCAGGATTAGATTTTGAGTTAGAAGTACTCCCTGAACTCGAAGGATTGTTGGATCCAGAAACATTTAATTTGGGAGTGAATTTATGATATTCTTGCTTTTTCGGCTGAGAACATTCACAAGCGAAATGACCAAAATTAGAATAATTATAGCATCGCACTTTTGATTTATCAAATCCAATTCTGCCAACAGAGTTCAAATCTTTTCTACCGGTCTTCTTTAAGAATCTTTTTACTCTTCTAGCCAGCATGGCAAATTGCAAATTGATATCCATTAACTCCAAATCATCAGGATCCACCTGATCATAATCTTCTTCCGTCAATTCAGCATTGCTAACATTCCCAGTTATCAAACCGTAATAAGATGACACTAAAGCAGAAATAAGGGCCAAAAAATCTTCAGTTGTAGACACAGACATAGCCATTTTTCCCGTGTTCACCAAATTACTTGCTGGAAATGATGAGCTACTTCCTCCAGAGTTGTAATTGTAATCAGCATGATGTGAGCCCATTCTGGTTCCTAAATTAGAAACATGTCCAGGTAGACCTCCAGCTATAAACGTCGTAGCCAGTGCAGAACTTGTTATTTTTTCTGACTTACCTGAAATAGTTGCTGCATTAGATCCGTAGTAAACATCCGGATTCTGAACCGCTGCTGGAGTAGTATTCACATTCTTCATTTCCAGATCTCTAGCTTGCAATTTTCCTAATAGTTTCACAAATGTCAATGCAAAATAATCCTTGTCATTCATGATCAACAGCACATAAGACTCCCATTTTGATGGTAGACCTTCTAGCAATTTCTCCTTTAGCTCTTCATCATCTTTCTTGATTTGGACATTGTCCATTTCAGACAGCAGGTGACAATATCTAGAAATTAATTCTGGAACACCCTCACCATCAAAACACTTGAAGTTGTCAAATTCCTTGTTTAACACTTTCTTCTTACTTTTCTTATTTTGTTCATTGCCTTCACATATTTCTTTCAGAGTTGACCATAATTCATGAGAATGTTCACAGGTTTTAAATTGGTGAAGTAACTATTTAGGTAAAGCTTGAGTGATTAAACCATAAACTTTTTGTTCTCGAACAAAATCAGCCTTTTGTGTAAGATCCATATTTCCTTTGCATAATAGGAACATTGTTCAACCCGACAGGATACACATATGGAGCATCCATAGCAATCCATAGGTCTGGATCTGTTGTACCGATATACGCTTCAAATCTCTTTTTCCAATTAGGATAGTCCTCAAACTTAAGAAGCTTGGGAACTTTCTGAGTCCTTCCGATTTCATTATCGTAATTCAGTAATGTTTGCATCTGCGATTGAATAGCAGCAAACGCAGAATAATCCGACATTTTGGAAACAATCAAGATTCAAGATTCTGTTCACCGAACTTGGTCCAAACTTAAGATGAGCTCCGAACTCACTCCGAACCTCCACCGATCTTGAAAAACAAAGTCCGAACTCCCTACGAACTTATCACCGAACACAATAACTCCGAACTCTCTCCGATCCTAGTCCGAACTATCTCCCAGACAGAAATTCTCACCGAACTCTCTCCGATAGCTCACCGAACTCTCACCGAATCGAAAATGTGACCGAAATCGACACTCGGAGCGGTTTCACCGAACTTCAGGTTCGACCGAACGTAAAAATTTCGGAATTTTTCAGATCTCACCAGAATACCCTCACAAATGGACTCAAAACACTCAGATGACCAAAAGCAAACAAAAACAAGGAAGTTTGACACAAAACATGATGATTTTCACGTAAATTTCCAGAGAGCAACTTGAAAAACGAACTTCGATATACGAAATGCAACAAATCGAGCCAAACAGCACCAGATAGCTCTGATACCACTTGAAAGTGCGTGAGCGTTGGATCGGTTTGGTCGATTACAATCGTATACGTGAGAATATGTGAGAAAACAACATAAGCAAGGTAAATAAACTCAATCTCTCATTAATACGTGATTACAAGAGACTCAGAGTATACACATAAACTCTCAGACAAAAGTTCGCTCAGCTCTCAAAAACTTTACAATTACAAAGACAAAAACACTTATATATAGCCTACGGGTGTCCGAACTCCCTGGCTTGTCCGAACCTCAGGTACGGCCAAGGCTTGGCCAGGGTTCGGCCGGAGTTCGGCCACCAGACCAAAACCATAAATCTTCATGTCTTCGTTTGATCCAGCTCATTGCCATATCGTGTATCCACAACATAGGACAGGAAACATCGCTTCACTTCATGGCATGCAATATTGTACAACTGAGGGTATGTTTCCTTGAGGGGTAAAATGATTAAATCAGCAAAAGGTACTGTTAACTTGGTTGTTTGAGTTTTGAACAATGAGGTATGCATTCCACAAAACCCAAGTCTCGAAATTTTTCACTAAATACTTTGAAGGTTAGTTTGGTCAGATGTCTTTTAATATATTTATTTTGTTTTAGTTGTGTGTCAGTGTGTTTATTTAAAAAAAAGTGAAAAATAAAAATAAAAAAATAAAAATAAATAAATAATAATAATAATAATAAAAGTATATCAAAAAAATCAAAAACGAAAGTCATTAAAAATCAAAAAGCAGGGGAAGAATTGGTGACCCTCTAAAATTGTGGCTTTTTAATTTTTAATGTGTTTTGTGTTTGTTATTGAGATGGTGGGAAGTGAAATATACTTGCGTTTTGAGAATGGCTGACACACGTAATGCAAATGTGAAAGACACTATCCATGGTGATATGTTAGTAGGCTCAGCTCTTAAATCTAAAAAGGTGTGCGTTACACACTTAAAGATAACATATGGTAGTTTGTTGGGTAACAAAACTTAGGTTAATTGTGTAGGTCCAGAAATAACACCAAAACACGATATTGTGATCTCTAACAAGTGCGGAAACCTTGTAGAGATTGATTCAAGTGAAAGATGATGTAAGAGACTTGATAGCAAATATAAAACAATGCAAAAGATCAAATCTAGAGTGAAAACCGATCAAACTTTCATATCACTTGAAGAACTCGTAAACACAAATATATAAGAAATCGTAATCCCCAAGCCTTGAAAATCATAAACACTATGGGTTTATATACTACCCATTACAAACCCTAGTCTTAGTCATAAACACAACAAAATCGGCCCACATAAGCCCAATCGTAAATACTAAGCCCAAACCGGTCTAAAACTAAAGCCCAAAGATCTAATGTTCATGCCTCTAAAGTATAGCCCAACAATCTTCCCCTAGGCATGAACCATTAGACTGTCTAAGGAAGACATAAATCAAATCTGAATGTATGAGCTTTTTTCCTTGACCACCAACCTTTCTCCACAATTAGATTTGCCGTGCCATGAAACATACCCACCCGTATAGCATTCTCCATGTCATGTTCATCACCAAGTGTTGGACGGGATGTCAGGAGCTTGATATCATTCTCTCCGAATCTTAGAAATCAACAGGATCAAACATGCGGAACTCTCTCAGCTTCTTGCAAACAACCACCACCTCATGCGTTGTAGGATCATAAAACCAGCTATTAAAATTCTTTACAAGCGTATGGTCTTCTATTTCATCGAGCATGTTGATAACTCGAGTTCGTTTGGTGGGAGGAGACCTCATTTCACCAATTGGTTCATCGGTGACATGATATGTTCCGGTTTTAACCCACTTTGCAGCCTTCAGATCAAAGTTTGCAAAGTTTTCCTCCATTTGGGCTATCAAATTGTTGCAAACTAGATTACCATGATTGTTATTCCACCTGTTAATGAACGGTGCCCTCAACAAGTTCCTCAACTCTGTTTCAGTCCATGAGTGGAATTGACCTCTTGATCGGTAGTACGTGACTGGAATTGGTTCCTGGCTCCCCTTCTTGTCTAATTCACTCGTAATCGAAGGAAAAGTTCGGAAAAAAAAATACGGATGAAGAACACCGAGCCTTCAAACACTTCTAAAACTGTAAATGAATCCACGAAAAGACGAGGAAACACTCGATTGAGAGAGGTTTCTTGGTCGAAAATTGATTCCGAAGGTGAAGGTGTGCTCGGATTTCACAAATGACGGCCGGAGGTGGTCGGAAATGGTTTTCCGATGAGGTCAGCGGCGGAGGTTAGGGTTTCTGTGGAGGATCGTAAACGCAAACAGAGAGGAGTCGTAAATGGTAAGGGGAATCGGAAATGTGGTCTTTTATATTTAAAAATTTTCATTTTGGCCCCCTTAAGATTCAAAAACATTTTAAAAACCTCCCAAACCTCTATTCAAAAGATAATTCTCTTAAAAATGTTAACTTTGAAGAATACGAGAATTACGAAGCTTCCCCTCAGACTCATACCCCGAGTATCTGATCTTTATCATAAAAATTAGATTTTAAACAATTAAAATAGATAAATAATGAAAAATATTCAGAAAGCAAATATAACCTAAAATTAAATATTCACTTGCCTCGAAGCTGATTTTTTTTTCATGGATCATACTAGACATATCTTTGACTGAGGAACCCTTTTCAGTTTCCGCTACTCGACGCTCTAGACGATTGCCCAAAATTTGAGACCACATAAACTCACATCCAGATAAAAAAAAATTTAAGTGCTTAATTATGATACAATATTACCGTCATGTTTAACCGTCCCCACACCCAATTGTTCATAGCAAAACCTACCCAACCTTAGAGTTTATTGAGGATTCACAAACCCCCAACTTGAGGAACCATACAACACCGTCATGACAAACACTTATTTTGTTAATTATCAGTTGGTGATCAGGTCGGCCGCATAAGCACGCAGAGAAGACCAAACAAAATAATTATTTTATTGTTTTCCTTTTTCTTTTCATTTTTCATTTCTCATTTTCTTTTCATTCGTTTCATTTTTCTTTTTTAATGAGGTGTTGTCATAACAGCAGAACATGGCTTGTGAGAGAATGTTGATACATGGTTCCTGATCGTCATGTGAAGTATTGAATACAAGACGGATTCACACAAGAATGCTGAGGTCCGAACTCAGGCCGAACCTGGAGTTCGGACACGGCCGAACGTGTGGCCGAACCTGAGGTTCGGCCGGTCGTGTTTCAGCACTATATATATGTGTCTCTTGTATTGTAGTGAGGATAGTTTATGCTTCCGCGTCATATATTCTCTGTGTACTCTGTGGTCTCAGTGGTTAATACAAAGCTCATTTGTATTTACTCTTTGTGTTTCATCTCGTATTACTTTGATTTCATTACGACTAAGTAGAAGATCCGTACGCTCACACACTTTCAGAGAGTGAATACTAGGTGGATACCACTCTCAACCCATTTTTGCTGGGACTCAATTTTTTAAACTATGTAAAATAGGATGGAAACCTAAACATATATAGAAGTTAAGTTTACTGCACTTACTTGGATGGTCATAGTTTTTGATTTAGCTTACCGACACATCATCTTTGAGCCGTCTTTCACTTCAGCCTTACACGTGTCAGTCTCCGATTGTCTTGGAAATTTATATCACTTCCTACCATTTCAAGGCAAACAAAAGACTTAATAAAAACCTCAAACAAATTTTTCAGATTTTCTAAAACATTGATATTTCTTCCCCTGTTTTTATGAGGCTTAGTCAAAAACACAACAAAATCGGCCCACATAAGCCCAATCGTAATTACTAAGCCCAAACCGGTCTAAAACTAAAGCCCAAAGATCTAATGTTCATGCCTCTAAAGTATATCCCAACAAATTTCATTTCTATTTGACTGCATGTTTAAGTTCCCGATACACACGCTTGCCACCAAGAGTGTGAAATTGAGCTCAAAAAAATCGGTGTCCCCTCTGCTTTGCTTGAGCAATGACCTGGGGATGCTTTGCATGTATGTAAGGCTCTCCTCTGCTTTGCGTGAGCAATGACCTGGAGTTGTTCATACATATGTGCTTCTAGATCACCTTAACTAATATATATATATATATATATATATATAAATGTATGTATACACCAAAAAGATGCCAAAGAGCACATCAAAAGAGACCCTCAAGCGTCCAAATCTCTCAGCCTTGTCACTAATGCGTACTAGGTGTCATTGTCAGGTTATATTCTGATTAAAACACCACTGGGAGATTAGTTGACTTTGTATATTATACCAAAAAATATTTGTGATTTATTCTTTCTCTTCTCAACCAAGTCTCGAGCTCAGTTCCAAACTTCTGGTTCATGTTCTAAAAATATGTGGTAGGGAAGTTATGTGCTTGATAGTGTGCAATAAAATGTACCTAGGATTTGTTTGAAACCCACTTTCTGTTCATAATTAATGCACAATAAAAGATAATAAAAGTGACAAACAACCTGACTAAGAAAAGGGTTTGAGTTTAAAGTGCACTAGTATATTGGCAATCACCTGGATGTTTTCAAGTAACAGAAGCTGAATTTTTAGGGGGAGAAGGAGGGATAATAGGGAGATAAGCATTATCTCACTGGAAGTAATATGCATTATCTTAGGGGGAGATAATATGCATTATCCCAGGGGGAGAAGAGATAATATGTATTACCTCAGGGGAAGTTAAAATAGGTCTTGGGTTAAGGGGATGTTTTATAGATAACCCGTAATCAAGAATAGGATTTTTGGTTAAAATAATGTAATTCACCTACTAACCCAGATACCAATCATCATATTTCTGGTGGTTTGTATTTTTTTTTAATATGTCGGACAGGTTGATGATTGAAAGTGGAAAAAGTAATGATCATGGTGATGATAAGTGTTGTTGCTGCTTAAGTTAAAGAACCAGCCGAACAAGACTTCCCTACCTGGAAAAGAAACTGCATAAGGGAAGTTGTTAGTTCTTTTCACGCTACTCAAAGCTTCTAAAGGAAGATGTTCACAGTTTGAGGGGAAGCTGAAGACTTCAAGTAAGTTGTTGAAGATCGTGCAGCATGAAGAAGAATAACCAAGTTTTCCAAAATATAGGTTTTAAAAAAATTTATCCTCTAAAGAAAGGAAAAGTCAAGATAGTTACCGATGATTCAGCAAGAACCAGAGTCTATTAAATAGAAGCAAGTGTATGGGAATCCTCCTCTCATTACTTGTTCATTTCTAGAAGTTCAAGCTGATGCTGATTGAGAGAAAATCCCAAGAGTCTCTTGTGACACCCAATGAAGATTGTCAAAGAAAGAATCGTCATCAACACCTATACCAGCAAAGTCAAGAACAAGGGTTACACATGATTGAAGACATTTAATATCACAAGCCCAGGGGAAGATTGTAAGGGTATTATTTAGAGGCTTGTAATATTAAATATAGGTGGGCTGGGCTTAGTGGGTTTACTACAATAAATAGATTAATTGTAGGTAGTGGGCTTAGGCTTGAAAAGCCTTGTAGGGTTACCTTGTGTTCTATATAAACACAAGGTGGCTTCATTTGTAAGAGTTGGCCATTTTGGAGGAGCAAGAGAAGTCGTGAACCAGAGAGGGTGTCTAGGAGATTTTCAAAAATCTCTATTGGTGTACCAAACGAGTTTGTAACAATTTGTGTGCATCCATTTTACAGGTTTGTCGTTAATATTTGATTGTGCTCTTCGTTTTATCTCGCTCTATGATCTTGAATCAATCAATCATTGGGATTCCGCACCTACGATTAATCAACGATATCGTGTTTGTTCAAGGATTCTGGACTTACATTGCCACAAGTGGATCATGTCTCGAAGAAATTTCTAGTAGGAATAGGTTCCCAATGGAAGGCAAATGAAAGCAGTCCAAGATTGAGGAAGGCCTTGAAGACAATGACGACAGGTGCCACGAGAAGGCTAAGGGAGCTTTTGTAGAGAGAAAGCCAATATGTCAGACGTGCGAGAAACGTCATCATGGGGATTCATGTGGAGATCAAACAGTTGTTAGAACTGTGGCCAAGACGATCGCTCGGTCTACACATACCCGGAACTAAAGAGATGTTTCAAAATGCGAGAGTTTAGGACACAACAAAGCAGACTGTCCTAAGAGAATGAAAGCTCAAGAACCGTTGAAGATGAAAAGAAGTTATTTTTATACTGGATGTCCAAAACGAAATAAGTGCTATGGATACGAAGAATTAGGACACCTGAGAGTGAACTGTCCTATGTAGCAAGGAATACCAAACCCAAGGTAGCATTCGAAGCTCTGGAGAATGGAGTCAGGACTCTCAATATTGTAGGCACGGAACCTGAATATAGTTTCAGGTAAGCTTACATCGATAATATATCTACTTGAGTGTTATTACGACTCCGATATTATATTACATAGGTTATACGAACTTTCTTACGTTTAGAACGAGGAGATCCCTTTTTAGATTTAAATGGCCTTAGGGAGAAATGTTATCATTACGTAAATTGCCTATTAGGTTATTCCCGATAACCTTAGAAAATTTTAGAACGTTGGCTTGAGAATGGATTAACTCGCGGGATGCTACACGCAAACTGTCTGTCACCGGAGAAAGGCTCAAACTCCATACACAAGAATTGCAATGAATTAACAGCAAAGATTACTTATGTAATCGAGACGTGTAAGTTTATGGGTTAAGAGATAAGTCATACTCGACGCATGCCATTGACTCGGAGGTGAAATCAAGAAGCTGAAGAAAGTACAAATGACGTGTCAATTTCCGAATGAATTATCCAAAGGATTCAATGCGTAGCTCATCTAATAAAGAATTGGAGTTTCATAATCAACAACTCCATAAGCAATGTCAGAAACAACACCAGAAGCAACAACGCCAGGAGCAACAAAACTAGAAGCAAAGCTGGAAGTAAAAGCACCATACCAGTTATCTCCTTTAGAAGCAAGGGATGTTTTTAGGTTGAGTACCTCGCCTTAGGATGCTCCAGCAATTTCAAAAAGAAGGACGAAAGCCAAGGATATGCGTAGACTGCAAGAAGGCAAAGAAGCTGTCAAGCGGACGTCCCTTGCCAAGGATCAACAAACCATTCAACCAGCTACAAGGAGCAAGACGATTCTCCAAAGTCAACTTGAGATCAGATTAGCACCAGCTAAAGGATGAAAAGTGAGCCTATAAAGAGGATGGGTTTACAGAAGCAAAATGATCATTACAAGTTATTAGTAATGTTGACTGGAATGACGAATGCCCCTACAATCCTAGAAATCTCATGGCTACTCATGCTGACAAATAACGTTCTAAAGTTCTCAAGGAATGGGGAAGAATGCATGAGGCATTGGAAGGAAGTGCTAAAGATTAGGAAGAAGGCTATATAAAATGTGCAGATCGGCAAAAAGGAAGTTCATACGATCAACATGAGAAACACCCTAATAAATTCCTTCAAGATAGAAGCAGCAATATGTCGGAAGGCGCTAAAGACACTCTAAGATCTTAGCTTCCTAAAGTTTCGAAAAAATCGTAACGCCATTAGGTTGAGTAAGAAGATTTCAAAAACCTTTTGGAATCATTAGTAACAGGCATGAGAGGAAGTGATGAACAGATTAACTCAGGAATCGGTACAATCCTTGCCGATTAGGCCTGAATGGAAGTTGCAGTAAAAGTATTTTTACTCAAGAGACGGAGATATTATATCAAATGGTCAAAACTGGTTTATCAGAATAAAAGATAGGTATACTTATATAGGTTTTGTTTTGGTTAGAAAAGTGAAGTCATACTGCATCGAATAGTACACCTCTGGTTTTATCAAAGATGTAGTAAATACAATGTTGATACATCTTATATACAACTAAGATACAATGAAATGCGGCAGTAGAATTAGTCTCGTGCCGGTAGATATTACGAGCCACTCTGGAAAACGAATCAGTAGAATTTACGAATATGTATCACTTACTAATGAGCAAGTAAGGGACTATTGGTGTCCAGAAGTAAAATTCAAGTCTTGCAGCATATAGATAAATGTTTAACGTACGCAGAAGGTTAAAGCCAAGTAGCAGAATCTTCACGGTAAATTTTAACCCTGAAGAATTTTGAAGCATATCCGGTGGGATTCATAATCAAGCTACCCTATATAGCTAAGAGTTATGACACCACCTAGATAATATGAAATTAATTAAAGGAAGAGTTCCTTTATTTTGAGAAACGTATTCTTCCAAAACGTTAGCTAGATTATTCGTTAGAAATTCTTTCCTACAAGAATTAGTATCCGTTATAGAGATGCGGTTCACATTCTACTTGTGAACAAAATTCCGTTGGTAGTATGGTTAAGGGATTACCTTATAGGTAATATAAGTAGATGATAGATTATTGTAGAAAGTTTGTTGCGATTCTAAAAATCGTAGCCTAGGAACCAGATGGTTCATAGGATGCATTATATGCCGTAGAAAAAGGTTCCAGATTAATCCCGGAAAGGAAGGTACGAGGTAAGGACCTCATTTGTGAGTTATATCACCGTTTGAGCAGGTTTCGAGGACGAAACCTTATTTAAGAGGGGTAGAGTTATAACACCCCAAAATTTCATAACTTGAATTACATACGTGTGCTATATGTGTTAAGTAGCTAAAACGTATATTAATGTAAATTACCAGTTGGTAAATGGATAAAAGGCAACGATTTACAAATACTAGACGTGTTTGTGTTATAGATACGCATGATATATATGTTAGATATCTAAACGTGATAGAACGTATAAAAAATGCATGTTTACACTTTAGCGGGTAATGAATTGATAAGAAGTAGCATTATACGTATGTATTGATAAAATGAGATAAGGAAATGCGATAGATACATACTTTATAACCATGATAAGTGATATATATATATATATATATATATATATATATATATATATCTATATACTATATATAATGCATATTGGAGAGAGAAAGTTGAATGTCTTAATTTTAAGACGCGTACAAGACTATGATGCATTATGTACAAGTCTATAATGCATAGGAACTCTTTTCTATTGAAACAAACCCTAGATATATAAACTGTTTTTTTCTCATTTTAACGCCTCCAACCTTTCGTTTCGATCCGTTCTCCTTCCTCCCTCTCCGGAATCCTCACGCCGCATGTATCCACCTGCCACCCTCCGTCCATGGCTTCCATCTCTAACAACCTTTCTTCTCTGTTGTCCCTTCGCTCCACCGCCCCTCTAGCCCCCTCCTTGCTATAAGTTTCTATCGCCGTTGCTCACCTGTCTAGGGTTTCTACCGCCGACAGAGGCCTTAACCCGTCGCGCCTCCGACAACGATTCAGGTTCCCGATCTCTTCATTTTGTTCACATATCTGAGTATTAATGATGTTTTAGGGGCTGTGAAATCATCAAATCTTCGTTTTCGGTATCACATTGTCTATCGATTTCTATCGCAGGTCTCAAGCCAAAGTCTGAATCGTTGGTGTGAAGCTTTTGTTGCGATTTGCTTCATCGTCTTCTCGATTTCTATGTACAGATCTGCTTAGGGTTTTCGTGACCAGGACATCGTTAGTTCTTGCAAAGAGGAGTTGGTTTCTCGATATCTATCCGCAGATCTTCTCGGTAATTTCATTCTAAACCCACACGGTATTTTATTAAGATTTGAATTATTTTTAGAAATTTATGTGTTCTTATGTTTTAATTTATCTGATGAATCTGAAATTGCACTCTTATGAGTTCGTTTCAATCAATCTAATGCAGATTTTTGAATTATGTTGGTGTCCTGTCGGTTCTTCATCCGTTCATTGCTATAAGATTACGGTTCAGTTTTGATAATGTGATGTAATTTAAGTCACATTTTGATTTTGCTTGTTGTAGGTGTAGGAAGCGGTTAATCGAAGGAGAAAGTGCTATGCTTGGTCTTAAATTAGGATTTTATGACAATGACCTTTAAGGTTATGATGAAACTAATGTACACTATATGGTTTACAACTTTGCAGGGAAGGTGAGAACATTTGTCTCTGATTTAAAGTGAACCGTAAGTATGTGTGCTTGGTTTCGATTAATGGTGTGTGAGAACTATGTGGTTTACACTATATGCTTGGTCTTAAATTAGGATTTTACAGGAAGGTGAGAACATTTGTCTCTGATTTCTCCACTAACCACCCACAAAAAACTGTAAGTATGTGTGCTTGGTTTCGATTAATGGTGTGTGTTCGGTTTTGATATTGATTTAAGTATAATAATCTATCAAGTATGGGGTGATAATCTTCATTTCATGTTGGTTAATTCAGTTGATCCTTTTATATGAAAGCTAATGTGAATTGTAAACTGAATTTCTGTAAGGAGGATGTTTAATGGAAGGATATGAGTTTTTGTAAACTGAGTAAACTGGGATTGCTTTTAATCAATGTGCTCATTTGATCAGTTTAGTGGAGTATCATTGTTTTCTACTCGATCTGCGTATTGTCTCCGATTTAATGATTACCTTTAGCAGTTTAATTTACACTCTAATTTTTATGTTACATTGCAGGTTCATGTATTTAGAGGTTATGGAATATCTTTAGAAGGTCACACAAAATATTTGTGATGTAGGAGACACCAGCTCAGGTCATTTCCAGCCCTATCTGTGTTTCATTTTAGTTAAAAATTGTTTAATGGTAGAAATTATAGAACACATATATTAAAAGCTGGTCTTATCCAAGTCATCTACTTGTGAAGATAAATTACATGTAAATTGTTTGTAAAGTATAAAGAAAAGTTAAAAGTTTAGCATAAATATTGTAACTTGATTTTTCTTTTATATTTAGAGCGTCCATCTGTGTGATTGATCTATTGAATATCATGTGCCATTGATATTTTAGTAAAATGTTGGCACATTTATGAGTGAAATGTTGAATTTGTGAAGGTGACAGATGGAACGAAATCATTTAACGCCTACTGTGTGTCCAAAGAACCAACAAAAGGTAATGATTAAAGAATCTGTTGAACCTATTTTTTATATATATTGTTTTGTTTCAAATGTTGACTTTTGATGGTGTTTGAACTTACCCCCTCCCTCTATTTTGTATTAAATTTTGAGTTTAATCATACTCTCTTTCAGTTAAAGGGCATGCTAAATGTTTTCTGAATGTATTATTGAATATTAGGCAGTTGCCAATGAGTTTTTAGCACTGAACATGGAGGATGGGACGTTTCATTGATTCCTTTCTTCTACAATCTTGAAAACTGGGGTGAATATATTTATTAAACTTGGCCTGCTAATAGATTTATGTTTGTATTTTTCTCACTCTCTTTTTACTTACCTATTCAGTGATATGGTAGCGCATATTTCTCAGGAACTGTTGCTCACTCTTGCATAGATGGAAATGCAATGGTTACATGTGCAGGTCTGACTACATTCCCTTATTATTTTGTATTGCATATACAGATTTGAGATACTGCACGATAATAAAAACTGTTTTAAGATACTATTTAAAAACTGGATTTGAGAGACTACACGTGTATAAAAACAAATACAACAATTTTATGTGGAAGCATTGTAAAAGTCTGTTATTTAAAGTACGATTCCCATTGCTACCTATGATTTTGAATACAGTGGAATTTGAACATGTCTTTGGACTTGTAGTTTTGTCAAAAAAGACTTAGAGGAGTCTGCGTGTTTATTGGTGATTTCTTATTTCTTTACAAAATGGTCTTGTTGATTGGTGATTTCTCAGCCTAGATAAGGTAACCTTCTTCTCATTTGATAATAATTAGATACTTGTATGAACATGATTATTTGAATTCTTTGTTAAATACGCAGATTTGGAAACAGTGAAACAGTGGATAGAAGCTCAAGTGGGGAATACGAAACAACAAGCTATTCTTGTTATAGTAGAAGCCCAAGTGAGTTCAGATGAAGCTCATATTCACCATGATCTTCATTCACTTAGGTACAAATAACTTTTCTTTTTATGTTATCAGAGCATACATACATAATTATATTTATTTATCTAAACAATCATGTTCATGTTTTCTTTTTGAGTTACAACTGGTCTTGGAGATGATGATCAATGTATTGAAGATGACTTCACCGCATGGTATTCATAGAAATCGACTTATTGTATTGCATATGTGAAAGTCATTGTGTGGTCAGTAACTGCATGTAAGAACGAATTCTAATATTGATTGAACTTTTCACTCTCAGGAAAGAGTTAGTATGGCCTGAGCTGGAACAAGTTCTTCGTGATAAGGATGCCACGACTATTACTACTCTCCACACAGCTGCTGTTTCAAAACACCTGTTGTTTTTTCACGAGAATCGGACATGTTTGCTGAAGATAATAGTCAGACTAATGGCCATGTTGTTCATGTTGCTTAACATCCATGCAGGTAGCATTATGTTTTAAAGTTCTGATTATTTTGCTAATCCTATTTCATCTTCTAAATCCTAATATAACCATGTCTGCTCAAAGATGCAATGTGGCTGTCAAAAAAGAACTCCATAGTGCTGAATCTGACCTGTCTTGCACGTATCTAAAATTTGACACCTCTATTACTGGACTACTGTAAGTTCTCTGATTGGTAAAGCATACCCAAGTCACACCAAACAAATTTGCTTTCATTTTTATTATTCACAACAGGTGATGAAAGCCTACTGATTTTACTTAATAACTTTTCCTCGGATGTGCATTAAACTGCCAAATTACATTATTCTAATTGAGTGCTAATTGTAAAGCAAACTCAGTTAGGATGTTAGCCAATTACTAACAATTTAAGTGTCTAATCTATGGTTTGAAAGTATGTAGAACACTTTTTGTTTTAAACCGATAATTTGCAGTGTCGAGACCAATACTAAACTTGATTCTCTGCAGTTCAACTTAAGAGATCAAACCTTTGTAGTTTTTGGTCCAAGTGGTGTTGGTTATGTTTCAGTAAACAATTGATAGTCGCATGTTCATATTTGTAGCGAAAACCAGAAATAACCAAGTGTTAAGGTAATCACTTTACTTCATTAACTTTGCATCAGCTCAAATTTTCAAGTTCCTTAAGAGATGGCTGTTAAAAGCTTGTGTTTCTATGATTTTTGAAGGTTTTAAGTTGCATGTAACAGAATCCATTTGAGATCAAGGGCGAGTGCAATGGTTTAGGGACTGTAATTGTAACAAAAAATCTAATATCCTGATATACGGATGTTGAGATAACAATTATTATACAAGATCAGGTCTCCTAACATGGCAGTTAATTTGATGCATGACATGACAGTTAATTTGATGCGGATGCTGTGAAATAGGAACCAGAAAACACCATACTTAAAGGTAAATATATATGGTTTAAAATATTACCCCACTCTTTAACACTTTTTTGTTTATAACCTGTTGTTTATGTATAACGATCTGTAATTCACCTCATTAAGAATTGATCCTATTTGGTATTTCATAGGTAGCAAGAGTTGGATTAAAAGATTAAAGTGAAATTGGTTATGTCTAAGGTCACAAGGAATGAATATGCTAGACAATCAAATATAAGTTGTAAGTTGGTTTACATTTGGTTATAAGATATGACAAGCTGCAACGGTGGTTAAGAGGAGTTATTTACAGTACATCCTTGACTAAATTGCATCTGGGTCTCATATTTGTAGAGCTTGGATACTGTTTTTTTTTTCTTTTTCTTTCTTCTTGTATTATTGATTGTAAAGCAAAATTTATGTAACATGGCAGATCTATTGTGATTCCTTTATTGGTTTCGTGCAGTCAACAATATCAGAACCAGACTGGACTGGACTAGAGAGTGAACCCGTAGTTTTACCGGTGTATTGGTCGGATTGGTTAGGCCGCATTTAAAAACCAGATGACGTAATAATTTGTTTAGTATTTTTTAAGAAATATTATAATATCTTTATAACATATACGGGCACGAAACATATTAAAAGTGTTTAACATACAAAGATACGACGTCAATATAAAGAAATTTTTTAATAATGTATATGCCAACAAATATACTAAAAACTTTAACTTTAACTGGTTGATTTCTAACGGGAGCTAAAAATATCTATTTAATGTTTTTTGTTAAGAATCAAATTCAAATAATAAATAAGTTGTTGAGATGCTTCTTAAGCATGTGACGCTGTAAGTTATTAAATTTGGTTTTTAGGAGGATTTTTCATGTTTGTGGTCTTTGATTTATTTTTTTGTTGATAAAAGCTGGTTCTTTATTTGGTGTTGCTCTGTTAGTGTGCTGGTTCTTTATTCATGTAAGTAATTTAAGAGTGTCTGGAAACAAGAATACAAAGAGGTTTAATTAGCTAAGCTCATGAACAATAAAAATGACAATAAGTTAAAATAGAAAATAGTATATTTGTAAAGGGTAGCGCTGACATTTAATAAAATATCATTAAGAAAGGGTATATATGAAATTTAAATTTTGATTAGGATGTATATGATATTTAGTAACATTTGTAGGGATATATATGAAATTATTTCTAACTAATAACGTTTTACTTAATCTCAAGTTAATTTAATATTAAAAAATCTATATTGATAGTTAATAAAATTACCAACAATGAATATTTTAAGATGATAGATAAAGAAATGAGGGGATGAGATGATTTTTAAATTTGTTTGAGAAAATTAAGATGATACCCATAATGAAACACGGGTAGCCTTATCTCCGTATAAAGAGTATTTAAAGTTTTAGGTATCTTTGTTAAATTGTTGTTAAGATGATACTCATTATTATTAAACCAAGAAAAAATTGAAGTCTAAAACATATTTTGATGGAGTCTAAAAGTTAAATTTTTATGCTAATCTTTGTAAAGTAATTGAAGATCATATTATAATACTTGAATTTATATGGGTTTAAACAAATAAGCCACACACGAATAATATTTGTTTGCACCACCTAATTTGATAATATATAATTTATAGATTTGTTTTGCATTATGACATTTTTAAATTCTTATTAACTAAAACATGAAACATATCCCGTATAAAAGTATCCTTTTAAAATGCTTTCGTTTGTTTTCATTAGTTTCACCCAACAAAACTCTTATTCCTCAAAACTCTTACCATTATTTTGTTTCTAAAACACTTTCGTTTGTTTCCATTCGCGTGTCATCGAGCTGCATCGTGCTAACATAAACGGATATTGCGTCGTAAATTATCATTGCCGTCGGACGCGCAAACAGAAGACGAATAACACCTTATGCACTGTTGCCGCCGCAACGCGCGGGCACACGGCTAGTATATATATATATATAAATACAAAGGGTTCTTTTCCGTGTGAAGCGTGCGAAGGAAGGAGAGGCCGATGCGTGGCGTTTTCTTTCTGGACGCGGAGGGGCATTTGTGTTAATTTAAAGTTTTCAATTAAAATAGACGGTAGATTAGATCACAGCATTTCTTCATGCGTTTTGCGTGATTTGTTGTAAGGTGTTTTATATCGAGTTTCTTCATGCGTCAAAATAAAAACAACATGCGTGATTATAGAAAGTCAATTAATTAATTTTTTTAACTTATGTTCATGTTTTTATCTTTTTGTAAGAGTTTTTCCTGTTTGCGTTTTTATTTAATAATTGCGTAATTTTATTTTTTTTGTTTTTTTGTAAATTATTGTTTTGCGTTAATATTTTTTTGTGTGTTTTAATTATATGTCGTTGCGTGGTTTGTTGTAACCTTAAATTTATGAGTTACTTCATGCGTGAAATTACAAGTAAAATGCGTGATAATAGAATTTCAAAATTTTTGAACATATGTTCATGTATTTTTAGCGGGGGTCATATATAATTATAGTGTTCGTAATAATGTTGTATTTTATTGTTACACTTGCGTATTTTTAAAGTTGATTTTGTTTTTTGCAGGATCATTGATAAAGTTTAATTAGTTTGTTTTAGTTTTTTACTAGAGTTTTCTGTGTTTGCGTGATTTATTTTAATATGTGCGTAATTTTATCGTTTGCGTGATTAGTTGTAGTTTGCGTAACTCTAAGTTTAAATTGTTTTTTATATATTACTGGTTAGTTTTTTTTTTTTTGAATAATCATTTTTATGTGTTTTCGATTTTTAATAATTTACATAAATTAAATTTAAACATAATCCAACATAAATGAAGAATAAAATGAAGAAATACAAAAATTATTATTATTATTATTTGATAACAGGGATACATTCTACTGATAGGCTTGTAAAAAAGACTTTTCTAACTCAAGAGAGGCACTCATAGCCTCGACTATTTTGTTTATTGTTTCCATCTACTCCATATCTGTTTTGTACTGGTCTATCATGAACAAACGGAAAATGTCTTGAAGTGAATTCTTTGGCAGACTACTTATCTTCTGCGCAATTTCTTCTCTGGCTTGCGTGTTTTCTTGGAGGCTTTCGAAATTTTGTTCGAGGACGTCTATCAGCAGTTTCTCCTTGTTGTACTCTAGCATTATTTGCCGAGTTAGTTTCTCCTTGAGAGCGTTGTTGTTGGATTCTGTGGTGTTGGAGGAAGATGAAGACATTTTTTCGTTTATCTGTGTTTTTTATGATTTGATGTGTAATTTAGTGCCTAGTTTTATAGACGAAGGATTATAAGATTCGCCTGGTATTAAATGCGTCACCTGCATTTTTATTTATTATCGTCTTAACGGGGAAGGATGGGGGAGGTGAAATGGAAGCGATTTAAGTTTTTTTATTTTTGAGTTTATTATGTAAATTTATTTTTATCCGACGTTTCATTATCCCTCCATTTTTCTGTTTTTGTATATATATATATTATGTCTTTCTTCATGCACATTCCTTACTCGACGCACAAAGTCCTCAAATCCCCCATATATCCTAGACCTAAATTCAATCTTCTCATCATTTTAACATAAAAAAATGGTGTCTTCTTCATCTGTTAGTATCTGGTTCCTGGTCGTCATGTGAAGTATCGAATACAAGACAAAGATATACATGATTGTTGTTGGCCGAACCTTTGGCGAACTCCAAGTTCGGACAGGTCCAAACTTGTCCGAACCTGAGGTTCGGACCATCGGGTTTGGCTCTAGTATATATAGTTTGTCTTGTGTTGTAAATGGGGGATGAGAACTTCTGGTAATATCTTGTATGTGAACTCTGTGGTGTTTCTCTGTGGTCTAATACAAGTCTCATTGTATTTACTCTCGTGTTCTTACTCGTGTTACATTGATTTCGTTACGACTAAGTAGACGATCTACCGCTCACGTACTTTCAAGTGGTATCAGAGCAATTGGTTTGCTCTACTGGTCGGAAATCATTGTTTTTCGAAGTTTTGAGTCAAATTTTCAAGTTTTTGTAAAAATGAGTATCATTTTTGAGTTCGTTTGATCATCTCGAGTGTGCTTTATGTGAAAAATCTGCTCCTAGATTCAGTCTATTGAGTTTGCTTGACATTTTGTCGAAAATATCACTCAAAATCTCTCAAAATCGTGAAAGTTATGTCGAAAATGGTTTTGCTTCGGAGGAGTTCGGGCAGAGTCTGAGGTTCGGAACAATAACCGCTCCGAACTATAAGTTCGGACAGAGTTCGGCTATTTTTAGTTCGGACAGAGTTCGGCTATTTTTAGTTCAGTCAGAGTTTGGATTACATTCGGTCAAGGTTCGGACCGAGTTCGTTCGAAGTTCGGATAAGTTTCGGTTCATTCATCCGCTGTTAGGGTTCGGAAGATGTTCGGTTTTCAGTAGAAGTTCGAAAGAAGTTCGGACGAGGTTCAGAACAGGTTCGGTGTGAAAAGTGACAAAATTTTTCAAAATGTTCGATTTTCAAGCGTTCGCAGCTATTCAAAATTCAGTTCAAGCAACGATGCAAACAATGATGAATTATGATAATGAAATCGGAACAAGTCAGAAAGTTCCCAAATTGCTCAAATTGGAAGATTATCATAGTTAGGTTAAAAGATTTGAAGCGTACGTTGATACTAATGGCATTGATATGTGGTTGTCATTTGCTGATCAATATGTTTATCCTAAGGATGAAACTGGTGAACCCACTCTTCAAAGAAAGATGTCATCTGAACAAAAGAAAGCATATCAAGTTGAAAAGAAAGCATATGGCACTTTAACGATGGCTTAGCTTAAAGAGTTACTGCATCAATTTTCTAGTAACCATACATCAAAGAGTTTGTGGGATGCTTTGGAAAAAAGATGTGAAGGCAATGACCAATATAAGAAAAGTCGTCAGAAGGTTTTGTAGAAGGAATTTGATAGTTTCAAGCATTATCAACACGAATCCATTCCAAATCTAATTGCAAGATTTGCTCATTTAATGAGTGAAATGCGTTTGGTGAGTCTTACAAAAGAAGAAGCTGATATGAAAGAAAAGATTTTGGAGGTTTTGCTAGAGAAGCGGGAGAATTATGTGATGTCGATCACTCATGATAAAGAATATCCGGGATTATCATTTAATGATTTGATTTAAAGAATTCAAGCCAGAGATATGGAGTTAATGGTTAACAAATCAATTCCTACACAAGTTCAAAATCCTGGTGTGTATTTTGGTGATAATGATTCTACCATGAATGCTGGGAAATCTAATATTCTTAGTTCCGCACCTCCTACAACATTTATTGTAGGTAAATCAGAAACATCAAGTTTTTCTGCTGGTTGTAATGTTTATGTTCCTAGTTCTTCGACTCAAAATGTTGTGTCTGCTAAAACTACCGATGATTATAATGCTTTAATATCTGCGTTGATATCTTCATATTTTGGGGTTATTACTGGTGCTGTTAATAATGCTGAATTGACAAATGAAGACTATGATCAGATAGATTATGATCATTTGGAAGAGATGGATTTGAACTGGCAATATGCTATGTTAGTTCGAAGAACGAAATTTTTTTTCAATAGAACTGGAAAGAAAAGATTGAATCAGGATGGAAAAATTGGATTGAACAAGTCAAAGGTTAAGTGTTATAAGTGTTATGTTTATGGACATTTTGCACGAGAATGTCCAAGTTCAACTGAAAACAAGCTGAATTCTGGTCAACATGCTTATGAGGTTTTTCATTCACCAAATGAAGCTTCCAAGATTGCAGAAAAATCTTTTTGATGAAAAACTATCAGAGGTGTTTTGGCATCCAAATGAATTTGCTTGGAATGCATATTCTGAAGCAAAAATGAAACATGCTCCATTTACTATTGCATTGACTGTTCGTCATGATGATGATGATAGTATTCTGACCGATTCTGATTCCAATTCGACAATATCAATGATCAAAGAAGTTAAAGTCGAAGAATCAAAATGTCTTGAATGTATAAGGCTGAGTAAGAAGATTGCAAGTCTTCAGAAAAATTCTCAATTATCAACTGAAGAGATTGTTGTGCTCAAGAAGGAATTGGATGAATTTCAAAAGAAATATTATGCTTTGGTCCATGTTCATGACGATGTTCTGAAAGAAAGGAATCAATTGGCTGAAGCATGTGACAAAGCTAAAGCTGAAGCATTAGACGCTACTCAAGATTTTGAGAATCTATTTGAAAAGAGTTATCTAGTTCAACAAAAATATGAAAAGGAAAATGCTTTTATTGTTGAGTCTGCAGCTACAATTGAGAAACTTTAGAACAAGATTTCTATGCTTCAAGATGAAAATGTTCTCTATCGGGATAAAAACGAAGTTTTAACAAAAAATGTTAAGATTTACAAGAAGAAAAGTGAAAGTGTTCTTGAAGAATTATTTGCTGAATGTGAGATCCGAAAGTTACAAATATATGAATATGATGATCTTAATGCAAAGTTCATCAAGTCACAAAACGAAGCGTTTGATGCTCAACAGAAAATTAATGGATTACAGTTGGAAATTTTGGAGTTGCAACAGCAAGTAAAGAATTGCAATTTATCACCGACATTGTTGAATTTCTTATACAAGCAGGATAGGAGTGAGGATAATTCTGATAAGGATAATATTCACATGGTTCCTCAACCGGTGGATTTATCTGAAGTTATATCTGCTCCGCTTGACCCTAAAGCTGAATTGCATGATTATTCAAAATTTGCCACTTCATCCAAGAAAAAGAAGTCAAAGTATAAGAAGAAGGAAAAGTCTTTGGGTGAAGCTCCGAAGTTTAGCTCAAAGTCTATTTTTCAAGAAAATGAACAAGTTTTTGACAAAAGTGGTGCAAGTACTTCATCTGGAACCGAAGAAGAAAATGTTTTGGTTGAGAAGAACAAGCTGAAAGATATCAAAGCAAAATGCACTAGCGAGGCTAAGGCGAGAGAAGCTTCTGGTTCTTCCTCAAGTTCATCGAATACTCCAGGTTACAAGCTCAAAGGCTTGGGTTATGAGGTGAAGGAAGCACCGGTTCAGGAAAAGAAGCCAGAAAAAGCTGGAAAAGTTTCAAAGAAATTATCTTTTTTGAAAGAAAATTATTATTATTCTGGAAGGTCATCATCTTCAAGGAGACCGTCTCTTAGGTATGATTCTTCTGATGATTTCTTTGATCATTTTGATTCTGAACATTCTTCTGGTTTTCAAAAGTCAAAGAATTTTTCAAAAAATTTTCGAGAACGACTTTGTTATGTGTGTCGTCAACCAGGACATATTGCTGCTGATTGTCCAACGACTGCATATATCCACAACACTGCTAAATATGTGGATAATAAAGGTCAAATTTTTTATGAACCATTGTCTCTAAAAGTCACATCCACTCGTAAGTCGTCATGGTCTAAACCAAGTACGCCGGTTGAAACTGATTCTGCTTCTGATCAGAAATCAAGATCTGTCAAAGTCTGGAAACCAAAAGTTGTTTCTAAGGCCAACATCGACTATGTGGAAGACACCGGGCGACCCGAGCGACTAATGTTTTATTTGGTGTCAGTATGTATTTTCAGGAAGACCTTTTGGTGATTGAAAAATTTCTGATTGTGGAATATCTTTGATAATTTAACTTGAATTTCAAAATAAATATGGTTTTTCAAAATGCTTAACGGCAAGTATTCGTGTTGGTTGATCAATTTTGCATTTGTTTTTCATTCCGTCTCACTTTGAGGGGGAGTTTGTTTTTGCAAAAATACAAAAATAGTGTGTTGTTTTTCAAATGTTAAAAAAAAAATGAAAAGATAGAGTTGTCATTTTTAGGGGGAGAAATTTGAAAAGACAAAAACATTCAAAAACATTGAAAATGCAAAAATCCAAAAACATTGAAAAAATGAGAATTGTGTCCGACGTGATTGGGAAATGATGGTACATTGGCTTACATCGTCTGACTCATGGATAAAATAGATGAAAAAGCCATAAGACCATTTAATCGATATGTAAGGTAGACTCGTCAAATCAGAAAGTATTCAAATGGGATATACACTAAATCTGATGTTTGACCTAGTGGACAACATCTTGATGTATATCTCACGATATATCAAGATAAAGATATGTGAGAAACAAAATGAGAAGTCACTATGTATACATGTGTTCTTTTTGCAAAGATTTAAACTTATTTGATTTTCTTTATATTGTCAAACGATCGGACTTTCTCTACGTATCGAAAGATCGACCTGATCGTTGTTCGTTTGACGTTCTGCTCTATTTTTCTTTGGTGTTTCGTATAACTCATCGGACTTTCTCTGCGTGTCCACAAGACCGACCTGATTGATGTTGAGTTATATAATTTCAACTGGTTTTATTTTCTAATTTTGTTAAATTCGAGGCCTTATCTGCGTATCGAAAGATCGACCTTAAGGTAGACGATTTAACGTTCACAGTTGACTATATCATGAATACAATCATCATGTGATTAGATCACAAATGAAATCACAAAAATGTGATAAGCAAAGCATATCTGAGTATGTCTGATAGTGTGGGGTACACTGGTCAATGCAAATATAATCATTACCTTAACATATCCAGATGTTATGAGTATGATTCTACCTGAGTTTAAAGTTGGATAAATTATATCTGCAATCGACATGGCTTATGTGCTACAATAATCGAAATTGAAGTGTAGTTCAGCATGTGATGTCCAATATGAGTATGATTTTGCTTGAGTTTCAAATATGCGTCATTTGTTTAAAGGTTAAAGGTTTGCGTTGTTTTTTTGTGTTGATGCGTAAATATTTTTGCGTATGCGTGTTTTCCTTTAAAGTTGAAAAGACTTTAATACCCTTTTTAATGACTCCGCGTCCTTTTTTTAAATTAATTAAACGTGTTTTATATTAGCGCCGTCAGATCAAAAAAAGCCCGCATATGAGCGACGAAGATCCCTTCGCACAGAAAAACGTTATTTGTACAATAAATTTCTCCTATATATATATATATATGTGTGTGTGTGTGTATATATAGGGGAAGGATCAAATAAAAACAAGATGTTATTGCGAAAACAAGAAAACAAATATTAAAACCTCTATAACTTCCTCATACGATAATATTTTTTTAAAAAATTTGCACCAAAAGTCTTAAAATTATGTCACCTTTAACTCTGGGAAAAAAAATTAAAAATATAAAATTTCGTGATTTTTTTTATTATTGCACATGTGCAATAATACGTATTAATTATATTACACATGTGCAATATTAACAAAAAAACGTTATTTTTTTTTTAATTTTTTCCAGAATTAAAGATAACAGAATTATAAGATCTATGGTATAATTTTTTATCAAAAATATTAACGCATGAAAAAGTTATAGAGGTTTTAATATTATTGCACATGTGCAATAATAAATTTTTATTGCACATGTGCAATAATAAAAAAATAAAAAAAAAACGTTGAATTATTTTTAATTTTCTCCAGAATTAAAGATAACAGAATTATAAGATTTATGGTGCAATTTTTTATAAAAAATTTTAACATATGAAAAAAGTTATAAAGGTTTTAATATTATTGCATATGTGCAATAATAATAATAATAAAAATTATTGCACCTGTGCAATAATAATTTTTAAAAAAAATTTGATTATTTTTTAAATTTTTTCCCATAACTAAAGATAACATGATTTTAAGGATTTTGGTGCAAAATTTTTATAAAAATATTAACGTATGAAAAAGTTATAGAGGTTTTAATATTTGTTTTCGTGTTTTCGCAATAAAAGTTGTTTTCACATGATCCTTACCCTATATATATATATATATATATATATATATATATATATATGATATTAGGATGAATACATGTTTAGACGTTGTTATAATAGAAATAAATGATAACCGGAGGAAAATACATTTACGCGATTGTATTATGTTAGATATATGTGTAAGTATATACATATATATATATATATATATATATATATATATATAGGGTGAGGTTCATTGTAGACACCTCTATAAGTGTAGACAGGTAGACACCCTATTTCACATGTGAAATTACTTTATTTCACATGTGTTTTCACATGTGAAATTTTCTGAACAATGAGAATAAGGAAAAAAAGAAAAAAGAAATTAATCATAACCATTAGATCAAGAGATCTAATGGTGAAAATAGGTGTCTACCTGTCTACACTTATAGAGGTGTCTACAATGAACTATATATATATATATATATATATATATATATATATATATATATATATATATATATATTCTAATAGCATAAATGCACATGAAAGAATCATTTGATGAACATGTTCGTAGGAGTACGTGTTCGAATAGTTAAACGCGTGAAAAATAAATAAGAACGTATCCTTATGTTAAACAGATTGCTAAATATAAATAAACGTAATGTATACTAGTATTATACGTGTTTATATTTATTATATGCGTCTCGAAGCTTAGAGAATATTAGAAATGTACTCTAAAATGATCTGGAACATAAAATAATAATTATGTGAAAGTTTGAGGGGCTAAAACATAAATTATTGAAAGATATATATAAATATATATATATATATATATATATATACGTATGAATACGTATCCTGAGCCCTAAAAATGTTAGAAATATGTGTCATAATGTTTTTATACATAAAATAATAAAACTATTCAGGGGTTAAATGTACATTTAGCCAAAGCTAAAGGACTAAAAATGTAAATTTATCAAATCTGGCTGGAAAAGTGTGGCTTGTGGACCGCGAGCCACTATCCCTCCATTTTTCGTGGTCCGCGACCTATGTCTGCGGGCAGATTTAAGTTCAGGCTCTTTATTAAGCCACGTTTTCAACTTCTTTCACAAGTTTTGACCTCCTACGCGTCAAATTAGCTCGGCTAATCACCCATCTACGTGTCTAGACCCTGTTGCGCATCTTGTTAATGTATAATATGTGCGTCGTGTGAAGTACTGAGACAAGACGATGAAAAGTTCAAGACAAAGTTCAAGCTGCTAGGCGAACTGGGTCCAAACTGTAGTTTGAAATCAGGCGAACTGGCAGTTCGCCTAGGGTTCGCCCAGTCGTGTATATATAGAAGGTTTGGCTTTGTATTTTAAGATGGAGTTAAGTAGAGCGTGTGAGATCAAGTGTTAAGTGTGTGTTTTCCACGGTGTTTCTCTGAGTCTGTTTCTTAGTGCTTACTGATTGTAATTGTTCGTTTTGATCAATAAAACAATCGGTTTAATTACGTTTCGTGTCTGAGATAGCTAGATTGAGTAGACGATCTGAGGCTCACGAACTTTGGCAAATCAGAAAGCATTCAGAAAGTATTCAAGACGTAGTTCAAGCTGCTAGGCGAACTGGGTCTGAAATACAGTTCGGATTCAGGCGAACTGGCAGTTCACATAGGGTTCGCCCAGTCGTGTATATATAGAAAGTTCGGCTTTGTATTTTAAAATAGAGTTAAGCAGAGCGTGTGAGATCAAGTGTTAAGTGTGTGTTTTCCACGGTGTTTCTCTTAGTCTGTTTCTGAGTGCTTACTGATTGTAATTGTTCGTTTTGATCAATAAAACTATCGGTTTAATTACGTTTCTTGTCCGAGATAGTTAGATTGAGTAGACGATCCGAGGCTCACGAACTTTCAAGTGGTATCAGAGCTTTCTGGTTCATTCTACTGATCTGTGGTTGCTATTTTTGGAATTTTTGAAACAAAAAGTGTCGTTTTTTTAAAATTTGGGGTGTTTTTGTGAGTTTTCAATCATTTCTGAGTTGTTTTTAGTGCAAAATGTGTTCCTAAATCATTTCTCATCATATTTATTGATTTACTGCTGAAAATCTCATCAAAATCTGTCCAAAAAAGTTTTTAGCGAAAATTATCTAGTTCATAAATAACCGTCATCCGAACCTAGAGTTCGCCTTAGTAACTGCTCCGAACTTGAGTTCGCCTGAAAAGTGTCAGTTCGTGTCTGTTCGGATAGCGTTCAGATTAGTTCGCACTAGGTTCGAGTCAAGGTTTGGTTCGGTTAAAGTTTGGGTATAGTTCGGAAGGGTTTAGCTTTTGTTTGGATAAGACTTTCAGTTCGGAAGGGTTCGGCTAAGGGTTTTGAGTTTGTATAAGGTTCGGCTGATCAGAATTTGAAATTTTCAAAGATGTTTAGAATTTCAAGCTTTTGCCGCCATGCAAAATTCAATGCAAACCATGCCGAAATTTGATAAGAAAATCTGAACAAGCCAGAAAGTTCCCAAGTTGTTGAAGTTGGAGGATTATCAAAATTGGAAGCAACGATTTTCTGCTTACATAAGCACGAATGACATCGATTTATGGATTCCGATTAAGAAGCTTTACACACATTTAACTGATCAAAGAGATTTCAAAGAAGTTCATACCTTTGACAATGCTGAAAGAAAACTATATGAGCTTGAACAAAAGGCTTTTGGTTATCTTACAATGGCATTTCCACTGAGTTGTTACATTAATTTAGTACTTGCAAGAAATTGAAACAATTATGGATGCATTAGCGGCAAGGTGTGAAGGAAATGATCAATACAAGAAAAGTCGAAAGAAGGTGTTAAACAAGGAATTTGATAACTTTTAGCATTACGAGAATGAAAACATCACGGCTCTTGTATCAAGTGTTAGAGGATATTCCTATGCTATAGTGTGTCTCATGTTGTCACACCCCAGTCAACGGTGTTGGGTGTGAGCGAGAATGGAATCATAGTCAGGGATACATAAAACATCATCTAATAAATTTAAACTTCATAAAACATTACGTCATTTAATTGCAGCAGAAAAGATAGTGGAAATGATAATGTCTTACATTTCAAAAGAATAAAGTCTAAATTAAATGTTAAATTATAAAACGGTTTATTTGGATAGTTGGGACTATGACTCCAAAAGCAGGTCCGATAGCATGATAAAGCCCCATTTGCATGTCTTCTGAAGTTTGCGTCAATTACCTAAGAAATCATGAGTTTAAAAGGTCAACATAAAGTTGGTGAGGTTCACAGGTTTATGACTCTACATTTAAAGTTGGTAAAGCAGTTTCAATATACTTAAATATTACATTGGTTTACTGTTGTGGTTGTATGAACTCACCTGAACCTTGATTTCAAATACTAACGGTTTACCCACCCATAGTATCTCGCCCGAGGGATACTGAACAGAGCAGAATAACTGACGTGTACTCCTAGACAATGCCGAGTTAGAACTCGAGCTACGAGTTAGGGCAGGGTTGTCAACCCAAATAGATCTATTCACTAGCTATCGTTTCGTACAGAAATAATTGAAATCAATTAATGATGGGATACAGTTGTACAAACATTTATAACGATAATGTACCATAATTGGGCAATCAGTAAGAGAACAAGCAGTCATACGACTAACAGATAAACCATAATATTAAGTTAAAAGCATTTATCAGATTTCATGATTTCTCCCCTAAAGTATAAAACAGTTAAAAGAAAAGGGGCCGTGAAACTCACTAGATCAGCAGGTAGTCGGTAATAAACGGTGTAGGTGTTGGAACTAAAATCTATGTGACTGACGCCATCAAATCTATTTACCGAAGCATTCGACTGAAGAATCCATGTGAATTGATTCAGAGACTGGGTTGTGATGCTCGAGGCTTGCGAGATTAGACCGAAGACCGTTTTCTGGAAAAGTAAATCGTTCGGGTCAATGGTCAACGTAAAAGTCAACGGAAGATCGGTTCGAACGAGTCAAGCTTCGAATTAATTAAATCAACTTTGATTTAATTAACAGTTTATGTTATTTATCTTTACTTGTAATTTTGTTCATTTGTTATGTTTTTCTGTTGTTAGCCACCCTCACTATATATAGTGAGGGTGCCCATTACAAGTAAGGGAGTCTCCAAAATGTGGAGATAATGATTTACTTGTAGAGTGTGAGATTTACATTCAAGAGAGAGAGTGAGTCATGGATTTCCATGAGCGAGTGTTGTCATGATTTCTATCTTGTAATCATTCGACTAATGAAATCATTCGACTTGATTATCATCTTTCTTGTGTATGATTTCCTTGATTCTTCTCATCTTCATCGTCTCGGGTTTTCTCATCTGACCTCCGTTCTCGCTCAATGTCGAGATTCTTGTAGTGAAAATTGGTCCTGACAAATGGTATCAGAGTGGGTACCTGTGACATCCGAGAATTTCAAGGTTTACTTCCGTTAGACAATTCCGTTAGTTACGTTATAAGTATTAACTTAGTAACTAATGCATAATTAGGCCGAATACGTCCACGACCTTTGGTTGATCACCGAACCCGCCCATATGTGCTATGTGTTCATTTATTAATGTCATTATGTGCAATGTGATTTAAACGCATGATTTAATATTATGAATAGCATGACAAATTGTAAATCCTTGATTATGTGAAAAATTGCCTAAGTTGTGCAGCCAGCGAAACTACCGGGCGAAACTGTAGTGTCGCCCGGTAGCCAGCTAAGCTAATCAGTTAAAACTTGACCAGAGCTAGTTTCGCCTGGCCAGCGAAACTGCCAGTGAAACTAGCCTCTGATATAAATAATCTTAATAAACCCTAGTTCTCCTATTTGCCTCATTTACACAAAAACACACACACCCTTCTCTGGAATTCTGGTCAGTCGAGAAGCACAACCAAACATCAAGATCTCAGCCTCAAGACAACATCCATTCGATTCCTTGATCGAATCGTGAGTCCCAAAACCTCTCTTTATGCCTTTTCTTTGAGTTTTCTTAAAAAGCATGCTTAAACTTTCATGAAACTGCTTGATCTGCTAGTATGTTGCTTAGGGATGCTAGATCTGTTATAAAGTTTACAACTTTACGTATGAAATCCAACCATGATAGAGATCTATGCCATTTTAGTCATTTTAGGGTTTTAAATGCATTTTGGTGATTTGATGATGAATATGCATGAATAAGGTGTTAAAACTTGTTGTTTGATGTTGGTAAATGCCTATGTATGCTAAACAATGAATTGCATGAAGTATGGAAGCTGTTAGGTTGATTTTTAGGCTGATCCGTATGTTTTTCGCGGCTAGCGAAACTATGGTGTTCTCTGGGCGAAATTGTCCAGCGAAACTATGTATATCTTCATCCAGCGACACTATGCAGTGAAACTGCAGTGTCGCTGGGTAAACCAACCAGACCAGCTCGAGCGAATCTACCGAGAGAAATTCCCTGAACGAAAGTTCAAACCAGTTTCGGGCGAAACTAGGCTAGCGAAACTGTGCCAACAATTTCGAGCGAAACTAGCCTAGCGAAACTGTGTCATCGGATATTGCCTAGCGAAAGTGCTGCCCGTGCACATAGCGAAACTGACTAGCGAAATTGCTAGCGAAACTGAGACCAGAATCCAAACTTGTACAATTTGCTTGAATGTTATGCCATGACTTACATGATTATGCCATGATGATACTTGCTTTGACTTCTGATGTATATGTGAACCCTTGTTTATGATCAACCATTGGTGTCGTGTGTCTGTATGTCGAGTCATAGTTCCAACGTGCTATGTTATGGGCCATAGTGACGTTAAGTAGAGATTAGACACGAAACTAATACTTAAGACCTAAACGTGTTCATAGGTCTTCGATAAGCAATACTTGGATTATTAGCAAGTGTAGCAGTGCAACCAAAGGTGAGTGTCACTAATCCGATTTCCGTGAACCCGTTTGGGTCACACCGAATAACTAAAAGTAAAACAATGCTGACAAACTCGAGAGTGCTAGGCACCTCCCTGATAAACTTGAAAACTTGGAGTGCTCGGCACCCACTTGATGAACTTGAAGTGCTTTATGGGAAGCACTTGTGAATTACCTAAACAACTATTTCTGAAACGAAACTGAAAACACTTTTGAGATTCGTGAGAATCCAGTAAACCGTTTTAATATGGCTAGTGTAGGTTAAAGTCTAAACCACATGATATCACATGATTTCTAAGGATGCCTTGAAAACTTAAAAGTCCTCAACTAAATTGTACCATTAATTGTAAAGCGAGGGGATGTTGGGTAGATCTACTGGAGTTTGACAAACTCCTGTTGGAATTTACAGTGGGATCCGGGTTACCGATTTTTATTTTATTAAAACCGATTTGATAATAAAATTAATTCCAAATTAATTTAGCAGCGGAAACGAATTAAAACGCGAACGCAACTGTAACAGGATCAATCACCGGCACGACAAACACAGAAAATATATTTATTTAAATAAATAAATAAATACATTAATAAATTAAATATCTAATAAATTAGATATACCTTAGCGGGTTCCGAACAACCGTTCGAGACACCCGAGTTCAATGGACTCGCGCTAGGGTGAACTGAAACTTCTGACTCGAATCGGCGGGTCAGATCTGCGACTGAAACTCCGGCGGTCATCGGAGGCGGCGGAGGTAGTGGCGGCGGTCGTGGTAACTTCACCATCGGTGGCGGCGACAAAATCCTTTCCGACGGGATCGCCACGGGGACCGATCCTACGATTATCTCGTCACCGGAAACCGGCGGCGACGAGGTGGCGGTGACCGGAGGATAAAGCGGTGCGGGCCACGAGGACGGTACGGGACGAGGTGGTCTCGGTTGCGCCGGCAACGCGAGAACCACCGGGCGGCGATCGACCGGCGGTGCGCCGGCGGACGCGGCGGCGGTGGCGGCTGCGGCCTTGGCTGCGGCGGCGGCTGCGGCTTCGGCTGCGGCGGCGGCTGCGGCTTCGGCTCGGCTTGCTGCCTCGGCTCGGGCGGTGGCTGCTTCCTGATCGAGTCGCTGGATGATGCTTGCGAATCGTTGATCCATCGGAATTGCAGTGGTGGTGTCACCGGAGATCAAGGGCGGCGACGGCTTCGGGTTTTTCTTCTCTGGTCTGTTTCGCAGAAAGAGAGATGGGAGGAGGAGATCAGGGTTTTGAAAACTTATGACTTGTTCTCTACTCCTCCCCACCCTATAGGAGAATTTCGCAGACCATGGGCCCACCATGGTCTTCTGCGAATTCTCCATGGCCCACCAATGGGTTAGACTGTTAACCCATTAACAGTTTAACTCATCCATCCATTTAATCGCGAGCCGATTAAATATGTCATCGTAATAAATAAATCAATATTTATTTATCCGCCAATCAGTTCAATTAACTAATTAAAATAGTAATTAGTTTATTATCCATTGCCCCGGGTGTAACTCTTACGGGTCAATATCGGTCGGGTTCGTTAATTCGTCGGGTCAGGACACCATATATCCAACAGTCTCCCACTTGGACTGAACGCGACAGTTTAACGAGCGCAGCCAGAGGCACTCTAGCTATGCATGGCTACACCAACTAATATTGACACTTTAAGTCGGTTGCCAAAGTATATCTGATTGACTATCAAGCAGACTCACGACTTGTGCATTCATTGTCATATGTTCCTTTCTGCATAAGACACTGATGAATCTTGGGACATGGACTCCCATGTTTTATTCATCGATTTTCATTCTCGATACAATTCGAAGTGATCCAACAAACACACAGTAAGTTTGGGTGAGGCCTCACACTTATCACTTGGAATCAACGAGGGCGCCTTTATGTCTAACTGTTGCCGAAGCAAGAGTACAGAATCCCTTGTTGAGGCATACAGCTCCCTCTAAACCTCAGAGCCATTCCCAAAAGTAGCCGTTATGGCTGGCAGTTACGCGACAACGTTAGGCTACAATCAAAGAATGTTCTTTAGTAGAGAGGAGTTCGAATATGCGTCTCAGGTCTAAGGATACATTAGAGCATGCATTTAATCAAGCAGGCAAGTTTCCATGTTTGCGCTGCATGATGCGAGTTACGTCCAACGTCATTCACCAATGAGGTCTGTGAGTTTGAACGTTAAACAACTTTAAAGTTCAACTCGTCACAATAGTCTTACTTTAGTATAGCTCCCACTTACTAATCGACTACGGACATTTAGGACAAGAACTTATTGTCCATGGATTAAACGTACAAATATTGAACACAGTTATGTAATTCATTATTGCATAAAACAGATGGAATAAGAATAATATAGATAACTGTTGGTGTTCATACATCCAAATACTGAATCAAAACATGTCTTTAGCTAATCTAAGCCCTATCGCTTCTCTGTGGCGTATATGAGTCTCCTGAGTCATAGGCTTAGTGAAGGGATCAGCTAAGTTTTGATCTGTGTGTACTTTGCTTATCTTAGTTTCATTTCTGTCGACTACTTCTCTTATGTAGTGGAACTTCCTCAGTACGTGCTTGGCCATCTTATGGGACCGTTGCTCTTTGGCTTGAGCTATAGCGCCTGTGTTATCGCACAGCATCTCGATGGGTTGCCTAATACTTGGCATAGCATCGAGATCGGATATGAACTTCTTCATCCACACGGCTTCTTTAGCAGCTTCTGAGGCGGCTATGTATTCGGATTCAGTAGTAGAATCAGCTACTACTGACTGTTTTGAGCTTCTCCAAGAAACAGCCCCTCCGTTAAGAGTGAATACGAATCCTGACTGTGAGCGAGAGTCATCTCGGTCAGTCTGAAAACTGGCGTCAGTGTAACATCTTACAGTGAGCTCCTCATCGACACCCCCATATACGAGAAACATATCAGTGGTGTTTCTCAAGTATTTTAGTATGTTCTTTACAGCCGTCCAGTGAGCTAGCCCTGGCGTCTGTTGGTACCGACTTGTCACGCTCAATGCATACGAGACATCCGGTCGTGTGCAGAGCATGGCATACATGATAGATCCAATAGCAGAGGCAAATGGGATCGATGCCATTTGGCTTATCTCGCGCTCCGTTTTAGGTGCTTGAGATTTGTCCAATAATGTTCCCTTAGTCATGGGAACTGCTCCTTTCTTGGAGTTACTCATATTGAACCGAGCTATGATCTTATCTATGTATGTGCTTTGACTGAGTCCCAAAAGGCGCTTAGATCGATCTCTGTGAATCTTGATTCCCAGAATATAAGCGGCTTCTCCAAGGTCTTTCATAGCGAAACAAGATGAAAGCCATTTCTTAACTTCGTTAAGCATGGGTATGTTGTTCCCTATGATCAATATATCGTCCACGTACAGTACGAGGAACGATACAGCGCTCCCACTTGCCTTTCTGTAAACACAAGGCTCATCTTTGTTTTGTTCAAAGCCAAACTCTTTGACTTTCTGATCAAAACGAAGATTCCAGCTTCGAGATGCTTGTTTGAGTCCATAAATGGACTTACTAAGCTTGCAAACCTTGTTTGGATTCTCTGGATCGACAAAACCATCAGGCTGAACCATGTAGACATCTTCTTTGAGTTGTCCGTTCAGGAAGGCGGTTTTCACGTCCATTTGCCATATCTCATAGTCATGGTATGCGGCTATGGCAAGGAGAATCCTGATCGATTTGATCATGACAACGGGCGAAAAGGTCTCATCATAGTCAATCCCTTGGGTTTGAGTGAAACCTTTTGCTACAAGCCGTGCCTTGTAGGTTTGCACATTTCCATGCATGTCAGTTTTTCTTTTAAAGATCCACTTGCTCCCTACTGCCCGTGTACCGGGGGGTAGCTCAATCAAGTCCCAGACGTGATTGTCACGCATAGATTGCATCTCAGCGTTCATGGCTTCAAGCCATATATCAGATTCCGGATCTGATATAGCAGCTTTGTAATTAATAGGCTCATCGTTAGAATCGGCTATTAACAGAACATCGAAGGCCTCATGTCGTATTCTTTCGCTCCTACGAACGCTTGTGCTTGTGTTTGGGTCTGATGGTGCGACAACAACTTGTCGGTCAGACACAGCGACTGTTTCAGGGTTAGGTGAATCTTGAATTTCTTCAAGATCCACTGGATCACTATTTGTTCCTCGAGTAAGAAATTCTTTCTCAAGGAATTTGCCTTTCCGCTTGATGGAAACAGTGTTTGCATCGGGATGGTAGAAGTAATAACCGGTATTACCATAGTATCCAACGAAAGTTACCTTTTCGCCTCGAGGATCGAGCTTATTATCAGAATCACTGCTGACATAAGCATCACATCCCCATACCCTGAGGTATGAAAGTTTGGGAAGAGAACCATGCCATATCTCATATGGGGTCTTCCTTACTTTCTTGGTCGGTGCCAGATTTATTAGGCGAGCAGCGGTTAAGATGGCATATCCCCAAAAGGAATGCGGCAAGGTTGTCCTGCACATCATCGATCGAACCATGTTAAGCAGGGTTCGATTCCTCCTTTCACTAACGCCATTTAACTGGGGTGTGCCAGGTGGAGTAGGTTGTGAAACGATTCCACATTCCTTCAGATGATTTAGGAATTCAGCGCTTAGGTATTCACCACCTCTATCTGATCGAAGTATTTTAATAGTTCGAGTCAGCTGATTTTGTACTTCGTTTTGAAACTCCTTTAACTTTTCAAAAGTTTCATGTTTGTGTTTCCTCAGATAGACATAGGCATATCTGCTGTAGTCATCGATGAAAGTCACGAAGTACCGTTCACGATTTCTCGTCTCGGTTCGAAAGGGTCCACACACATCGGTGTGAATAACGCCTAACAAACCTTGGGCCCGTTCACCTGTGTGGGTGAAGGGTGACTTGGTTAATTTACCAGATAAGCATGAATCGCATTCATCAAAGGAATCTGCATCTTGGGATTCGAGAATGCCAGCAGTTTGCAACTTCTTGATGCGGGCCTTGCTTATGTGACCAAGTCTATGGTGCCATAACGAGGATTCGTTACTATCAGCTTTGTTTCTTTTAGAAACATGATAGAGCTGGTCGTTTGTTTGAACATCTATCTCATATATTCCATGTTGAGGTTTAGCCTCGAAATAAAAGATATCATTAAGGTAAGCAGAAATCACATTTCCATTAAATTTATACCGAAATCCTTGTTCAAACAATGAAGAGACAGAAACAATGTTCCTGGATAAACCAGGTGCATATAAACAGTTAATCAAATTAACTACAAGGCCTGAAGAACATGAAAAAGAAAATGTTCCAGTAGCAAGTACTGGGACCTTCTTCCCGTCACCAACGATGAGGTCCATGCGGCCTCGTTCTGTCTTCTTCCACTTCTCAGGTTCCTGCAAAACAATAACAATGTGGTAACCACATCCAGTATCAAATACCCATGAATTGGAGGAAACAGTGAAAAGTTCAATAACATTTATTGAAATACCTGATGAGCAACCCTTATTAGAGTTCTTGGTCATCTTCAGCTTTGCAAGATAAACAGGACAGTTGCGATGCCAGTGTCCCATTTTGTTGCACTCATAGCACAGGCGCTCCTCAGGAGGCTGAACCTGTGGTTTCTTGCCTTTGCCCTCTTTAACCTTCTTGGCTTTGGAGATCTTTGTATTCGTAACCTTGAGCACGTCGGGCGTGGCCCTGATCTTCACGTTGGGTATCAACGGAATAACCTCCTCGATCGACTGAGCCGAACAATTAATCGCAAGAATACGATAATGTTCTGGCAAAGATCTGAGTACTACATCAAGAGCCATCCCGTCAGAGATGGAGTAGCCAAGGTCGATCAGTCTGTCACGATACGCTTTCATCAGCATGACATGATCGTATGGAGAGGAGTCGTTAGCCATAGAGCAGTTCACAAATTGTGAAAGTGCATCAGCTCGCTCAGTCCTCTGACTCAATTCAAATAAATCCTTGAGTTTACGAATGATGTCATAAGCAGACATCCCCATGAAATTGTACCGATAATCCTGAGTCATGCTAGACAACATCAGGTCAGTGACGTCCTTATCATCGTCAGTGTGCTTTTGGAGCTCAGACCGCGAGTTCTCATTTAGCAAGTAAGATGGAATACTCGCGATCGGTCGGTCAATGACATAGAGTTTCCCGAAGAGCCTTAAAAGGTTCCTCAGGGTTGTCTGCCATGCGAGAAAGCCAGACTCAGTGAAGGGGTCGAGTTGTACCATTGAACTTAATGGTGGTGAGTTTTCTTTAGCCTTCTGAAAATAAGCAAAGTAAATTTAATCAGTATTTTCGATGTTTATTTTTCTTTAAAATAAGTTGGTAAGGTTTATTTTAAGAAAATGAGAATTCGTTTAGACGAGATCACTTGAGACCGCCAAAAGAGCCTCAGGAGCAAAACCGTGTAAACAAACTGACAACGATTGTCAATTGTGAGACTCAAGTCACAACTCTCGGTATGAGGCCGCTATATACATACAATTGTATTTTGCGATACGTTTAGCCTCATCCGTGCCCACTTTAGCAGTACACATCCGTGGCGCGGTGTTGAAATACTCCAACACCACGAACATATACGTTTAAAGCGATAGTAATCCTAAATGGTCGATGTGATGACACGGTGTTGAAATACTCCAATGTCATTCACCTTAGAAGGTACCCTCGGCACCAAGTGCGGTGTTGAAATACTCCAACACTGATGCTCCGGTAAATACGTTCCAAGTTCAACTTGAGATAGGATGGCACGAACTACCAGTTTTAAAGAATTACCAAATAGGGATATTAATTACTTTTAATATTTAATCATCGTCAGACACGAACGATAAAACCCTATCTCCACTCGGGACCAGTAAATTAATTTAACCTAATTAAATTACTAAGTTGTCGCGAATGGCATATTGTGTGTTAAACGGCATAAGGTCTTGATCTCGCTCGAGCCATACAAGCGAGATCATATGGGACAATTTAAAATAAATTAAATTATAAAATGGTGAACGATCGAGATGGCAACTCTGTGCGATCTGGAATCCTGTTCAGCTCCCACTTGCTTTGACATCCCACTGGCGTGTGTCCAGTCTTCGACTTTTGGTTACATACAAATTTACAATTACTAAAACTACTTCTAGTAACCTAGCTCTAAAATTGTACAACTTTGAAACCCAAAATCCGGGTCCATGAACCAAAATCAAAAACAACCAATTGGGCCAACAACTTGGGCCAAACAGAGAAAAACAAATCACGCCATGACATTCATACATGATCACAAAATATAGAGGGGTCGGCCGTAACACACAATATAATATATGGAATTAAAATAATAAATTAAATTAAATTAATTCTAATTCGCAATTTGGATTTAAGTCGAAATTGCGAACTACCGGTCGCGGAAAGACCGGTTATGGTTTGCGCGCGGTGATAATGGCTCTGATACCACTGTTGGAATTTACAGTGGGATCCGGGTTACCGATTTTTATTTTATTAAAACCGATTTGATAATAAAATTAATTCCAAATTAATTTAGCAGCGGAAACGAATTAAAACGCAGACGCAACTGTAACAGGATCAATCACCGGCACGACAAACACAGAAAATATATTTATTTAAATAAATAAATAAATACATTAATAAATTAAATATCTAATAAATTAGATATACCTTAGCGGGTTCCGAACAACCGTTCGAGACACCCGAGTTCAATGGACTCGCGCTAGGGTGAACTGAAACTTCTGACTCGAATCGGCGGGTCAGATCTGCGACTGAAACTCCGGCGGTCATCGGAGGCGGCGGAGGTAGTGGCGGCGGTGGTGATAACTTCACCATCGGTGGCGGCGACAAAATCCTTTCCGACGGGATCGCCACGGGGACCGATCCTACGATTATCTCGTCACCGGAAACCGGCGACGACGAGGTGGCGGTGACCGGAGGATAAAGCGGTGCGGGCCACGAGGACGGTACGGGACGAGGTGGTCTCGGTTGCGCCGGCAACGCGAGAACCACCGGGCGGCGATCGACCGGCGGTGCGCCGGCGGACGCGGCGGCGGTGGCGGCTGCGGCCTTGGCTGCGGCGGCGGCTGCGGCTTCGGCTGCGGCTTCGGCTCGGCTCGCTGCCTCGGCTCGGGCGGTGGCTGCTTCCTGATCGAGTCGCTGGATGATGCTTGCGAATCGTTGATCCATCGGAATTGCAGTGGTGGTGTCACCGGAGATCAAGGGCGGCGACGGCTTAGGGTTTTTCTTCTCTGGTCTATTTCGCAGAAAGAGAGATGGGAGGAGGAGATCAGGGTTTCGAAAACTTATGACTTGTTCTCTACTCCTCCCCACCCTATAGGAGAATTTCGCAGACCATGGGCCCACCATGGTCTTCTGCGAATTCTCCATGGCCCAACAATGGGTTAGACTGTTAACCCATTAACAGTTTAACTCATCCATCCATTTAATCGCGAGCCGATTAAATATGTCATCGTAATAAATAAATTAATATTTATTTATCCGCCAATCAGTTCAATTAACTAATTAAAATAGTAATTAGTTTATTATCCATTGCCCCGGGTGTAACTCTTACGGGTCAATATCGGTCGGGTTCGTTAATTCGTCGGGTCAGGACACCATATATCCAACAACTCCGCCCCGTGGCACGGGGAGTGCACGGAGGTACAATATCAGCCTATCTGACCGTGATCCCGAGAGGACACGGGGGAGGCAAAACCGCGATGATGTAGGTCCGCAGTACTGATGGCACGGCCACTACAATAATTTATGGTCAGCTTTGGTACAAACTTCCTTAGTGCATGGAACAACGGATTAGCTACCCGCGATATCGGTTGAGCACTTTAACTATACAAAACTAGTACATACCCGATAACGTAGGTTACGGACAACTCTTTTACTAAACCCCGATACTGTGATTTTGGTCATTACAAAGCATTGCTTTTCACAAACAAATATTACTTAAAGTATATGCTGATACGTTTATGATTATGAGACCGAGCCACTGCGTGACAAGCCCACTGTGAACTCACCAACCGTTAGGTTGACACTTGCGTGGTTTAAACTTTTGCAGATCGCTAAGGAGTATCCGGAGCGGGTTGGCATGGCACGTGAAGACTTTTATTTTAATTAAACTTAATTGGGAACTTAATACACTGATTTGTAAAGCACGTGGTTAGTGCTAAAGATAATGTTTTCCGCTGCGTACTGTTAAACTGTTTTATTTATTAATGTTTGGACTTTACTCTGATTCGTTTAGTATTTGTAACTAATGGTTGTGGTCCTGGTCTGGTCGCACCCCTTAACGGTATAAACTCCGTTAGTGGTAAATTTGGGGGTGTGACAGATTGGTATCAGAGCCATAAGTTGCAGAGAACTGGAATCATTTTGAAAACGATTTGGAAACTGCAACTTGAAACATTAGTTACAAACGAATAAACAGATTCCCAAAACAAAATTTTTACGTGCCAACCTGGGATACTCGCTCTGCTGTGTAAGTAAAAGCTTAGTACGTATGTATATATATATATATATATATAAATATATATAGACCGTGTCTAGGTAGTCTAACGGAAAACCTTAGGGAAAATTTTCACACACGAATACGAAACGCGAACGCTAATGCGCGCACTATGCCGGGGGAAAGCGACAACGAAACGATTCTACACGCTACGTCCTGATTTCTACTACGAAGACTACGCCGACGGTGACTTTTATGGGAAAGCCGACTTTCGACGATAGCTACTCACGACTTACGACGTTCCTCGACGACGCCTCCACTTGCACAAAATTTTCTGGACTAATAGAGGGATAACGGGAAATGGATAATATACATATTATGGGATATGTATAAAGTATAACTGTGACTGAACACTGGCTACTTTAACTGTCCAGCAAGATGTCTGGAAGAGGACACGGAAGGAACAACATCAACATGACACCTGCACAGCTGCAAGCGATGATTAACGAACATGTGCAAGCCGCGGTGGCAGCCGTCCAAGCTGCATATGCCGCTCAGGGTAATTATTATGCCGGTTAAGGCACAAAGTGAATTATATTTGACCTGTTTAGATTTGAAACCCAAACTATTATTGCATCAGGAAACCATCACTGCACGTTTAAGTCCCTCATGGACTGCAAGCCACTAACATTTTCCGGCGAAGAAGGAGCGGTAGGACTCCTCAGGTGGATCGAGAAGTCTGAAAAGGTTTTCTCCATGTGTAATTGCCCGGCTGAAAGCAAGGTGAAGTTTGCTACTGGTACCTTCGAGGGAGATGCACTCTCCTGGTGGAACGCCGAGATCCAGATGATTGGAATTGATGCGGCTAATAACATGCAATGGGAAGCATTCAAGGATCTGATTATGGAGGAATACTGTCCTCGTGACCAAGTGAAGAAGTTAGAGGGCGAATTATTGAATCTGAAGATGGTTGGGTCTGAAGTTGAGCAATATACTGCGCGTTACCACGAGTACGCGGTCTTGTGCCCCACAATGGTTGATGCTGAGTTCAAATGCATTGAGCGTTATCTGGAAGGCCTCGCGCCTCAAATCAAGGGATTAGTGACTGCCAGCAACCCCGCCACCGTGCAGCAAGCCATCCGTTTGGCTCACAAGCTTACTGATCAGGAGGTTGAGAAGGGTACACTTCCTGCGAAAGCCACTGAGAAGACTGCCCTTAGTGGCAAAAGAAAAGCTGATGATGAAGCTCCTGAGAACTCCATGAACAATCAGAGTGTTGGGAACAGCACTGGGAGATCCTATAACTCCCAAGGTCAAAGTAAGAGGTCTGGAAACAACAGTGGAAACTACCGCCAGGGTGGCAATGGGCAAAACAACTACAGAGGTAACCTGCCTCTGTGCAACAAGTGTGGGAAACATCATGCTGGTGCTTGCAGAAAGAATCTGAACTGTGAAAGGTGTGGCAAGAAAGGCCACGAAGCAAAAGACTGTTGGGCAACTCTACCTGAGCAGCAAAACCGCCAAAGGCAAAACAGCAACAATCATGGCAACAACAACTATGGGAACAACCGCAATGGGCAAGGAAACAACCAGAATAATAATGGTGGAGCCCGTGGCTGTTTTGAATGTGGTGCTCAAGGCCACATTAAAAGGGACTGCCCGTAGTTGAGAAGACAGGGTAATGGTAATCAAGGAAACAACGGTGGGAATGGTAATGGTGGAGGCAATGGTAACGGGAATGGCAACGGGAATGGTGGAAATGGCAGGGGAAGAGCTTTTGTTATGGGTCAAGGTGAAGCTCGCAATGATGCCAACGTGATTAACGGTAAATTCATCCTTAACAGTTTCTTTGCTACTGTATTGTTTGATTCTGGTGCTGAGAAAAGTTTTATTTCCACTAAATTTGCTAAGTTGATTAATGCTAAACCAATTGCCCTAGACGCTAAGTATGTGGTAGAGCTAGCTAATGGTAAACTTCATGATACGACCCAGATAGTTAAAGACTGTAAGTTAGAACTAGCTGGCCATACATTAGGAATCGACCTTATGCCTTTTCCGATTGGTAGTTTTGATGTTATAGTAGGAATGGATTGGTTATCTGAGAATCGAGCTGAAATCTTATGTAAAGAAAAAGTGGTTCGTATCCCACTCGAAGGAGGAAAAGTGTTAACGGTCCAAGGTGAAAAAGGTGGAAAAGTAACCGGTATTATTTCGTTTCTCAAAGCTCAAAAGTGCCTTCGTAAAGGTCACTTCGCGATTCTCGCAAACGTCACCGATTCGACACTTCCCGAGCGCAGAAACGACGATTACCCGATAGTCCGCGACTTCCAAGATGTATTTCCTTAAGATCTGCCTCGTCTGCCTCCATTTCGACAAGTAGAGTTTGGAATCGATCTAGCTCCTGGAGCCGCTCCGATTGCACGCGCACCTTATCGTTTGGCAGTAAGTGAACTCAACGAACTCTCCTCACAACTTCAAGAGCTACTCGACAAAGGGTTTATTCGTCCAAGCTCGTCTCCATGGGGAGCACCGGTATTATTTGTTAAAAAGAAAGATGGAACGTTCCGCATGTGTATTGACTACCGAGAGCTTAACAAGGTTACTATCAAGAATCGGTATCCACTTCCTCGAATCGACGATCTCTTCGATCAGCTGCAAGGTTCGAGCTACTTCTCAAAGATTGATCTACGGTCTGGATATCACCAACTCCGTGTTCGTGATGAAGATGTCCCCAAGACTGCTTTCAGAACTCGCTATGGTCATTACGAGTTTTTGGTTATGCCATTTGGGCTAACCAATGCGCCTGCTGTATTCATGGATCTGATGAATCGAGTGTGCAAGTCGTACCTCGATAAGTTTGTAATCGTTTTCATTGATGATATTTTGATCTACTCCAAGACGAAGGAAGAACACGAGGAGCACCTACAACTTATTTTGGAATTACTCCGCAAGGAACAGCTTTATGCTAAGTTTTCGAAGTGCGATTTTTGGATTCGCGAAGTCCAGTTTCTTGGACACATTGTTGATCAGAATGGAATTCATGTCGACCCAGCTAAAGTGGAAGCTATAAAGAATTGGCCTACTCCTAGAGCGCCGACCGAAATTCGACAATTTTTGGGACTTGCCGGATATTACCGAAGGTTCATTAAGGGTTTCTCGCAATTGGCTCAACCTTTAACAGCTTTAACGCACAAAGGAGTGCAATATAGATGGGGTGAAAAAGAAGAACCCGCGTTTCAAACTCTCAAGGATATGTTATGTTCAGCTCCAATTCTCGCGTTACCCGACGGAATTGACGACTTTGTGGTTTACTGTGATGCATCAATTCAAGGACTCGGTTGCGTGTTGATGCAACGGGATAAAGTGATTGCCTATGGGTCCAGGCAACTAAAGGATACTGAGAAGAACTATACAACGCATGACTTGGAATTGGGAGCCGTTATTCATGCACTCAAGATTTGGAGACATTACCTCTATGGAACAAAGTGCACGATATTTACCGACCACAAGAGCTTACAACACATCTTTAATCAGAAGGATCTCAACATGCGACAACGACGGTGGGTCGAGCTATTGAATGATTATGACTTAGCGATTAAGTATCACCCTGGAAAAGCCAATGTTGTGGCTGATGCATTAAGTCGAAAGGAGTATGAAAAGCCTCGACGAGTACGAGCGCTGCAACTCACCATTCACACGGGATTGCCGGATCGGATCCGCGATGCCCAACAAGAAGCTCTAAAGGAAGAAAACTTCGCAGCTGAAGCACTGCGTGGTGTTGATGCAAAATTCTGAAGTTAAGACTGACGGACTCAGGTATTATAATGACAGAATTTGGATTCCTTTACTTGGAAATCTTCGTGAGCTCGTGATGGATGAGGCTCACAAGTCAAGGTATTCGGTGCACCCTGGATCGGATAAAATGTACCAGGATTTAAAGGGTTTGTATTGGTGGCCGAATATGAAAGCCGACATTGCTCGATATGTGGCTAAGTGTTTAACATGCTCGAGGGTTAAGATCGAGTACCAAAAGCCTTCTGGATTGTTACACCAACCAAAGATCCCAGAATGGAAATGGGAGGATATCTCCATGGATTTTGTAACGGGATTACCTCATCGATCGAATCGACCGGATGCGATTTGGGTTATCATTGATCGGTTAACCAAACCTGCACACGTCATTACAAAGCATTGCTTTTCACAAACAAATATTACTTAAAGTATATGCTGATACGTTTATGATTATGAGACCGAGCCACTGCGTGACAAGCCCACTGTGAACTCACCAACCGTTAGGTTGACACTTGCGTGGTTTAAACTTTTGCAGATCGCTAAGGAGTATCCGGAGCGGGTTGGCATGGCACGTGAAGACTTTTATTTTAATTAAACTTAATTGGGAACTTAATACACTGATTTGTAAAGCACGTGGTTAGTGCTAAAGATAATGTTTTCCGCTGCGTACTGTTAAACTGTTTTATTTATTAATGTTTGGACTTTACTCTGATTCGTTTAGTATTTGTAACTAATGGTTGTGGTCCTGGTCTGGTCGCACCCCTTAACGGTATAAACTCCGTTAGTGGTAAATTTGGGGGTGTGACAGATTGGTATCAGAGCCATAAGTTGCAGAGAACTGGAATCATTTTGAAAACGATTTGGAAACTGCAACTTGAAACATTAGTTACAAACGAATAAACAGATTCCCAAAACAAAATTTTTACGTGCCAACCTGGGATACTCGCTCTGCTGTGTAAGTAAAAGCTTAGTACGTATGTATATATATATATATATATATATAAATATATATAGACCGTGTCTAGGTAGTCTAACGGAAAACCTTAGGGAAAATTTTCACACACGAATACGAAACGCGAACGCTAATGCGCGCACTATGCCGGGGGAAAGCGACAACGAAACGATGCTACACGCTACGTCCTGATTTCTACTACGAAGACTACGCCGACGGTGACTTTTATGGGAAAGCCGACTTTCGACGATAGCTACTCACGACTTACGACGTTCCTCGACGACGCCTCCACTTGCACAAAATTTTCTGGACTAATAGAGGGATAACGGGAAATGGATAATATACATATTATGGGATATGTATAAAGTATAACTGTGACTGAACACTGGCTACTTTAACTGTCCAGCAAGATGTCTGGAAGAGGACACGGAAGGAACAACATCAACATGACACCTGCACAGCTGCAAGCGATGATTAACGAACATGTGCAAGCCGCGGTGGCAGCCGTCCAAGCTGCATATGCCGCTCAGGGTAATTATTATGCCGGTTAAGGCACAAAGTGAATTATATTTGACCTGTTTAGATTTGAAACCCAAACTATTATTGCATCAGGAAACCATCACTGCACGTTTAAGTCCCTCATGGACTGCAAGCCACTAACATTTTCCGGCGAAGAAGGAGCGGTAGGACTCCTCAGGTGGATCGAGAAGTCTGAAAAGGTTTTCTCCATGTGTAATTGCCCGGCTGAAAGCAAGGTGAAGTTTGCTACTGGTACCTTCGAGGGAGATGCACTCTCCTGGTGGAACGCCGAGATCCAGATGATTGGAATTGATGCGGCTAATAACATGCAATGGGAAGCATTCAAGGATCTGATTATGGAGGAATACTGTCCTCGTGACCAAGTGAAGAAGTTAGAGGGCGAATTATTGAATCTGAAGATGGTTGGGTCTGAAGTTGAGCAATATACTGCGCGTTACCACGAGTACGCGGTCTTGTGCCCCACAATGGTTGATGCTGAGTTCAAATGCATTGAGCGTTATCTGGAAGGCCTCGCGCCTCAAATCAAGGGATTAGTGACTGCCATCAACCCCGCCACCGTGCAGCAAGCCATCCGTTTGGCTCACAAGCTTACTGATCAGGAGGTTGAGAAGGGTACACTTCCTGCGAAAGCCACTGAGAAGACTGCCCTTAGTGGCAAAAGAAAAGCTGATGATGAAGCTCCTGAGAACTCCATGAACAATCAGAGTGTTGGGAACAGCACTGGGAGATCCTATAACTCCCAAGGTCAAAGTAAGAGGTCTGGAAACAACAGTGGAAACTACCGCCAGGGTGGCAATGGGCAAAACAACTACAGAGGTAACCTGCCTCTGTGCAACAAGTGTGGGAAACATCATGCTGGTGCTTGCAGAAAGAATCTGAACTGTGAAAGGTGTGGCAAGAAAGGCCACGAAGCAAAAGACTGTTGGGCAACTCTACCTGAGCAGCAAAACCGCCAAAGGCAAAACAGCAACAATCATGGCAACAACAACTATGGGAACAACCGCAATGGGCAAGGAAACAACCAGAATAATAATGGTGGAGCCCGTGGCTGTTTTGAATGTGGTGCTCAAGGCCACATTAAAAGGGACTGCCCGTAGTTGAGAAGACAGGGTAATGGTAATCAAGGAAACAACGGTGGGAATGGTAATGGTGGAGGCAATGGTAACGGGAATGGCAACGGGAATGGTGGAAATGGCAGGGGAAGAGCTTTAGTTATGGGTCAAGGTGAAGCTCGCAATGATGCCAACGTGATTAACGGTAAATTCATCCTTAACAGTTTCTTTGCTACTGTATTGTTTGATTCTGGTGCTGAGAAAAGTTTTATTTCCACTAAATTTGCTAAGTTGATTAATGCTAAACCAATTGCCCTAGACGCTAAGTATGTGGTAGAGCTAGCTAATGGTAAACTTCATGATACGACCCAGATAGTTAAAGACTGTAAGTTAGAACTAGCTGGCCATACATTAGGAATCGACCTTATGCCTTTTCCGATTGGTAGTTTTGATGTTATAGTAGGAATGGATTGGTTATCTGAGAATCGAGCTGAAATCTTATGTAAAGAAAAAGTGGTTCGTATCCCACTCGAAGGAGGAAAAGTGTTAACGGTCCAAGGTGAAAAAGGTGGAAAAGTAACCGGTATTATTTCGTTTCTCAAAGCTCAAAAGTGCCTTCGTAAAGGTCACTTCGCGATTCTCGCAAACGTCACCGATTCGACACTTCCCGAGCGCAGAATCGACGATTACCCGATAGTCCGCGACTTCCAAGATGTATTTCCTTAAGATCTGCCTGGTCTGCCTCCATTTCGACAAGTAGAGTTTGGAATCGATCTAGCTCCTGGAGCCGCTCCGATTGCACGCGCACCTTATCGTTTGGCAGTAAGTGAACTCAACGAACTCTCCTCACAACTTCAAGAGCTACTCGACAAAGGGTTTATTCGTCCAAGCTCGTCTCCATGGGGAGCACCGGTATTATTTGTTAAAAAGAAAGATGGAACGTTCCGCATGTGTATTGACTACCGAGAGCTTAACAAGGTTACTATCAAGAATCGGTATCCACTTCCTCGAATCGACGATCTCTTCGATCAGCTGCAAGGTTCGAGCTACTTCTCAAAGATTGATCTACGGTCTGGATATCACCAACTCCGTGTTCGTGATGAAGATGTCCCCAAGACTGCTTTCAGAACTCGCTATGGTCATTACGAGTTTTTGGTTATGCCATTTGGGCTAACCAATGCGCCTGCTGTATTCATGGATCTGATGAATCGAGTGTGCAAGTCGTACCTCGATAAGTTTGTAATCGTTTTCATTGATGATATTTTGATCTACTCCAAGACGAAGGAAGAACACGAGGAGCACCTACAACTTATTTTGGAATTACTCCGCAAGGAACAGCTTTATGCTAAGTTTTCGAAGTGCGATTTTTGGATTCGCGAAGTCCAGTTTCTTGGACACATTGTTGATCAGAATGGAATTCATGTCGACCCAGCTAAAGTGGAAGCTATAAAGAATTGGCCTACTCCTAGAGCGCCGACCGAAATTCGACAATTTTTGGGACTTGCCGGATATTACCGAAGGTTCATTAAGGGTTTCTCGCAATTGGCTCAACCTTTAACAGCTTTAACGCACAAAGGAGTGCAATATAGATGGGGTGAAAAAGAAGAACGCGCGTTTCAAACTCTCAAGGATATGTTATGTTCAGCTCCAATTCTCGCGTTACCCGACGGAATTGACGACTTTGTGGTTTACTGTGATGCATCAATTCAAGGACTCGGTTGCGTGTTGATGCAACGGGATAAAGTGATTGCCTATGGGTCCAGGCAACTAAAGGATACTGAGAAGAACTATACAACGCATGACTTGGAATTGGGAGCCGTTATTCATGCACTCAAGATTTGGAGACATTACCTCTATGGAACAAAGTGCACGATATTTACCGACCACAAGAGCTTACAACACATCTTTAATCAGAAGGATCTCAACATGCGACAACGACGGTGGGTCGAGCTATTGAATGATTATGACTTAGCGATTAAGTATCACCCTGGAAAAGCCAATGTTGTGGCTGATGCATTAAGTCGAAAGGAGTATGAAAAGCCTCGACGAGTACGAGCGCTGCAACTCACCATTCACACGGGATTGCCGGATCGGATCCGCGATGCCCAACAAGAAGCTCTAAAGGAAGAAAACTTCGCAGCTGAAGCACTGCGTGGTGTTGATGCAAAATTCTGAAGTTAAGACTGACGGACTCAGGTATTATAATGACAGAATTTGGATTCCTTTACTTGGAAATCTTCGTGAGCTCGTGATGGACGAGGCTCACAAGTCAAGGTATTCGGTGCACCCTGGATCGGATAAAATGTACCAGGATTTAAAGGGTTTGTATTGGTGGCCGAATATGAAAGCCGACATTGCTCGATATGTGGCTAAGTGTTTAACATGCTCGAGGGTTAAGATCGAGTACCAAAAGCCTTCTGGATTGTTACAGCAACCAAAGATCCCAGAATGGAAATGGGAGGATATCTCCATGGATTTTGTAACGGGATTACCTCATCGATCGAATCGACCGGATGCGATTTGGGTTATCATTGATCGGTTAACCAAATCTGCACACTTCATTCCAATGAAAGAAACTGATAATATGGATAAGTTGACAAAGCTGTACATTGACCGAATTGTGGCACGTCATGGAGTGCCTAAGACTATTATCTCTGATCGAGATCCTCGATTTACTTCCCGATTATGGCAATCTATGCAGGAAGCATTGGGAACCAGATTGGATATGAGTACAGCCTATCACCCGCAGACCGATGGTCAGACAGAAAGAACTATTCAGACTTTAGAAGACATGCTCCGAGCTTGCGTTCTCGACTTTGGTAAAGACTGGGAGGCTCATCTTCCGTTGGTGGAGTTCTCCTACAACAACAGTTATCATTCCAGTATCGGTGCTGCACCTTTTGAGGCTCTTTATGGCAGAAAATGTAGGTCGCCCGTGTGTTGGGCCGAGACAGGTGAGAAAGGACTCACTGGACCAGAACTCATTCATGATACAACTGAACGGATCATTCAAATCAGGAAACGGATAGCCGCAGCACGTGACAGACAAAAGAGCTATGCCGACAAACGCCGAAAGCCTTTGAAATTCGAGGTAGGCGACAAGGTGCTGTTGAAGGTATCTCCCTGGAAAGGTGTGATACGCTTCAGAAAGCGTGGAAAGTTGAATCCTCGCTACATCGGTCCTTTTGAAATCATCGGGGAAGTAGGCCCGGTAGCCTACCGATTACAACTCCCTGCAGAACTCGATGGAGTTCACAACGTGTTTCACGTTTCGAACCTAAAGAAATGTCTGGCTGAAGACATCAAAATAATTCCTTTGGAGGAACTGGAAATTGATGAACATTTGAGATTTATTGAGCAACCAGTAGAAATCATGGGACGCGAGGAGAAAGCCCTCAAACGTAGCAAGATTCCGATCGTCAAGGTGCGATGGAACTCAAAGCGTGGACCTGAATATACTTGGGAACGAGAGGATCAAATGAAGAAAAAGTATCCTCACTTGTTCGAGCAAACGTCCACGGAAACTCAAGGTATGATTTAATTTTGGGGACCAAAATTCCTGTAACAGGAGGAGGATGTGACGACCCTAAAACTTTTGCTTTCTTTCCCCCAGCACCAACGACAGCCGAGTCTGCGAACGCTACGACGCAAGAATAATTTTCGGGAAGAAAATTCCAATTACAAGGGGATGATGTGACATCCGAGAATTTCAAGGTTTACTTCCGTTAGACAATTCCGTTAGTTACGTTATAAGTATTAACTTAGTAACTAATGCATAACTAGGCCGAATACGTCCACGACCTTTGGTTGATCACCGAACCCGCCCATATGTGCTATGTGTTCATTTATTAATGTCATTATGTGCAATGTGATTTAAACGCATGATTTAATATTATGAATAGCATGACAAATTGTAAATCCTTGATTATGTGAAAAATTGCCTAAGTTGTGCAGCCAGCGAAACTACCGGGCGAAACTGTAGTGTCGCCCGGTAGCCAGCTAAGCTAATTAGTTAAAACGTGACCAGAGCTAGTTTCGCCTGGCCAGCGAAACTAGCCTCTGATATAAATAATCTTAATAAACCCTAGTTCTCCTATTTGCCTCATTTACACAAAAACACACACACTCTTCTCTGGAATTCTGGTCAGTCGAGAAGCACAACCAAACATCAAGATCTCAGCCTCAAGACAACATCCATTCGATTCCTTGATCGAATCGTGAGTCCCAAAACCTCTCTTTATGCCTTTTCTTTGAGTTTTCTTAAAAAGCATGCTTAAACTTTCATGAAACTGCTTGATCTGCTAGTATGTTGCTTAGGGATGCTAGATCTGTTATAAAGTTTACAACTTTACGTATGAAATCCAACCATGATAGAGATCTATGCCATTTTAGTCATTTTAGGGTTTTAAATGCATTTTGGTGATTTGATGATGAATATGCATGAATAAGGTGTTAAAACTTGTTGTTTGATGTTGGTAAATGCCTATGTATGCTAAACAATGAATTGCATGAAGTATGGAAGCTGTTAGGTTGATTTTTAGGCTGATCCAAGGTTGCAAAAGTCGCTAGGCGCAACCAAGTCGGTCGACAAGGGAGTTGTGAGTACTCGGGTCTAGGCGGGGAGTACTCGGGGAGTACTCGGATATGGTAACTATAATATAATTAAATTTCTTGGATTATATACATATTCAAATAATAATATTCATAACAAAATATGTGAAAATTAATACATATCAATAAATGTTCAACAAACAAAAGCATTATTAGCCTTACATAGTGGCGGAACCAACTTTTTCTTTTATGTAAGTCACAATATAAGGCATACCATTAAGCTTGTCCGAGTGCGCTCACCCTAGGCGGATTATTGCCAAGGCGCCTCGGCAACCCACCGCCTAGCGACTACTCGGCGAGTACTCGGACGCCTAGACCGACTTTTGCAACAGTGGGCTGATCCGTATGTTTTTCGCGACTAGCGAAACTATGGTGTTCTCTGGGCGAAATTGTCCAGCGAAACTATGTATATCTTCATCAAGCGACACTATGCAGCGAAACTGCAGTGTCGCCGGGTAAACCAACCAGACCAGCTCGAGCGAATCTACCGAGAGAAATTCCCTGAACGAAAGTTCAAACCAGTTTCGGGCGAAACTAGGCTAGCGAAACTGTGCCAACAGTTTCGAGCGAAACTAGCCTAGCGAAACTGTGTCATCGGGTATTGCCTAGCGAAAGTGCTGCCCGTGCACATAGCGAAACTGACTAGCGAAATTGCTAGCGAAACTGAGACCAGAATCCAAACTTGTACAATTTTCTTGAATGTTATGCCATGACTTACATGATTATGCCATGATGATACTTGCTTTGACTTCTGATGTATATGTGAACCCTTGTTTATGATCAACCATCGGTGTCGTGTGTCTGTATGTCAAGTCATAGTTCCAACGTGCTATGTTATGGGCCATAGTGACGTTAAGTAGAGATTAGACACGAAACTAATACTTAAGACCTAAACGTGTTCATAGGTCTTCGATAAGCAATACTTGGATTATTAGCAAGTGTAGCAGTGCAACCAAAGGTGAGTGTCACTAACCCGATTTCCGTGAACCCGTTTGGGTCACACCGAATAACTAAAAGTAAAACAATGCTGACAAACTCGAGAGTGCTAGGCACCTCCCTGATAAACTTGAAAACTTGGAGTGCTCGGCACCCACTTGATGAACTTGAAGTGCTTTATGGGAAGCACTTGTGAATTACCTAAACAACTATTTCTGAAACGAAACTGAAAACACTTTTGAGATTCGTGAGAATCCAGTAAACCGTTTTAATATGGCTAGTGTAGGTTAAAGTCTAAACCACATGATATCACATGATTTCTAAGGATGCCTTGAAAACTTAAAAGTCCTCAACTATATTGTACCATTAATTGTAAAGTGAGGGGATGTTGGGTAGATCTACTGGAGTTTGACAAACTCCGCCCCGTGGCACGGGGAGTGCACGGAGGTACAATATCAGCCTATCTGACCGTGATCCCGAGAGGACACGGGGAAGGCAAAACCGCGATGACGTAGGTCCGCAGTACTGATGGCACGGCCACTACAATAATTTATGGTCAGCTTTGGTACAAACTTCCTTAGTGCATGGAACAACGGATTAGCTACCCGCGATATCGGTTGAGCACTTTAACTATACAAAACTAGTACATACCCGATAACGTAGGTTACGGACAACTCTTTTACTAAACCACGATACTATGATTTTGGTCATTACAAAGCATTGCTTTTCATAAACAAATATTACTTAAAGTATATGCTGATACGTTTATGATTATGAGACCGGGCCACTGCGTGACAAGCCCACTGTGAACTCACCAACCGTTAGGTTGACACTTGCGTGGTTTAAACTTTTGCAGATCGCTAAGGAGTATCCGGAGCGGGTTGGCATGGCACGTGAAGACTTTTATTTTAATTAAACTTAATTGGGAACTTAATACACTGATTTGTAAAGCACGTGGTTAGTGCTAAAGATAATGTTTTCCGCTGCGTACTGTTAAACTGTTTTATTTATTAATGTTTGGACTTTACTCTGATTCGTTTAGTATTTGTAACTAATGGTTGTGGTCCTGGTCTGGTCGCACCCCTTAACGGTATAAACTCCGTTAGTGGTAAATTTGGGGGTGTGACAGTACCGATCAGATTTCATCTCACGATGGATCTGGTCACTCGAATCTGGATTTTGAGCTTGAATGGGTGAAGATGATGAAAACCCATTTTGAAGACTTTTTCTATTTTTTCTTCATTATTGATGGATCTCGGACAGATCTGATGTTGTTAGATGTTA
>JBCNJP010000024.1:4159001-4355523 GCA_039602395.1 Deinandra increscens subsp. villosa | reverse complement strand
GGAACATATAAGGGATATGTTCGTAACTTTGCATGTCCCGATGACTCTATTGCTGAAGCATATGTTGTTGATGAAGCTGTCACATTTTTATCACGTTATCTAGATGACATTGAGACAAGATTTAATCGTCCAGAACGCAACTGGGATGTATCCGACCACTAATCACAAGATGGAGTTATTCAACAACAAAATTCGTACATTGGGGGCTTCAAAATTCGGACAACTAGGGGACGCTGTTGATGCGGTGCAATTGTATATCATTAATAATTGCGGAGATGAAATTGATGATTACTTAAAGTAAGTTGACTGTACTGAGCTATACCGTTTATATTTTTTTAAGTAGTTAATCCAAAATTTTCAACATATCTTATATTTCATTTAGGGAGCACAAGGAAGCATTACAATCAAGGGGTGTAGAAGAACAAAATTTAGTTACTATACAAAAACGTGAATTTCCTTCTTGGTTCAAGAAAAAGGTAAAAAGAAAAACTCTTCCCTGTAATTAGTAATTGATTTTAAGCACACAAATAATCTTTGGTATTTATAGATGTCTTTGCTTAGAGTCAAGGGGGATCATCGAGCAACAGATGATTTGTACGCATTGTCACAGTTTCCCGATGATCGCTATAATAGTTGGCAAAGTTGCAATGTTCATGGTGTTAGATTTCGTTGCAAAGAGCGTGATGACAAGTTCACTACACAATGTAGTGGAGTTTGTGCAGGGGAATACGATGATGAAACAAGGATTTATTATGGTGTTTTACTCGAAGTTCTGGAGTTGGATTTCATACTCGGCAGAAAGGTATTCATGTTTCGTTGCAAGTGGTATAATACAGATCCAAAGGGAAAAAAGATGGTGGTTGATCACAAATTGACATCAATTGACATTACATCTAAGTGGTTTGTAGATGAACCATTCATCTTCGCTAATCAAGCTCAACAAGTTTTTTATCTGAAAGATATGGCACGTGGGAAAAATTGGATGGTGGTACAGAAAGTAAACCATCGCAACGTTTATGATATACTTGAGCACGATGAAGACCAAGTATCGTCGAGTGATATATTTCAAGAAGAGGAATCAAGTGAGTTGCCACCTTTTCAACCAACCGAAGAATTACCTGACTCATCAAGAATAGTCCGAAAAGATGTAGAACCTGAAACTTTACCGTATGAGGAAGTTCAAGAAATACGTAATTCGTATGCCCGTGTGGGTGACTTAGAAGATACATATGACGACTATGATGACAGTGGTAGAATTTTTATGAATGACGAATCTATACTTGATTCCGAGTCCGATTATGATTCTGATGATCCAGATCATAATAGTGGTAGTGATGACGCACTTGCATGATTTTCACGACAAGATCAGGCGTGGGCGAGGTGACCACAATTTATTATTATTTTTTGTTGTGAAACAGTACTAATTGTAGCAGCAGCAATGATATTGGTTATAGTTGTGAAACCTAAACTTAGTTTAAATCTTAGTAACTACAATTTGTTAGAATTCTGGAAAGCATTGTAAATAAAACTATTATATTACGTGGATTCACAAACCAGCCATCAAAGTGATCATTGTTTACATACAAAAAATGCCTAGATACCACTAGGACTTTTCAAACTTACATCCACCAAAACAAAACTTGCCCAAATATCAACAACCATATAAAAACCATCAACCTAATTACCTACCAAAAACCACCACCAACCGGACAGGAACATCGCCTAAGAAAACTTCACAGCAAGGCGATGTTCCAGCTCCTGTGCTTCACGCTCCGCAGTTGCCAGATTCTGCTCCATCTCCACCACCTCCTTGGCGTACTTGTTCACCAATTCCTGGACCAGAAATCCTGCTGAACTTTGGCTGGCCTCGTACTTGTGATTCAGCACATAAGTGAGCAAATCGTTGAACCGTTTCACCAGGGACCGCTTCACAGCAAGGGACGCTTTGATATCCGCAATCCTTTCATTGTTAGCACTCCAGCACTCGCCAATGACAGTGGCTACCAACTGAGACATTTTTCTTATAGCTACAAAATAAGAAATCAAAACACAAATGTAACCCAAATATTAAACCCCAAAATGTTTCAATGGTACACAAATCAAAATATTAAACACCAAACTCAACATCCAAATATTAAACCATCAGTGACTAAATTATTTTAATCTAACCACAAAAGAAACCCAAATAAAACCCCAAACTGTTTAATGATACAAAAATCAAGTTTACATTTAAAAAAAAACGATCCACAAACATGCATAAGATTAGATGAAGAACCATAAATGATTATAGAAAGGGTTTCTAATAATCAGAGTACACAGACCCATTGGGGTTAGGGTTTCAAGAAACGAAGGTAAACAACCACATTCCTAATCTAAGCCTTATTGTCTTATAAACATTGAAAACTACAAAAAGCAAAGAAACAGATGACGATCTAACATAATCTAACCACAAAAGAAACCCAAATAAAACCCCAACTGTTTAATGATACAAAAATCAAGTTTACATTAAAAAAACAATCCACAAACATGCATAAGATAGATGAAGAACCATAAATGATTTTAGAACTAGAGTCACAACATTGGGGTTAGGGTTTCAAGAAACGAAGGTAAACAACCACATTCCTAATCTAAGCCTTATTGTCTTATAAACATTCAAAACTACAAAAAGCAAAGAAACGGATGACGATCTAACAGGTTGCATGTTATTAAATCAAGTGTGATATCAAGTGTTATACAGATTCCGTAGAATCGCCGTATGTGGAAGACGATCTAGCATAAAAAGAATAATATTTTCAAGAAGAAACTGACCTTGGTTGACGAAGATTCTGGAATTGAAGACGCGGAGAATCGCCGATCGAATCGCCAAATAAAGTGGTGAAATAGAGTTGTGGGGGGGGAGTGGTGCTTAAATAGTCAGATTGAAGCGACGGTTCGTTTACCCGAACCATTTAGTGACCCGGTTTTTGATAAATACCTCTCGCCGTTCAAAAATAAAAATTTTAAAATTTCTACACTAAACTAGGGTTATGGTTAGGATATGATTCGGTTCAAATATAAACAAAGTATTTGCTAGCCCAGCTGGTTTGGGAACTAGGATGTAATCTGTAGTACCCAGGTTCGATTCTTACACACATGTTTAATTTTTAGTTAATTTTTAGTTATTTTTTAAATTTGCCCAAATGATTTATTTTTTTAGAATAATTTTTAGCTAATGTGTTAAGAATACTATCTAAACTAACTAAAACATTTTATATCTAATATTTTTTTTAAATGATCTATCATTGCTAGCCAATGGTAATCGAAATTCCCATCAGTAACCGTGATAAACCAATAATGTTGTAAACAAGATGGTGATCCGCCCGCGCTTCTCGGCTGGCTACCCATTTTCCGAAACGTCGTGGCCAAAGTCAAAAAACTCTAAAAGTGATTTAAAAGTTGACCACATGCGCTTAAGTCTGAAAAATACCACATGTACATGACACGCGGCCTAACACCCATTTTTCAAAACGTTGTGAGCAAAGTCAAAAACTCTAAAAGTGGTCTAAAAGTTGACCACCCGCGCTTAAGTCTGAAAAAAATATCACCTGTACATAACATGTGGCCTAACATGTAACCACGTGTCGCAAAAACATTGGCCTAACACGTGGCCACGTATTGCCATACGTGACCTAACACATGACCATGTGTCGCAAAAGCATTGGCCTACATATGACACGTGGCCTAACACGTGTCCACGTGTTACCACATTGCCTAAAACGTGGCTACGTGTCAGGCCACGTAGTGGCCTAGATATGAATAGTGATTATGGGTCACAACGAGTAAAATTTTAAAAAGCCACTACGACACGTGACAATCTATTATTGGTTGAACATGACACGTGTCATATTATTAGTGGTGGAACATGACACGTGTCATGTTCCTATAGGTGGGGATATGAATAGTGCATTTTGTGAGAGACCTCACCAATTATTAATGTAATATATATAAATGAACATCAATAAGTCGTAATTAGCCCTAGGTGACCCATCATTAACCGTATTATCCTTTTATTTTGAATTATTGAGAATATAATATATATAGTTTCAAAACATGGGCGGAGGTAGCCAGCGGGGTCAAGCGAACTAATAGTGGTAATGATGACTCATATTGCATGATTTTCTTGACAAGCTAGACGAGGTTTGTTTTGGATGATTTTTAAAAGTCAATTGTTAGCTAAACAGGGATCTTATACAAATTTAAAAATATTAGCTAGTTAAGCACAAATACTATATGTAAATAGAAAAAATAAATTGGGAACTTAAAATCTTATACACTAATAGTCTATTACACGTGCAAAGTTCTAACTTCTAAAGGGTCGCCGGAACAATACCAAAACAATAATGAAACCAAATTCAAGTAGAACATTGCAATAAAAGGATTTTTTTCATTGATAACTTATAAACAACATCAAACATTGAAATAAGAAAAGTACATAGATGATAGAACAAACACTGCAAACATCACACAATAACTACATTCAACAAGAAAATAACATATGCAATTACACAAATCAATAAACTAAATAACGAAATTTTCAGCAATTTCTTGAGTCTTATAGCCTCTGCTTTGCTTTCCTTCAACTCTTGTTCCACTTTAAACTTTGCATTCCACAAACCAGGGTTTCTATTTATACAACGACAGGGTTTTTAAAACCGCAAAATATTATAATTATAGTCCCTCTAATTTAAATTTAATGTAAAACTAACCTAAAGTGTATAAAAAGTTATTAAAATACATATATATTAATATATAAATATATTTTATAAAAAAATATATATAAAAATTCCAAATAAATTAATCGCGATTAAATTTCTCACAATTTTTCAATTTGGATGAATATATTACATGTTAATAAGAGATAATGCATAGTTTCATGTCACTCCAATTACTGCCGGTTGATGGGGTTCCCTTCGAATCATGACTCCAACGCCTTATCGGGTCCACCATCACCATCAAAGTGCTAGCTCGGTCATGACCCAGCCCACAGTTTTTCAATTTGGATGATCATATTACATGTTAATAAGAGATAATGCATAGATTCATGTCATTCCAATGCCTGTTGACGGGGTTTCCTTAGAATCATGAATCCAACGCCTTATCGGGTCCACCAACACCATCAAAGTTCTCGGTCATGACCAGACGCCCGATTTTTCAAATTGGATGATCATATTACATGATCATCCGAGCTAATGCATAGTTTGATCATGTCACTCCAATTAATGTCGGTTGATGGGGTTCCCTTCGAATCATGACTCCAACGCCTTATCGGGTCCACCAACACCATCAAAGTGCTAGCTCGGTCATGACCCGACGCACAATTTTTACAATTTGGATGATCATATTACATGTTAATAAGAGATAATGCATAGATTCATGTCATTCCAATGCCTGTTGATGGGGTTTCCTTGGAATCACGAATCCAACGCCTTATCGGGTCCACCAACACCATCAAAGTGCTCGGTCATGACCAGACGCCCAATTTTTCAAATTGGATGATCATATAACATGACAATCCGAGATAATGCATTGTTTTATGTCACTCCAATGCCGGTTGATGGGGTTTCCCTGGAATCATGAATCCAACGCCTTATCGGGTCCACCAGCACCATCAAAGTGATAATGACCCGACGCCCATTTTTTTCAATTTGGATGATCATATTACATGGTCATCCGAGATAATGCATAGTTTCATGTCACTCTAATTAATGCCGGTTGATGGGGTTCCCTTGGAATCATGACTCCAACGCCTTATCGGGTCCACCAGCACCATCAAAGTGCTCAGTCATGACCTGACGCCCAATTTTTCAATTTGGATGATCATATACATGAACATCCGAGATAATGCATAGTTTCATGTCATTCCAATTAATGCCGGTTGATGAGGTTTCCTTGGAATCATGACTCCAACGCCTTATCGGGTCCACCAACACCATCAAAGTGCTCGGTCAAGACCATGACCGAATGGTGCATATGGTTAATTAATGAATATAATCGTATATCATCTAATTAACTCCCTCCTAATTTTTCTCAAAAAAATTAAACCTCCCTCCCAATTCCTATTTCAGTTCCCCCAATTCCCAAATAATCGCTGTGTGAAACAATCACTATTCGCTCTAGTGTTTTCGATAATTCCCATTTCTGTTCACTCACAATCCCCTTTTCATTCTCCATATACAAATTCAATAATCGGTTCTAGGTCATATCGTTCTGATCCAATCAACTGGTTTATGATCATCTGCCTGCAATCTGCATCACCTTGAAATCGGTAACGTCTATCAATTAGCATTTCTTTAATCATCAAGAATTATATTGTTTCATTATGCTGTCAATAGTTAATTTGTTGTTTTTTCCATTACGCTGTCAATAGTTAATTAGTAGTTTTTGGTTTTGGTAAATGAGTTGAGGATGATCTAGGGCGTGGATTTGGGTGGTTTGAATCTTTAGTTCGTTCATAGGTTGTGTTTAAGGTGTTTGATGAAAACTATACGGATCTATTTCATATCAGTTTGTTGTAATGCAACGTTGTTGATTATTGGATATAATTAAGTTATCTCTTATGAAAATTAGTACGCATCTAATTCTTCACCATTGAACAGGTACAAAATGAAGCTAAAAAACGGTAAGCAAGTTCAAGGTGGAAAAAACTCCATGACTGATTATGAGAAAAAGAGACAATTGAGGATTCAAGAATGTAAAGACAAACAAAAAGCACTAGGTATTACGAACATTTCAAAATCTTTCACTAGTTTAGTAGATAGTCAAGGAAATAGGAAAACAAGATTATCATCATCAAATAGCAATGATGGAGATCCTGACTTTACTTACGATATGGAGGAGGAAGTATCCAAAAAGGTAAATGGCTTACCAACTTTTTTATTATCTTATATTAATACAACTCTTCTCTAATTATTATAACTTTGTTGTAGAAACCTCGAAAGCAATACGTTGCACCAATGTCAATAAAAAAACTCTCGAAATTAGCTAGGGGGAGAAAATTAATCGCCACCAGGGAATTACGCTCACAAACAAAAGGGTTACAAGGGCTAAAGGAGGTTTCAAACCAAAATATGAACAAGGCTAATTGTATTGCACACGGAGCTAAGCCGCAGTTTAGTCTTGTTGATGAGGATGAGGAGGATGATGATCATGATGAAGAAGATGAAGATACTGCTGAGGATGATGACAGGTTTGAAGGTATAACCTTATGGATGTTATTTTATGGTGTATTGACTAGTGATAACAAAGGCACTAATAAAACTATATTTTATATGATTGTAGTAAGTTACAGATGAGACAGAGTAATGGATGATGTGAATGATGCTGATGATATTGATGATGCTATTATGAGATCTCAAGGTAGGTACTTAGGCTCAATGATTCGACTAATTCCTTGTTCTTATATTTTTTATTATTTGTTACTTTTAAATGTCGTTATAATGACAAGTTGATGGTGGCCAAGATGATGAGTATGAAGTACATGGGGATCATGGAAATGATGATTTTGAAAACGAGGGCGATGTGTCAGTTCAAGATGATGTTGGCCAAGATGATGAGTATGTCGGCGATGATGAATTTGAGAACGGGGATGATGTGTTACTTCAAGAACAACTACAACGCCCTGAGTTAGGAAAGGTAACAGGTACAGTCTTTTATTCAAGTCAAATGTTCTTTAACTAACACAAATATCATATATATATATATATATATATATATATATAGTTTAATGATTTTATTAGTATATCCTAATTATTTCAACAACTATGTTATTGGGTTGGTAAAACCTCAGGACCCAAAAGCTGTTTAATACGTAAGTTGTATATAGTTCAAATATCTAGTTGTTTTGTAATTAAATTTATTTTATACATATAATAATATGATGGTATATTATTTTTGGAAACTAATCACCATGATCGGATTTCTCCTAAAAGTTAGCTCCAATCACGTTGATTGGTTTTCTCCTAAAAGGTAGCTCCAAAATATAGGCGCTAAAAAACCAATACTTCTTCCTGCTATTTTTTATCCCTCTCCCCCATGATATACTATGTTTAACATCTCTATTTATGTTTTTTGATCTCACGTCTTTCTCAGGAGCGTTCGGTACAACACTGCCATCAAGCCAGATTCATCAATCAAGGTACTAATTTTGACGAGCCCTCTTTTTATCTTCAACTGTCTTTGTTATGGTCGAGAATTTATGAAAAACATTGTTTCTTTTGGTATAAATTTGATATGGTATTCACTTTTAAATATAGTATTATATGTTGGCTTGATAGATGCTTACTTTTTTTATAACTATTAAATACAGCAAAATATCAAGACGAGGCGGGATGGTTAAAAAAGGTGGGGACCATAAAGAAGCTGGACGTCGTACTGGTATGTGACAGATTAATTTCTTTTTATTATTAGGTACAAAGGGGTGTGTGTAGTCCACTTTAAAACGGTAAAACCGTCCAAACCGCTCATTTCGTAGAATTTTTTTACTTTTACTTGGCCAAATAAAAAGTTTAAACACCAGTGAGTGGTTTGCTTTGCGGTTTATTTTAAGTTCGGTCATATAAACTCAAACAAGAATGTAATATTAGCTACGCTAATTTTTGTGTATGTTTAATATTGCTATAGATACAGCCTTTCAAGTCTCGAGTCTTCGAACTTATCCAATGTCTCCAATATCAGGTACCGGTTCACTAATGTCTGCATATGTATCCTTACTTAGTATTTATACTAGTTTTGTAATTTTATTTAAAGACACATCAAACCTGGATATCTATGCAGGGAAATCTCAAGACCCAGAGCAAGAACAACAACCTCGACTACCTATTAGTAATTATGTTCAAATTTACTTGTTTATACTTTATGTAGGCAATGTTGTTAATAGATATCTTCTTGTATTTGGTTGTAGACAAGCAACCTAATATCAATTCTCCTGGAAATGATGTGACAAACAAAGAAAGTGGCAATACGTGTCACAAAGGAGCTCGAGAGACAATATTGTGAAAATTGAATTCTGCACACAAGTCCTCTTCACTTGCAAGGAATCAACCTACTCTGACCTCTAGTGGAAATGGTTTGACAGGCAAAAAACGTGGCAGCATGTGTGACATAGGAGCTCGTCAGACGAAGATGAAAGTAACTCCTACAAATGAGACCTCTTCACATGCAAGGAATCAACCTAATCTGACCTCTGATACATCAGGTACCAGTTCACTAGTTTTTTCGTTTACTCATACTAACTAGTTATTCTAATCTTATAAAAGACTAAGTGAATACACTCATCTCTAACATATGTGGTTGTTAATACAGAGCCATCTCAAGAACAGGAACAATCTCCAAAACATGGTTAGTAAATTTGTTAGAATATACTTGCTAATACTTGTTGCATGTAATGTTGTTAATCTTCATATGTTCCGTTATCTGTTTGTAGCCATGACAGCTTCTCCAGACACAGAGCTAGAAAATGGAATAACTGACCCCATCAAAAAACGTGGTGGAACGTGTGGCAAGGGAGCTCGAAGCATCATGAAAGTATGTAAGACGAGATTACCAGTGACGTTCAATTTTCAAATGAGGAAAGTAGTTTCTGATAACAAGTCCAAGTTCATGTTCGAGTGTGGCTACATATTGCGCAACAATTGTAGCTTTGCTTATAAAGAGTGGAGGTCTACACCGATTGAAGTTAGGGTGCCTTTACGCCAGAAGCTAACTGTAAGTTTCTTATTGTAGTTTGGTATGCTTTTAACATCTACATTTACTAACCAGTTAATATATTTGTTTCATGTGTTCTTTAAAGACAATATTTGACATTGATGTGGAGGATACGGAAGTTTGTCATGTTATCGATAGCTACATGGCAAGGGCATGGAGAGGTTACCGAGCTGAGTTGCATAAGCACTTCAAACAGATGGAAGGATCGAAAGATCAAACAAATCTTGCAAAGGCGAAGGCCTCACGCCCTTCCGATGTTGCCAAAGAAGTAGATTGGGAATATCTCTATAATAAGTGGTCTGATCCAAAATTCTTGGTAAAGTTGTAACAAAGTTTTAAATATGTTAATTGTATTATTCAATATTTCTTAATTCGGTCAAATATTTTATGTTGCAATATGTTTGTATTTTTTTTAAGGAAACTGCAAAAAAGAGGGTTGAGGCACGTGGAAAGCGTAAGACAGATACTAGAAATGGTTCGAAGAGCACTGTACGTTATCACCTGGAGAGTGGACAAGATTTGAATTTATCGTCTGGTCAAATTGAGACGTGGAGACTTACCCACTGGGATGCAGAGAAGGGTTGGATATCTGACGATGCGGCTGCGCTTTATGTAAGTGTACTTTAATTTTCTTATGATTTTACAAACTTGACGAAATTAGTGGTGAGCATATAAAGTTTAGTTTAGGCCTAATAATATAGTTTACTATTCCTCATGCAATCTTGGATGCTATTGTGTCTAAAGAAATAATCTTGTGTACCAGAGCTAATGTCATCAATACATTACAATGTTATGAAGGGAAAATGAGACTTTTTGCATTTGTTGTTGGATGCACGTAATAATAGAAGTACTTTAGGTTAACCCAAACTGACTTGTGCAACAGTTAAATCTTTTGACCCGTTACACATCTCGACCAACCCACCAAATTGCCAACTCTATGAAAGATAGAACTTATGTGCAAATAAAGATTACGCTTTGCAAACTGTTGTGTGTATCTTGTAATTTAGGACAAAAGCAGCCTTTAATTTTTATGATTAATCATATAGTAGGTTATTATACAACATGGATTGTACTAATTGTCTATAATGTCACGCTTACAGAATGAGATGATGAAGATGAGAAAAGAGAATCCTGATCAGGGATTGATGAGCGACAAGTTGATCATCGAGAATGTACTTGGATGATCCTCTGTTCGTCTGAATGGTTGGGGACGTGATCCTGTTCCAAAGGGTTCTACTCAAAAATCAAAGCGCCCTTCGTATGACGATCTGGCTGATGAAGTTCAATCGCTGAAAGCTTTGTGTGCAACAATGAAACAAGCATTGATTGATAATAATATCTTGCCTCCACCTAGCACACCCGGAGCTTCTCAAGTTAATGGTTCAGACTTTGATGAAGAAACTGACTATGAAGCTGAAGATGAAGATACAACTGTGCTTGACAAGTAATTTGGTGACTCATGATTCTGTTTATCTAACTTTTAGTGACTTATGATACAACGTATTCTGCTTTGTTTCTTTTAGTAGCTGGTATTTGTGGATTGAATGTAAACAATGCTTTTTAGATGTTATGCGTCGGTGATTATGGAATTTAAAGATCAATACCTACATATATTGTGTCTTATATGTACACATAATTATATTATACCAACATATGTTTATTTCTATCTACACATAATGAAATCAATACCTACATAAAAGTTAATTTTAACTACACATAATATTATAATTACCCACACATTTATTTAATGAAATTGCAGTGACTTAACTATACATAATAATATGTTTTACCTACACATATTTTTTGTCGGTATATCCTACTATATACCTACACATATTATGTGTAGATAAAATTATATATACCATTTCAGCAGCCACGTCACTATAATATACGTACACATAGTATGTGTAGGTAAAAATGTATCTGCCATGCCAGCATCCACGTCAGATGCCACGTCACTAATATATACCTACACATAATATGTGTAGGTAAAAGACTCTGCCATGTCAGCATACACCACACGCCACACGCTTGTTATTTGAAGAAAATGTAAGGCTTTTACCAACACATATTAATAATATTAACGACACATATATGTGTGGGTAAATTCGACCATTTACCTACACATAAAAAATGTGTAGGCATAGACATTTATCTTCAGTGCTCCGGCCACTCATACTAACACTTAATTTATGTGTAGGTACAAACAAATACCCATGAATTATACCCATTTGCCCACACATATCATGTGTGGGTGAACACCCTAATTTCTTGTAGTGTTTGGGATCTGCCTGGTACCTAGCACATAAGCACACAGCAAACATTATATCAGGACGAGAAGCAGTTAAGTACATAAGGGAACCAATCATGGCACGAAACAATGTTGGATAAACATTGTCACCAGATTCATCTGGTTCAAGGCCATGAGAAACCTGAATAGGTGTACTTGGAATCCGGACATCTCCAATCTTGAACCGAGCCAAAATATCAGACACGTATTTTGTTTGATGCAAAATTATGCCTTTGACAGATTGATGGACCTGGAGGCCCAGAAAGAAACCCATCTCCCCCATGGAACTCATCTCGAATTTTGTTTGCATGACATGCTCAAATTCTTTGCATAATTTGTCAATGGTGCTTCAAAAGATAATATCATCCACATAAACTTGAACTAGCAGCAGATCCTCCCTACACGTTGAAACCCATATTCAAGCAGGTGTGTAGATAATGTCTCATACCAAGCTCATGGAGCTTGATGAAGACCATACAAAGCTTTATCTAGTTTGTACACCTGATCAGGAAAATCTGGATCATAAAAACCAGGCGGTTGCTTCACATACACCTCTTCACGAATTTTCCCATTGAGAAAAGCACTTTTAACGTCCATCTAATACACTTTAAACCCGTGATATGCTGCGAAAGCCAGAAAGATCCTAATAGCCTCAATCCTTGCTATAGGAGCATATACTTCATTAAAATCAATGCCTTCGATCTGAGAGAAACCTTGAACCACTAATCGAGCTTTGTTTACCGCGATTGTCCTTTTTGCATTTGAAAACCCATTTAGTTCCACAAGATTCTTTTGAGTTAGCGAGTAAATCAACCAAATGCCAAACGCCTAATTTCTGAAATTGTTGCAACTCTTCCTGTATAGCCTCTACCCAAGAAGCATCTTGCAACGCTAGGTCTACATTTGTAGGCTCGACTTGAAATAGAAAATAAGAATGAAATACTTCATTCTGAACCCCTGAATCCTGAATTTCAGCAATCAAAGCATCAACAGAATCAGACAATTGATGTCGTGTGCGCACTCCGGAAGTCGAATCTCCAATAATATTCTCTTGAGGATGTATGTTGTGAATCCGAAGAGTTCTCGTTACCCATCTTTCCTTCTCCGGCTATTCTTCCACCTTTCTCGCCAGCAAAGGTAACATTCCCATCGTTAATTGGTTTGACATCAGAAAGCAGGGAAATATTACCACTCATGTGCCTGGATGCTCCACTATCAACTACCCAAAAGTTGTTGACAGCTGGCTTTTGAGCACCCTGCACATGGTAGCATATAATTAGTTGGAATCTAGACCCAAGCTTTCAGCTTTGGGTCCACCGGTATCTTCGGAGAAATCTTTAGTGGCTTTAGAAGACAATTTTGGCAGCCACTTTTGCCTTAATGTCGAAATAGATGAATCAGCGGTGGAATCACCAGTAGATGAACTACCAAAATACTTTTGGTTTTTGAAAAATTTTTCTCTTTTAAAAAACTGTTTGGTAACCACTTTTCCATCTATCACCTTTGGCTTCAAATCAGACTTTGAATCTGAATCAGATTTATCATTAGTAATAGCAGAAGCACGTTTCTTTTCCAAAATCGAACTTCTATTTCGTAGATGACCACATTGATAGCAATGATAACACCTCCTACGATAAAGAAAAAGACCATAGGAAAACCATTTCCTAAATCATTTGAGGTGCTATCATCGCGTATTTGCTGAGAAACTTTCTTGGGTGCCTTAGTCTTACACCTCCGAGATTTGGAGATCGGAAGAGGTTTAAGCAAAGGAGTAATATACCCAAATTTCTTATAAAAGCCATACTCATCGACTCCGCATTGATCAGAATAACCTTTTGGTTTGACCCTTTTGACTTTGTTTTGCTCAAATTGACCAAAATCATCATAGAAATTATAATCTTCACAAAAACCGTATGATTCATAATCAAAAGCATTTGTTTTTGTGGAAAACTGACCATCAGAATTGTAAAAACTCTTTGGTGAGTATTTTGGAAGTTTTTGGCTTTGAGTTAAATTTCTGATCATTTGAGAAAGAAGATCTAAAATCAGATCTTTGATCGTTTGAAGAGTATGATCTGTTCGAGAGTGCTGATCATTTTCCTTTGATTTATAATCAAGCAATGAAACATTTGCCACAGTTTCATGATTAGATACAACCTACTCTTCAGACTCCGCATAGAAAACCTTAGAAATTCGTGTTAGATCAACACAACACAATGGGAACATCTCATCAGAAAAATGGTATTACTACCTTTAAGACAATACATTCTCAATTTCTGAGATGATTCACCAGTCTCAATTTTACTTTTCAATTTCTTGTCATTTTTCTAAACTTTCTGAGGTTTCTTCTGACTGACCTCACACTATTCAGAAGCTGGTCCAAAACTAACACCACTAAATTTCACTGACTTAGGAGGAGCAACTGGAATTGCATTAACATCAGGTGTGGTTTAATTGCTCTCAGTTACAAGTCCTTTTCATAAAACAGATCTTGACCTTTGGCAAATTTTTCATTTTTAAAAGTTTTCATTTTCTTTTCAGTTTCTTTTATTTTCATATTCTCCTCCAAAGGTGTCAATTTAACAGCACCAGTTGGCTTAGTCTCAGTGACAGGTTTTTCACCCACAAAATCACTGGACTCATTTTGTTTCGGAGCATCATGGTTTAACTTGGACACATGTTTGCCAGGCTTCTTCTTATAAGTGCCTTTGTGTTTATCAGAAGTACCAATCATGTTCTTAGTGAACTTAGAATAGTCAAACATAATGGATGGTTTGGTTTTAGTGTCAGTTGGTTCCAAACCATGAACAATCGGTGGTGGAACTGAATTACATTTCGACTCTTTAAACACCTCTTTTAAAGTTTCATCTTTGCAAAGAAAACCTGCAAAGGAAGCTGAATTGTTGAAATTTTCAAGTTGTCTTTGAAGATCTAAAATTTCAGTGTTTAATTCAGAAATTTTAGCATTAGCTTCTGCAAGCTTCTTTCCACAAAAAATGTAATCTTCAGTTTTGTTATTCAATTCAATTTTTGTGCTCAGATTCCAAGCACGTTCACTTTTCAGTTCAGCCTTAACGGCCTCCCACCTTTGTTTGTAAATTTTTGTGTTTTCTTCTGCTAACATGTATTTGTCGTAATACATAACTTTCTCATCAGAAAGTTCCTTCAATATGTTAGCAGAAGTCATGCAATGTTCACAGATTTTAGAATCAACCTGAATATCAGCCATGAAAGCTTGTTGACCTTCTCCAAATAAGTCTTCCCCTGGAAGTTCAGGATCATCTTCAATTTTCACACTTTGATCTTCAGTACACAGAAACGCAGATTCATCAGGAAAATCTGCACTCCAGTTGTAGCCTTCACCAGTTTGAGAGACTAATGCTTTAGAGTCTGAATTCGATGTATTAGCATTTGCATTAGAACTTGATGGATTAGAGTTGCTTCCTGATGCTTTAGCACTTTGAGCAGCATACTTCTGATACAATTTTGTAGTTTCTTGCTTCTTTGCCTTATTGCATTCCCTGGCAAAATGACCATAATTCTGACAATTGTAACAACGAACTTTGGATTTGTCAAACCCAAGTTTTCCTTCAGGGTTAAGATCCTTGCGTCCTGTTCTTTGCATAAATTTCTTACCCCTCCGGACAAGCATAGCCATTGACCAATTGATATCCATAAGTTCTAAATCATCAGGATCAATTTGCTCATAGTCTTCATCTGTTAATTCAACACTCGTCAACTTTCCTACCGCTACCCCATCGTATGAAGAAATCATTGCTGAAAACAACGCCATAAAATCATTTATATGGCAAAGAACCTCGAGACACACTAGCATGACTAGCTGAAGAATTCTCAAAATAGAATGCAATAGTTGGTGGATTTGTGATAGTTTTGGCTTTAGCATGCATTATTGATGAATTTTCTCCAAAATACACATCTGGATTCTGAACTTGTGCTGGAAGAGCTTGAACTCTCATCATATCCAATTCTCGTGCCAAAAATTTCATTGTTAGAACATCATACGAAATATCATCGAATCCTTTATCATGAGTTAGAAGCAAGATATTGCCTTCCCATTTAGCTGGTAAGGCATCTAATACGAAATTCATAAAGGAATTTTATATTCCAAACTTAGAATGTGAGGTAGTGTGCTTGTCAATATGCTCGAAATGTAAAGTTGAACACAAGGATATAACGAGGGAAAAATCCAGTATCCTTTGAGTTGCCTCTAGGAATCCTAGCAAAAAAAACCTCGGGAGCCGGCCTGAAGAGCCTCCTTCCTCACAATTTTATTGATACGAAACTGAAAATTACAAGTGTTTTGGAGGTATGATCGATCAAGCTAAGTGTTACAGAGATTGTATGCTATCAAAGCTAAAGTGTGAACGAGTTGTGTGTCCCTAAGTCGATCAAAACCTCTATTTATAGTTACAAGGCAATAACCGAAAGTGCTAAAAATAAGGGATTCCATTCCCAAGTCTTTGTGAACGTTACGAATCAGTTATGGCATGTTCTTTAATGATTGACCTGGTCTTTAGCCTTTATATACGCGTCCCTTTAAGCCTGCAATTAATTAGGACATGTGGACAATTGAAACGGTTAGTCAATAACTGCATTTCAGGATACCAAACCTGTCAGGATACTGGACCACTTGAGCTTCCGGCAAGGATCCTGAAATAAAATAACCAACTGTCCTATATTTTAGGGATTATCCCCACTAAGTCAATGTGAGCATTGTCGACCACTTAGTCCACGTTCTATAGTATTTGTCTGAGTCTTTAGGCTTGTTTTACACCTTTTATTTACCTGCAAGCAAATAAATACGAGGAACAACATAGTGGTTAGTCGATAACTGTAATTCAGGATGGCCGAACCTGTCAGGATTCTCAACCCGTCTGAGGATACTGGACCACTTGAGCTTCCGCCAAGGATCCCGAAATATCAGCCCAAATAATTGCCCCTGAATTTTGACAGTTGTCGACCATGTAGACGGCTGTGAAAATTCAAACTTTTAAAATAATTACGGAGGTGACTCGTTAGCTCCTTATTTGATAGTGACGCAACTTCTCATGAGACTTCTCCATAAATAACCCTGGGTTACTGTCAGAACCTTCTCAATTTCTCTTTTTGTCCAGGTCAGCTCCATCCCTTTTCTTTTCGATTTTCTTCTGCGATCAAGGCCAATGAAGCAGATGCTGAAGGCTTCACTGCTAAGGCTATGATGCAGCTACCTGGAAAGGAACTCTGGAGAAGCTTGGGGGTGCTGAGAAGCTGGAGTTGCCCTTTTTGAATTTCCTGTATGGTTAATACTAGTATCCGACTTTCTTTATCATGGTGTGTTTACCCCTTGTTTTTTATTTTGTTCATGAAAAATTTTGAAATATTTAAGTGAGACTCCCATCAGGTTCCTCGGGAATATTAAGGTAGTAAAAATGCTTTAAGTTAAGTATGTAAGTTGACAAACCATGACACAAGTCAGCATGATAAAATGTAATAATTTGAAAGTACATTACCTGAATAGTCCCTTAAGTAGGTTTTACCTTGGGCGCATTTAGATAGATTCTGGAATCCTCTTTCAACATCCTTGAGGATACCTGTGGCAAAATCATAGTAGTTTTAAAATTGAGTTAAACTAAAGATAAACCCGGGATGCTTGGGACTGAGGCAATTCTGGGGACAAGCCCGATAAACTTGGGACTAAGCCAATTCTAGGGATAAGCCCGATAAACTTAGGACTAAGCCAATTCTGGGGACAAGCCCGATAAACTTGGGACTAAGCCAATTCTGGGGACAAGCCCCATAAACTTGGGACTAAGCCAATTCTGGGGACACGCCCGATAAACTTGGGACTAAGCCAACTGGGGATATACCCATACACAAGTGACATGAAAATGCCAAAACCTTAGATAACACGTTGGTGTTATAAACCTTAGATAATTCGTGAGGATAGCATGTCTGCTATTACTTGAGGATTCGCTTAATAGCGAATAACGAGTTCACCTGGCGATTCTTAGAAAAGGTGAAGACCTTTTAAACCTTAGTTAACACGTAAGTGTTAAAAACCTTGAGAATCCGCCCAGCAGCCTACAGTGACAAGATTTTCAGCCACCCCTGGGATGGACTGGTCTGGCCATCTTGAGCATACTGGTGGACAAGGTGCGCTCCTGGCGAGGGTCATCCACTACTGGCGATTACCCAAACTTAGGAGAAGAGTCAGCCTCTTAAACCTTAGAAGGTATGCAGGATACCTTCAACTTAGGAGAGGTGGCCAACCTCTAACTCTAACTGGGGATATACCCAGAATATTTAGGATTCTCGAAATCTGCAAAACACTCAACACTTGGTGAGGGGTGTTTGTTAGCTTAGCTAACACCACTCCGATGCTTAAGTCAGTATCATGTGATAAAAATAACAGGATTAGTATCGAAATTGGACTAATATACATACCTTGTAATATTTGAGTAGTGAGGATCTGATGTGTTGCAAACACATCCGGTTTTCCTAAGTCTTTTGTTACGTATTTGAGTCTAATTGAGTCGGTTTGTGTTTGTTTTAATTGTTTTTAGTTAAGTTTAGTCTTGGAGTCTTTTATTTATGGTTTTACAAGTTTTTCAGGTGTTAGTAAATTCCCGAGGCCACGAGAGAAAGCGAGAAGAGAACAAGAAAAGAAAGAGAGAAGTGCTGAACAAGCTGTCCCAGGCGTATCGCCTGGGACCTGATGATTCTTAGGCGATACCCGCGGAAAAGGGAAGTCAACGAGGGTCTTAAGTCGGTTTGACCGACTGTTTTGTCGCGACATTAGCTCTAGGCGTATCGCCTAGCCGTAATACACCTCCAAGCGATACGCTTGGAGGTCCAAAACCCGCAGGGAAAGGAAATTTCGTATAAAATCGCTTTTAGGGTTCAATTCGGCATAACTCGACTTCCAGACGGCAGATAGCGATTCAGAGACGATTTTAGGAGCAGAGAAGAGCTAGGATCAAGGGAGAAGCCATAGAACCAAGCATTGACTTACAATTCGACATTCGGGTTCTTCGTTTACCTTTTGTTTTTCTAGTTCATTGTTCGTTTACATCATGTTCACTGTGAAAGACTCAAACTTTATTTATTTTTCTGCATTGAATATGATTGTAGGCTAAACTCTTTGAGCCACCTAGACTCGTATTGATGATTTTGATCTTTTGATTGCTTTGTTCGGTTTTATGACTAATTGATTGATGCACTTTCCTATTAAACTCCATGGTTGCTATGATTGAATGCATATGTGAATTGTTGATTGGAATTATAGTTGTTGATTAATGCACTTTTTGCCTTCGAATGTCTTTCGGTCTAGGTGAATTGTCTAAAGTAGCTAGCTTTAGGGTTGGTTGCGATAGGGTGGTTTAGGAGACGTCTTGAACTATTGTGTTAGTTAATAATTATCTTATTGGATTGCAATTTGCTGCCCTAATTAGACAAGCCGGAAGGTGATAGTTAGGTAGGTTAGTTAGGTTGCTTAGTGGAATAGGATCACATCGCCATCGGAAGAGGGGTGCCCTAGGAAATTAGGTAACTTGCTAATTCTTGTCAGTCGTAGTAATTCATGGTAGCTCCAGCTAGCTTAAGGTGCCTTAGATTGTTTCGAGGGTGGTTAGGTCTAGTTGAGGTTGGATGTACCCGCAAGGTGAACTCCTGTTCGAGCGTTAGGATTGCATGCTAGGAAGGACTTAAAAGGTGAACTAGCCACCATCAGATTAGTCATAACCGATTGAAGTTGTCATTAGTGATTAGGATTCTGAGTCTAGGTGGTATCGTTCTCTGTTCTGAAGGTTGTTCTTAGGTTTCCTGTTGTCCGTTTGTTAGTTGCGTTAGTTAATTTTCATTCAAATCAAATCTCAAATCAAAACCCAAATTACTCAGTATCTCCATTTTCTAGGTCTAGGTTAAGTCTTTGTCTTTAGAGTGTCCTTAGGGTTCGATATTCCCGGTCTTCCTTAGCTTTACTACGATCCGACAGGTACACTTGCCTTAGGGTTCGGTTCAGTTTTAGGGTTTTCGGTAAAATTTAGGTGTGTCTAGGTCTAGGTTTAGGTCTAGGTTTTAATAGCATTTTTAGGTACGTTCCGAGCACATTAAGTTTTTGGCGCCGTTTCCGGGGACACTTGTCAATAGCAAGATTAACTTAGGTCGTCGTTAGGAAATTTTTTCTTGAGTCGTGTCACGTTTTATGCCACACACCCGCTCACGAGGTCCTCCTGAGTTGTCACCACTTTCTGATCCTGACGCGGATATTCGTGAGTGCTTTCGCCTTCTACGCACGGAGCTAGAGGCATTCATCATTTCCACCACCTACTCCAAACCATCCTCTTCATCCACACAAACCACACGCGACACCAAACCCATCCCATTCCCCGATCTTTCATCTATGGCGGCACGTCGCACCGTCCACGAGCAGGCTAGCGCCGGAGTCACCGAGGCCCGGTTTGCTATTGCACAGCCTGCTATTGCCAACACCGCGAATTGGCAAGTTCCGTCCCACGTCATCAACGCTTTGACGCACTCCATTCAGTTCCATGGACGTGAGGACGAAGATGCACCGACGCATATCTCCCGCTTTATTCGAATCTGCAACATGTTCGGACTCACGGGAGTCGCGAACGAAATCATTTATCTGCGTCTATTCCCATTTTCCCTTACGTCTCGAGCCGCCGAGTGGCTTGAGACGCTTCCGCCTAACTCGATCGCCACCTGGGACGATCTGACCGCGAAATTCCTGAAGAAGTACCATCCTCCAGCCAAGGCTTCACGTACTCGGGAGGAAATCCACTCTTTCAAGATGGACCCCGATGAACCTTATTCTGTTTCTTACGAAAGATTCAACACCCTTCTGAGTAGATGTCCGCAACACGGGTTGACGGACTGGGCGATCATAGAAAAGTTCTGAAAATGCGTGAACATCGGATCGTCTACTCGATCTAGCTAATCGGACATCGAAACGTAATTAACCGATTGCTTTATTGATCAAACGAGAACAATTACAATCAGTAAACACTCAGAATCAGACTCAGAGAATACACACTCAGAAACACACATTTAAGATTTGCTTATACGCTCAGAACCCACTAAAACAAAGACCAAATTACTATTTATACCCGACTGGCCGAACTCCCTCCGAACCCCAGGTTCGGCCGGTCCGAACTTCAGGTTCGGACCAGGTTCGGCCAACCCTAAATTGGCTTGAACTCGGTCTTCGTTCGATACTTCACACGACGCACATTTCAGGTATCAACAAACTCCCCCTCGTCGTGTGCAGTATCTTTCTCATCTTTTGAACATCATCAAATCTGTATCTTCAATCAAGCTCCCCCTCAAATAAAGAACTCGTTCGTCCAATGAAATGAATCTTCGAACAAACTCCTCCTCAACTTGATCGTAGCTCAATCTTGAATACTTGATGACATTCTGTAAATCTCTGGTCTTTATCAACAGCTTCAGAAGACTTGAAATTGATGATATCTTGCACTACAGCATCCTACATCAAACTTAAATAATCTTGGCGCAAAACGTCTCTTTGAGACTCCAAGATATGATTTTTGAAAATTGATTTTATATCACGTGTTGATCGGATCGAAAATAAACTAGAAATAAAATCTTTTTGGCTTTTTTTTAAAAGTTTATATCAAAACAAACCTAAAATCTTTTTGAGTTTTAAAAATTATGCTAAAACACACCAAAAATCTTTTTGTACTTTTCTTGATATGAAGTGAAATTGCAATACAGAATCAGACACTATTTTTGGTATGAAAAAGATCACTATACGGGATCATATTGGTCATAACGCACTGAACAACACTTCAATTTCAATTAATTGAAGCACACAAGTCATGCCGATTGCTGGTATAATTTGTCCATCTTAAGCTCAAACAGAATCATACTCATAACATCTGGATATGTTAAGGTATTGATTAGATTTGCATTGACCAGTGTACCCCACACTATCAGACATATTCAGACATTTTCTGTTTTTCTTTCTTTTCCTTTTGTGTGATAGCATTTGTGAAATTTCACAACGCATAACATTTTCCACGATACAGTCAACTGTGTTCCATGCAAAAAGAAATAAGAACGTTAAATCGTCTACCTTAAGGTCGATCTTTCGATACGCAGATAAGGCCTCGGATTTAACAAAATAAGAAAAATAAAACAAGTTGAAGTTGTATAACTCAACAACAATCAGGTCGGTACTCCCGTACACGCAGAGAAAGTCCGATGAGTTATACGAAACACCAAAGAAAATAATGCAGAACGTCAAACAAACAACAATCAGGTCGGTCTTTCGACACGCAGAGAAAGTCCGATCGTTTGACAAAATATAGAAAATCAAACAAGTTTAAATCTTTGCAAAATGAACGCATGTGTACACAGAGACTTCTCATTACTCTTTTCACACTTATTTTTCTTTTTGTGTCATGAAATACGCATCAAGATGTTATCCACATGGTCAAGCATTAGTATTTAGTGTATATCACATCTGAATACTTTCTGATTTGTCGAGCCTACCAAGCACATCAAACAATGATCTTATGGCTCTTTTATCTACTCTATCCATGAGTCAGATACGTATGCCAATGTACCATCATTTCCCAATGATCAATTTCTCACAATTTTATATTATGCATGTATTCACCTTCCTTCCTTATATATTTTGCATGTATTCACATTCTTTCCATGACATGCTCAATTACTCCCCCTTACTTACAATTCTCCCCCTTAAAATGAAAACTCTATTTTTTGGATTTTCATTTTACATAAAAACAAGATTCTATTTTTGGCTTTTTGAAGAAAAACTTGTAAACAAATAAAAGTGATCAAATAACACGGATATGTTGCAGTGTTAAAATTCAGAAAATTTTGCATGTGAGAAAAATATAGCATGAATTTTAAATTAAGCAGAATACTCCTCCATCAACAACTTTTCAATCGTCGATAGGTATTCTAGAAGTACCTGCACACTGGTCAAACTGATTAGTTCACAAATGACCCGAAGCGAATCGCTTCTGGTCGACCAGTGTCCTGATTTTGCTTTGAAACCACCTTAGGTTTCCATTCTTTGTGTTTTGATAATTCAGTTTTTGACGAAGCAGGCATAGGGGACTGTGATGATGAACCTACATTATGAGCTTTTGAAAACATTGGAACAAAACGTTTTGTTTATGATAAAATGTAGGCTCAACTTCATCAAAAACTCTGCCTTGTTCATCGAAGAACTTAGTATTGACAGATTTACCAAAAACTGGTTTCTTTTGAAACCTTGAATTGGATTCAACAGGAAGTGGACAAGCTTTTGCCATGTGCCCTCTTTGACGGCAAACATAACATAAACGTGTGGATTTGTCCCACTTGTGATGTACCTGTGACGAACATACATGAATATCTCTAACATGATCAGAAAGAGAATCATATACCTGATGACGATGATCATGCACCCATTTAGAAGTTGGGCTACGAGATTGAGAACTTGCAGATGAAATATCAGCTTTCATAAAAACTTCTGAAATCTTCCGAGCATCAACGCAATGAAGAGGAAATTCTTTATCAGCAAACAATTTATCAGAACCCTTGAGTTTATAAAACCGCTCGGGTTGAACCTTGTCTGTTTTAAAGACATCCTTCTTTACTTGCTTCATTTTAAGTTTCTTCAAACTTTGTGCTTCAGATGCTGGAACCTTCTCAACTCGAACCTTCTTTTCATGAAATCCCAGACCAACTTGTTTACCAGATATCTTCTCCTCAGAATTTGAACTCTGATGTCCATTCTTAGCCAATCTTGTGAATTCAGCTTTCATATCAGTGATTTTCTTCTGATCATAGAAAATAGTCTCATCAATTTCAGGTTGAGACTGAATCTTGTCACTGGATGTAGCCGACTTCTCATTATCAGCAGAAGATGAACCAGAAACAAATTTTGGTGCTGGAGGAATCTCAGATTTCAAAACCTTTTTCTTGTTCTTCTTGTTTTTCTTCTTCTTGACAACTTTTGCTTCTTCAGAAGTAGAAGATGATATCTTTGAATAATCAAAATCATCAACCTGTTCCTTCACCTCTTTGAACGCTTCTTTAATATGAGCAGGGGGTGATGCAGTTTTATCAAACATCCTTTCAAAATTTGCATCATTTGCTAAGAAGCTCGTGAAAACTTGAGAATTTGAAACATTGTTGAGAAGTCTTTTAGCATCGAGAACTTGAATTTTGAGATCAGAAATTTGCTGTTGAGCTTCTGCAAATTCCTTTTCTTTAGCAATCAAACGCTTGGCAACTTTGTGAGTTTCAAATTTTTGTAAGCGAAGATTATCAAGTCCTTCGTGTAACTCCTTCTTCAGTTTAGCTTCATTTCTCTTTTGAATTTCCATATTTGCAGTTTGCACCTTATTAACTCTAATCAACTCCCGCTTCTCATCCAACAATTTTTCCATATCAACTTGATATGCTTTAATTTTAGCATCAGATTCTTCAACTCTCTTAGTAAGCAGATCAAGCTTGACCTTGGATTTGTCAAACAAATTCTGGAAATCATTCGCTGCATCTTCTGCCTCTTCCTTCCATTTCTTCACTTCTTGCATCAATTCATCCTTTTCTTCACAAATCTCAGCTTTTGAAGTTTCAACACTTTTCTTTTCTTGCTTCAAAATATCTATAACTTCATTCAACATTTTGATTTTCGTAACCAAACCCTCATTCTTCAAAACGAACTCTGTGTCATGTTCTTTAGAAATTTTCAATTCAGAATTAATCACATCAAATGCTTCAGACAATTGTTGAACCTTCTTCATCAACAAAGCATTTTCCTTCATCAGACTTTCCAAGTTTTCAGCAGATTCATAAGAACTTGGAATTGAACTAGTATCAGAACTAGTATCCGAACAATAATCTTCTTGTAAATCATGAGTAACTATTAAGGCTGATGAATCATATCCAAAATGTTTACCCCAATCAATAGCACCATCTTTTTGAACTGTCAAAGCTGTTGTCTTGCCTGTGTTACTTGTAGATGGTTGAGTAAAACCAGGTTTGGATGATTGTGGAGTAGCAGATTTCTGTTGACATTCTTTGGCAAAATGTCCAAGTTGTTGACATTTATAACACTTTAACGTTGACTTGTCGAAACCCAATTTGTCACCAGAAATACGTCTTCCATATTTCTTAAAAAACCTCTTTGACCGTTGACATAACATAGCATATTGCCAAGAAACATCCAATTCAGTCAATTGATCATCATCAAGTTCATCAAGATCCTCACTAGTTAACTTTGCATCCGCAACATTTTTGAGAATCAAACCAAAAGATGATGAAATCAATGCAGATATCATTTTGGCACAATCCTCCGTTGATTCAGCCGAGAAAGCACTTTGAGTTGAAATATTCGGAATTGTGAAATTGCAACCTCTTGAAGAACTATTATCAGAATTTCCTGAAACTCCAGCTAGAAAAGCAACACTTGGTGCAGAATTTAAATTTGGTTTAGCTTTAGCATTCATGCTTGCTGAATTTTCACCATGATACAATTCCGGATTCTGTAAAGTAACACTTGACTTTTTGTTGTTTAACATTTCCATTTCCCGAGCATGAAGTTTTCCAGTAAGCTCGTGAAAAGTTAAAGCAGGATAATCCTTGTCATGAGTGAGTAGCAAAACATAATTTTCCCACTTTTCAGGTAAAGCTTCCATGATCTTTTCCTTTAAATCCACATCAGATATTTCAATTCCAGCAACCTTCAATTCACTAATCAAATGTGAAAATCTTGAAACTAGAGCAGTGATGTTTTCATTGTCATAATTCTGAAAATTATCGAATTCTTTGTTTAAAACTTTCTTTCGACTCTTCTTATAATCAGCATTCCCTTCACATCGTGCGGATAGAGCATCCCATAATTGCTTAGATTTCTTGCAAGTGCTAAATTGATGAAGCAATTCAGTAGGTAAAGCCATAGTAAGATAACCATAAACTTTCTTTTCAAGCTCATAACTTTTTCTTTCAGCATCATCAAAATCTTCAATTTCCTTAGATTCTCCATCCTCTTTTGGTTTTTCATACAATTTCCTAATTGGAATCCATAAGTCAATATTATTTGTGCTGATATACGCTGAAAATCGTTTCTTCCAATTCTGATAATCTTCTAGTTTCAACAATTTGGGAACTTTCTGACTTGTTCCGATTTCATTGTCATAATTCATCATGGTCTGCATAGCACTTTGCATTGAGGCAAAAGCTTGAAATTCCGACATCGTTGAAAATTGAAAAATTCTGATCTGTCCGAACTGGTCCGAACCTACTGTACCCTCCGAGCTTCCTCCGAACTAGTCCGAACTTCACCGAACTACCTCCGATCTCTCTCCGAACCTCAAACTATCTCCGAACTTCAATAAAACTCCGAACCTAGACCGATCTGCCACCGAACTCTCGCCGAACACCTCCGAGCTACCTCCGAACCTCAAGTTCGGAGCGGTTACTCCGAGCTTGCCCAGTTACCTCCGAACTTCGAAGACATTTTTCGAAAACTCGCAAAAACGGTCTGATTTTGACGAAACTCGATATGGTGAATCAGAAAATTCGATAGAAAATGGTTTAGGAACAATTTTGACACAAAACACACGTCAGAAATGATCGAAAACACGTAACGAAACTCGAGAAAACTTCAAAAACATTCAATAATCCGAGAATAGCAACCACAGATCAGTAGAGTGAACCAGAAAGCTCTGATACCACTTGAAAATGCGTGAACATCGGATCGTCTACTCGATCTAGCTAATCGGACATCGAAACGTAATTAACCGATTGCTTTATTGATCAAACGAGAACAATTACAATCAGTAAACACTCAGAATCAGACTCAGAGAATACACACTCAGAAACACACATTTAAGATTTGCTTATACGCTCAGAACCCACTAAAACAAAGACCAAATTACTATTTATACCCGACTGGCCGAACTCCCTCCGAACCCCAGGTTCGGCCGGTCCGAACTTCAGGTTCGGACCAGGTTCGGCCAACCCTAAATTGGCTTGAACTCGGTCTTCGTTCGATACTTCACACGACGCACATTTCAGGTATCAACAAGTTCTATAATGGACTTCCTTATTCTGTTCAGAAGGATTTCAATATTTCGGCTAGAGGGCATATGATGGAGAAGCTCACTGTTGACGAATGCAAATCATTATTTGAGAGCTTCGCACTTGCTGAACAGCAGGCACCCGGAGGTCGGAGAACCACCTTGGCCCCGACTAGATCACTCGCACCATCTACATCTACCCGGGGTGTCAATCACATTGGCTCAGAAACCATGTCACCTAGGGAGTTAGAGAATATTTACAAAGCTTTAGAAGAAATCAAACTCCACATCAAAGCCAAATGTGAGCTGTGCAGAGGCGCTCACGACACCCGAGACTGCCCGCTTGCTCCCGCTGAGCAGGTGGATTACATTGGAAACCGAAACCAGTTCGGTAATTCGTTCCAGTCTGGGTGAAGGAGTGGCCAAAATTTAGGATGGCGAGAGGGAGGAAATCCACCTGGTTTTCAGCCGAGGTATAATCAGAGTGGTGGAGGAAACGAGGGGCCGACTATGAAGGAGCTTACAGAGCTGGTCATGAACCAAACGCAGATTTTGCAGCACATGAACGCGAGAGATGAGACCACACAGAAGAAGCTGGCGTAGCATGATACGTTATTGAGGAATCAGCAAGCCTCATTCCTGGATTTGCAGAGGTCGGTTGGAGATATCGCGAAGCAGCTAAAGGAGCTCAATTCCCGTGGGGGTCAGTTTTCTAGTAGTACTTATAAGAACCCTAATGCTAATGTCAATGCGATCACTACTAGGAGCGGGAGAGTTGTAGAGAGACCATCATCGGAGGTAGTTGATGAAGAGCCGGTTGATGAGGAGATCGAGTTGGAGACGCCTGGCGGGAGGGTGCACGAGAGCGTTACGCCAGCAAGTACCGCATCAAACGTCGATGCTGAGGTAGTGAGAGAGAAGCCGCTGAAGTGGGAGGCTGTTAAAGAGAAGAAGAGAGTGAGGTTCGCGCCAAAATCAATTACAGCTGATGACCTGAAGCATGTGCCGTATCCTGAACGTTTGGTTCAACAAAAGAATGCGCGTGACTATGGGCAGTTTTTAGAGCTTCTTAAGCAACTTAGGGTTACATTACCTTTTACTGATGTCATTAAACAAATGCCTAAGTATGCTAAATTTTTAAAAGGCATGTTAACAAATAAGAAGAAGCTTGAAAATTTTTCGGATGTTACACTTGATGCTAATTGTTCGGCTGTAGTTCAGAATAGGTTGCCTGAAAAATTGACTGATCCTGGTACATTTACAATTCCGTGCTCTTTTGGTGATTCATCTGTTACTTGTGCTTTAGCTGATCTAGGTGCCTCTATTAATGTTATGCCATATTCTGTTTTCATGCACCTAGGATTAGGCGAGTTAGAGCCGACTAGGATGACGATCTCGTTAGCAGATAGGTCGGTAGTTAGGCCCAAAGGAATAGTGGAAAATGTGCTTGTTCAAGTTGATAAATTTTTGTTCCCTATAGACTTTGTGGTAGTTGACAGTGCATATGATGCTAGTTGCCCGTTGATTTTAGGTAGGCCTTTCCTTAGGACGGCCCGGGCGGTAGTTGATGTTTTTGCGGGTACAATTACTCTGAGGGTTGAGAATGAGTCGGTTGAGTTTAAGGTTGGTAGGTCCAGTGACAAGAACAACGAGTTCGTGTACTTTCTATGATCTTTTATGTCTATGGTGGATAGTTGTGTCAGTTATGTTACAGGTGAGGATCTAGTGGTAGTTGGAAATCGGTTGGAGGGTGAACGAGTAGTTCAGGATAAGTGTGGGGAGGATTCCGGGGGGTTAGATGAGTTAATTGATAGGAATGATAATTTTGACCCGTTAATAGAACCCGGAGAGGAGTTAGTGGTTGGAGCGTGTTTGGTAGTTGAGAAGGGTTGTAGGAGAGCCACACTTGGTGACATAGGTGAGTTTGATGATAGGATAGTGCTTAGGCCAAGTGTGGGGAGGTTAGCTGAGGTTTTGAGTGAGAATGACCCGGAGTTGAGTTTTTTAGAGAAGATTAGATTTCTTCCGGGTCGGTACAAGCATTGGAAGGTTAAACACTTGTTACATTTGCTAAATTAGTTGCTGTATGGGTTAGGAAGGACTTAAAAGGTGAACTAGCCACCATCAGATTAGTCATAACCGATTGAAGTTGTCATTAGTGATTAGGATTCTGAGTCTAGGTGGTATCTTTCTCTGTTCTGAAGGTTGTTCTTAGGTTTCCTGTTGTCCGTTTGTTAGTTGCGTTAGTTAATTTTCATTCAAATCAAATCTCAAATCAAAACCCAAATTACTCAGTATCTCCATTTTCTAGGTCTAGGTTAAGTCTTTGTCTTTAGAGTGTCCTTAGGGTTCGATATTCCCGGTCTTCCTTAGCTTTACTACGATCCGACAAGTACACTTGCCTTAGGGTTCGATTCAGTTTTAGGGTTTTCGGTAAAATTTAGGTGTGTCTAGGTCTAGGTTTTAATAGCATTTTTAGGTACGTTCCGAGCACATTAAGTTTTTGGCGCCGTTTCCTGGGACACTTGGCAATAGCAAGATTAACTTAGGTCGTCGTTAGGAAATTTTGAGTCTTTTTGGTTTTTCCGTGTCTAGAGTCTTAGGATTTCCGTTTCGAGTCTAGATTTTTAGGTTTTATTTTTTCTTTTAATCTTTTTCTTGAGTCGTGTCACGTTTTATGCCACACACCCGCTCACGAGGTCCTCCTGAGTTGTCACCACTTTCTGATCCTGACGCGAATATTCGTGAGTGGTTTCGCCTTCTACGCACGGAGCTAGAGGCATTCATCATTTCCACCACCCACTCCAAACCATCCACTTCATCCACACAAACCACACGCGACACCAAACCCATCCCATTCCTCGATCTTTCATCTATGGCGGCACGTCGCACCGTCCACGAGCAGGCTAGCGCCGGAGTCACCGAGGCCCGGTTTGCTATTGCACAGCCAGCTATTGCCAACACCGCGAATTGGCAAGTTCCGTCCCACGTCATCAACGCTTTGACGCACTCCATTCAGTTCCATGGACGTGAGGACGAAGATGCACCGACGCATATCTCCCGCTTTATTCGAATCTGCAACACGTTCGGACTCACGGGAATCGCGAACGAAATCATTTATCTGCGTCTGTTCCCATCTTCCCTTACGTCTCGAGCCGCCGAGTGGCTTGAGACGCTTCCGCGTAACTCGATCGCCACCTGGGACGATCTGACCGCGAAATTCTTGAAGAAGTACCATCCTCCAGCCAAGGCTTCACGTACTCAGGAGGAAATCCACTCTTTCAAGATGGACCCCGATGAACCTTATTCTGTTGCTTACGAAACATTCAACACCCTTCTGAGTAGATGTCTGCAACACGGGTTGACGGACTGGGCGATCATAGAAAAGTTCTATAATGGACTTCCTTATTCTATTCAGAAGGATTTCAATATTTCGGCTGGAGGGCATATGATGGAGAAGCTCACTGTTGACGAATGCAAATCATTATTTGAGAGCTTCGCACTTGCTGAACAGCAGGCACCCGGAGGTCGGAGAGCCACCTTGGCCCCGACTAGATCACTCGCACCATCTACATCTACCCGGGGTGTCAATCACATTGGCTCAGAAACCATGTCACCTAGGGAGTTAGAGAATATTTACAAAGCTTTAGAAAAAATCAAATTCCACATCAAAGCCAAATGTGAGCTGTGCAGAGGCGCTCACGACACCCGAGACTGCCCGCTTGCTCCCGCTGAGCAGGTGGATTACATTGGAAACCGAAACCAGTTCGGTAATTCGTTCCAGTCTGGGTGGAGGAGTGGCCAAAATTCAGGATGGCGAGAGGGAGGAAATCCACCTGGTTTTCAGCCGAGGTATAATCAGAGTGGTGGAGGAAACGAGGGGCCGACTATGAAGGAGCTTACAGAGCTGGTCATGAACCAAACGCAGATTTTGCAGCAGATGAACGCGAGAGATGAGACCACACAGAAGAAGCTGGCGGAGCATGATACGTTATTGAGGAATCAGCAAGCCTCATTCCTAGATTTGCAGAGGTCGGTTGGAGATATCGCGAAGCAGCTAAAGGAGCTCATTTCCCGTGGGGGTCAGTTTTCTGGTAGTACTTATAAGAACCCCAATGCTAATGTCAATGCGATCACTACTAGGAGCGGGAGAGTTGTAGAGAGACCATCATCGGAGGTAGTTGATGAAGAGCCAGTTGATGAGGAGATCGAGTTGGAGACGCCTGGCGGGAGGGTGCACGAGAGCGTTACGCCAGCAAGTACCGCATCAAACGTCGAGGCTGAGGTAGTGAGAGAGAAGCCGCTGAAGTGGGAGACTGTTAAAGAGAAGAAGAGAGTGAGGTTCGCGCCAAAATCAATCATAGCTGATGACCTGAAGCATGTGCCGTATCCTGAACGTTTGGTTCAACAAAAGAATGCGCGTGAATATGGGCAGTTTTTAGAGCTTCTTAAGCAACTTAGGGTTACATTACCTTTTACTGATGTCATAAAACAAATGCCTAAGTATGCTAAATTTTTAAAAGACATGTTAACAAATAAGAAGAAGCTTGAAAATTTTTCGGATGTTACACTTGATGCTAATTGTTATGCTGTAGTTCAGAATAGGTTGCTTGAAAAATTGACTGATCCTGGTACATTTACAATTTCGTGCTCTTTTGGTGATTCATCTGTTACTTGTGCTTTAGCTGATCTAGGTGCCTCTATTAATGTTATGCCATATTCTGTTTTCATGCACCTAGGATTAGGCGAGTTAGAGCCGACTAGGATGACGATCTCGTTAGCAGATAGGTCGGTAGTTAGGCCCAAAGGAATAGTGGAAAATGTGCTTGTTCAAGTTGATAAATTTTTATTCCCTATAGACTTTGTGGTAGTTGACAATGCATATGATGCTAGTTGCCCGTTGATTTTAGGTAGGCCTTTCCTTAGGACGGCCCGGGCGGTAGTTGATGTTTTTGCGGGTACAATTACTCTGAGGGTTGAGAATGAGTCGGTTGAGTTTAAGGTTGGTAGGTCTAGTGACAAGAACAACGAGTCCGTGTACTTTCTAGGATCTTTTATGTCTATGGTGGATAGTTGTGTCAGTTATGTCACAGGTGAGGATCTAGTGGTAGTTGGAAATCGGTTGGAGGGTGAACGAGTAGTTCAGGATAAGTGTGGGGAGGATTCCGGGGGGTTAGATGAGTTAATTGATAGGAATGATAATTTTGACCCGTTAATAGAACCCGGAGAGGAGTTAGTGGTTGGAGCGTGTTTGGTAGTTGAGAAGGGTTGTAGGAGAGCCACACTTGGTGACATAGGTGAGTTTGATGATAGGATAGTGCTTAGGCCAAGTGTGGGGAAGTTAGCTGAGGTTTTGAGTGAGAATGACCCGGAGTTGAGTTTTTTAGAGAAGATTAGATTTCTTCCGGGTCGGTACAAGCATTGGAAGGTTAAACACTTCTTACATTTGCTAAATTTAGTTGCTGTATGGGTTAGGAAGTTAGTTAGTGGTTGTGCGGGTAGAAACCGGGTGAAAGCCGGTAGTTTTGTGACTAGAGATGTGAAATCGAAGCCTCCGGATGGTTTGGGAGGTTATTTTTCAGTTTTGTGCTAAATGATTAGTGCCCGGTTTGTACATTATGTAGTTGTGTCTTTTAATTTTTTTTGCAATGGTTGTTTTTTGTGCATTTTGCGTCTTTTGGTTTTTGTGTTTTTGGTGTTTGCAGGTGATTCTAGAGATTTGGAAATTGGCAAAGGTAAGTTGTGCAGACCAAAATGCAGGTTTTGGCTGGAAATTTCTGCTGGAGGAGCTGGTAGAAGAAAAAGAGATAGAAAATTTTTGGGGTCAAATTCCAAAAATTCCCTGGAAATCACGTTCCAAGCGTATCGCCTGGAGGTTGGTAGGTTATAGGCGATATACGTGGAAGTCTCATGCGGGCCGGTTGTATGCAGTTCCAGGCGTATCGCCTGGGAAATGCATGGTTGTAGGCGATACGCCTGGAGGAGGTAAGTCAGAAAAATTTTCAATTTTTAATCTTTATTTTATTTCTGTTTACCGGAGTGCGATGGATCGTTGTTGGTTGCTGTGCTGAGTCTCTGGAGTTTCAGGTGAACACGTTTCAACTTATTTTGTTTTATTTTTAGTTTGTATTTATTTTTGTTTTTGTGCTTTTATTTCTGCGTTATTTTTATTCCATTCCACATTGAGGGCAATGTGTGATTCAAGTGTGGGGATGGGATACGTTCGTATTTAGTCTTTAGTCAGTTTTTATTTTTGGTGTGTTATTGAGTCATAAAATTTTGAAAAGTTGAAAAAAAAATGAAAAATTGTTCAAAAATGTCCGAGATTCTGGCTGCATTTTAAAATGGAAAATGATAGGAACTGGGATTTGACTGTATATTTTGTGCTTAAATACTAGTTAATAAATTTGGGAAATGTGGATAAGTTTGGTTGAATGGAAAGCATTTCTAATCTATGATGTGTTGGTAGGCCCAGCTGACCTAGGAGTAGCTTAAATTGCCTATGTGTTTATTTGTTGTATAAATATGCTAATCAGCCTGCTAGTGGGTTCCCATTTTAGGAGTGATAGGAATTCTGAATCTGATGATTAGGAGGAAAGAGACCCCTTTAGGCTAGATACTCCTATGTCATTAGAATTTCCAATGAGCATGTAGTTAATAATTTGGTTAATGAATTAGAGTGAAGAGGCAGAATACTCATGTACGAACTAAGGATAGTATCCCGTGGTAAGTACCTCTGATGATGTTCTGGATCTCGCGGGCAAAATACTCACGTATGATTTCGTGGGTAAGACCTTGTGAAAAAACACCTCTGGTGATGTCCGTTGGTAATTTTAGGTAAAAGTAACCAATTATAAAAAATAAAAAAAATTTGGGAAAAGAAAAAAAAGAAAGATGAAGAAGAAAAATGGTAGTTTAGAGAATAAATGCTCAATAATTTGCATATAAATAATAGTTATTCTTTGGACATCCTAGTATCTGGTTTAAGGGGGGTTGGAAATATATAAATTTAAATCATTATTACCCTTTGCTTTGACTGAATATGATTCGGTAGTAAGTTGAACTTGACCTTTCTAGTATCTGGTTTAAGGTGGCTTCACTGCTAATGCTAGGATGCAGCTACCTGGAAAGGAACTCTGGAGAAGCTTGGGGGTGCTGAGAAGCTGGAGTTGCCCTTTTTGAATTTCCGGCATGGTTAATACTAGTATCCGACTTTCTTTATCATGGTGTGTTTACCCCTTGTTTTTTATTTTGTTCATGAAAAATTTTGAAATATTTAAGTGTGACTCCCATCAGGTTCCTCGGGAATATTAAGGTAGTAAAAATGCTTTAAGTTAAGTATGTAAGTTGACAAACCATGACACAAATCAGCATGATAAAATGTAATAATTTGAAAGTACATTACCTGAATAGTCCCTTAAGTAGGTTTTACCTTGGGCGCATTTAGATAGATTCTGGAATCCTCTTTCAACATCCCTGAGGATACCTGTGGCAAAATCATAGTAGTTTTAAAATTGAGTTAAACTAGAGATAAACCCGGGATGCTTGGGACTAAGGCAATTCTGGGGACAAGCCCGAAAAACTTGGGACTAAGCCAATTCTAGGGATAAGCCCGATAAACTTAGGACTAAGCCAATTCTGGGGACAAGCCCGATAAACTTGGGACTAAGCCAATTCTGGGGACAAGCCCCATAAACTTGGGACTAAGCCAATTCTGGGGACACGCCCGATAAACTTGGGACTAAGCCACTGGGGATATACCCATACACAAGTGACATGAAAATGCCAAAACCTTAGATAACACGTTGGTGTTATAAACCTTAGATAATTCGTGAGGATAGCACGTCTGCTATTACTTGAGGATTCGCTTAATAGCGAATAACGAGTTCTCCTGGCGATTCTTAGAAAAGGTGAAGACCTTTTAAACCTTAGTTAACACGTAAGTGTTAAAAACCTTGAGAATCCGCCCAGCAGCCTACAATGACAAGATTTTCAGCCACCCCTGGGATGGACTGGTCCGGCCATCTTGAGCATACTGGTGGACAACGTGCGCTCCTGGCGAGGGTCATCCACTACTGGCGATTACCCAAACTTAGGAGAAGAGTCAGCCTCTTAAACCTTAGAAGGTATGCAGGATACCTTCAACTTAGGTGAGGTGGCCAACCTCTAACTTTAACTGGGGATATACCCAAAATTTAGGATTCTCGAAATCTGCAAAACACTCAACACTTGGTGAGGGGTGTGTGTTAGCTTAGCTAACACCACTCTGATGCTTAAGTCAGTATCATGTGATAAAAATAACAGGATTAGTATCGAAATTGGACTAATATACATACCTTGTAATATTTGAGTAGTGAGGATCTGATGTGTTGCAAACACATCCGGTTTTCCTAAGTCTTTTGTTAGGTATTTGAGTCTAATTGAGTCGGTTTGTTTTTGTTTTAATTGTTTTTAGTTAAGTTTAGTCTTGGAGTCTTTTATTTATGGTTTTACAAGTTTTTCAGGTGTTAGTAAATTCCCGAGGCCACGAGAGAAAGCGAGAAGTGAACAAGAAAAGAAAGAGAGAAGTGCTGAACAAGCTGTCCCAGGCGTATCGCCTGGGACCTGATGATTATTAGGCGATACGCGCGGAAAATGGAAGTCAACGAGGGTCTCAAGTCGGTTTGACCGACTGTTTTGTCGCGACATCAGCTCTAGGCGTATCGCCTAGCCGTAATACACCTCCAAGCGATACGCTTGGAGGTCCAAAACCCGCAGAGAAAGGAAATTTCGTATAAAATCGCTTTTAGGGTTCAATTCGGCATAACTCGACTTCCAGACGGCAGAGGGCGATTCAGAGACGATTTTAGGAGCAGAAAAGAGCTAGGATCAAGGGAGAAGCCATAGAACCAAGCATTGACTTACAATTCGACATCCGGGTTCTTCGTTTACCTTTTGTTTTTCTAGTTCATTGTTCGTTTACATCATGTTCACTGTGAAAGACTCAAACTTTATTTATTTTTCTGCATTGAATATGATTGTAGGCTAAACTCTTTGAGCCACCTAGACTCGTATTGATGATTTTGATCTTTTGATTGCTTTGTTCGGTTTTATGACTAATTGATTGATGCACTTTCCTATTAAACTCCATGGTTGCTATGATTGAATGCATATGTGAATTGTTGATTGGAATTATAGTTGTTGATTAATGCACTTTTTGCCTTCGAATGTCTTTCGGTCTAGGTGAATTGTCTAAAGTAGCTAGCTTTAGGGTTGGTTGCGATAGGGTGGTTTAGTAGACGTCTTGAACTATTGTGTTAGTTAATAATTATCTTATTGGATTGCAATTTGCTGCCCTAATTAGACAAGCCGGAAGGTGATAGTTAGGTAGGTTAGTTAGGTTGCTTAGTGAAATAGGATCACATCGCCATCGGAAGAGGGGTGCCCTAGGAAATTAGGTAACTTGCTAATTCTTGTCAGTCGTAGTAATTCATGGTAGCTCCAGCTAGCTTAAGGTGCCTTAGATTGTTTCGAGGGTGGTTAGGTCTAGTTGAGGTTGGATGTACCCGCAAGGTGAACTCCTGTTCGAGCGTTAGGATTGCATTCTAGGAAGGACTTAAAAGGTGAACTAGCCACCATCAGATTAGTCATAACCGATTGAAGTTGTCATTAGTGATTAGGATTCTGAGTCTAGGTGGTATCGTTCTCTGTTCTGAAGGTTGTTCTTAGGTTTCCTGTTGTCCGTTTGTTAGTTGCGTTAGTTAATTTTCATTCAAATCAAATCTCAAATCAAAACCCAAATTACTCAGTATCTCCATTTTCTAGGTCTAGGTTAAGTCTTTGTCTTTAGAGTGTCCTTAGGGTTCGATATTCCCGGTCTTCCTTAGCTTTACTACGATCCGACAGGTACACTTGCCTTAGGGTTCGGTTCAGTTTTAGGGTTTTCGGTAAAATTTAGGTGTGTCTAGGTCTAGGTTTAGGTCTAGGTTTTAATAGCATTTTTAGGTACGTTCCGAGCACATTAGGATCCGTGGGATTCCAAGAGGATTCCAATGAGATTCTTACATGAAATAAGCTTTCAGGTGTATGGCATTCCAGGCTCGTGGTAGGGGTTCTCCTTCCATGTTTACCAAGCGGTATGCCCCTTTTCCTTCTTCGGATTCAATTAAATATGGGCCTTCCCACTTGGGTTCCAACTTTCCATCGGCCAGATTGGTTGTATTCTGGAACGCCTTTCTCAACACTAAGTCCCCTACTTAAAATTTTCTCAACCTGGTATTTCTGTTATAAGATTTTGCCACCCTCTGTTGATAGGATGCCATCTGGATTCTGGCCATATCTCTGAGCTCCTCGATTGTTTCAAGATCCTGAAGCAAGGTCTGGTTGTTGGTTTCAGGATCCTGACAATTGATTCTGGTTGTAGGTAACACCATTTCCGTGGGGATCACGTCCTCAGCTCCAAACACTAGTGAGAATGGAGTTTGACCGGTTGTATTCTTGGGTGTTGTCCTATCTGCCCAAAGAACAAAAGGCAGCTCCTCAGCCCATTTGCCTTTTTTGGAGCCCAACTTCTTCTTAAGGTTGTTGATGATGATCTTATTGCTGGATTCTGCCTGCCTATTAGCTTGAGGATGGACAGGTGTTGAAGTAATCATTTTTATGCCCTAGCTTGCACAAAAATTTGTTGTTCTTTTGCCGATAAATTGGGAGCCGTTGTCACATATGATCTCTGCCGGAATACTAAATCTGGTAATAATGTTTCTCTTGATGAAGGATATCACCTCTTTCTCTCTCACTTGCACATAGGCTTCTGCTTCAATCCATTTGGAGAAATAGTCTGTCATTACAAGCATACATACTTTTCCTCCAGGAGCCTTGGGTAGCTTGCCTACAATATCCATGCCCCACTTCATGAACAGCCATTGGGATACTATAGGGTGTAGATGCTCGGCTGGTTAATGCAGAATATTGTCGTGCCTATGGCAGGCATTGCATTTTTGTGAGAAGCTCATGGCGTCCTTCTTCATTGTAGGCCAATAGTAGCCAAATCTGAGAATATTGGAGAAGAGTGCTCTGCCCCCAGTGTGATTCCCACAATCTCCGTCGTGAATATCTTCAATCACTTCAAGAGCTTCTACTTTCTCTAAGAATTTCAAGTAGACACCTGCAAGAGATTTTCTATATAATACGTTATGTAAGATAAAGTAAGGTAATACCTTGGCGCGAAAATCCCTAGGATTTTCATCCTTAGGAATCTTCCCGTTTTATAGAATATTTAATAATTGGATGGGTCCAGGATTCCTGAGTATCCTTAGGACTCCCAACATCTGCTTCTTCATTATTATCGATAGCGTGAGCTTCCTATTGAGCTATCGCCGGCGTCAAAATATGCGTGATAGGAATCCTGATATCCTCAGGGATCCTGAGAAATGAAGACAGGTTTGCTAAAGCGTCAGCTTCTGATTTGTCTTCTCTTGGCACCTGTGAGATGTTAAAACTTCTGAAAAACAAAGACAAATTTTTAACATATCAAGATACTTGATTAGATTCTCCCCTCTCACTGCATAGGAGCCATTAAAGTGGTTAGTTAATAAAAGAGAATCAACGAATACTTGAATGCACCGGATGCCCATATCTCTAGACAATTGCAACCCAGTAATCAAAGCTTCATATTCAGCTTCATTGTTGGTACCTGGAACTCACAAGATATGGATAATGGTATTATGTCCCATAGGGTTGATTTTAGCAAGATGCTCAGTCCTGTTCCTCTAACATTTGAGGATCCATCGGTGTAAAAGATCCAGTCTTTTTCGAGCTTCTCAAGCTGCTCGACTTCCTTCTCAACTTCTGGTTCTATGTCGCTGCTGAAATCAGCCACAAAGTCAGCCAAGGCTTGGGACATGATTGCAGTCCTTGGTTCATATTTGATGTCATAGGCACTCAGCTTGATTGCCCACTTAGCCATCCTACCTGACATTTCCGGCTTCCTGAGAACTGCCTTAATAGGATAGTTAGATTTCACAGTTATAACATGAGTTTCGAAATAATGTCTAAGTTTATTGGAAGCCATTATAAGAGCTAAAATTAATTTTTCAAGGTGAGAATACCTAGACTCTGCGTCTAGCAGAGTTTTACTTACGTAATATACCGGATGCTGCTGACCTTGATGGTCTTTTACCAGGACTGCACTGATTCAGCTTCCGGAAACGGCAAGATATAAATATAGCGGCTCCCCATCCTCTGGTTTCATCAGCAACGGGGCTGCTGACAGGTAGTCATTCAGGCATCTCAGGGCTTCTCCGTGCTTCTCAGTCCATTTGAATCTCTTATTTTTCCTCAGGATATTGTAGAAATCGTTACTTTTTTCTGAGGATCTCGAAATGAACCTGTTGAGTGCTGCGATTCTTCCTGTCAACCTTTGTACCTCTTTTACATTCGATGGGGGTTTCAAATTCAAGATAGCTTTAATCTGCTCTGGACTTGCTTCGATCCCTCTTTCGGTAACCATGTATCCTAAGAATTTTCCAGCTCGCACCCCGAAGTGGCATTTGGAGGGGTTGAGCTTCATGTTATACTGGTTAAGGATGTCAAAGGCAGTTTGGAGATTCCTAACATGATCTTCTGCTTTCTTGGATTTCACCACCATGTCATCTATGTAGACTTCCATTGTGTCCCCCAGTTGCTCCTTAAACATCATATTGACGAGCCTCTAGTAGGTAGCACCTGCATTTCTCAAACCAAAAGGCATAGCAGTATAACAATAGATACCTTTTGGAGTCATAAAAGCTGTATGCTCCTGGTCACATGGTTCCATCTGAATTTGCTGGAATCCTGCGGAGGCGTCCATGAAAGTGAGCATCTCGTGGCCGGCCGTGGCATCCACCATTGCATCAATATGGGGAAGTGGGAAAGGATCCTTAGGACATGTCTTGTTTAAGTTCGTGTAATCAACACAGACTCTCCACTTTCCATTCTTCTTCTGGACCACCACCACATTTGCTAGCCATTTAGGATATTTGACTTCTCTAATCATGTTGGTTTTGAGAAGCTTGTCAACTTCCTCCTGGATGATTATATTATTTTCTGGAGCGAACTTCCTTCATTTTTGTTGTATAGGCCTGAAAGAAGGATCTAAACCAAGTTTATGAGTAATAACATGTTTAGGGATACCTGTCATGTCTTCATGCTTCCAGGAGAAAGTTGAAGTTCTGGCCTGGAGAAGCTGAACTAATTTTTGTTCAGCATTCGCTGGGATGCCTGTTCCTACAAGCACCTTGATTTCAGGATTCTCAGGGTCTAAAAAGACTTCTTTAACATCAAGCTCCCTGTCTTCCTATACTTCAAGTGCCCTTTTCTGTAATTGCTATCCCTTCGTCACCTTAGTGGTGTTCTTCATGGACGTTGAATAGCAGTTCTTGTCTTCCTGCTGGTCGCTTTCAATCCTCACAACTCCCCAAGGTGTAGGAAGCTTGATGCATTGATGATAGGTTGAAGGGACTGCTTTCATTTCATGTATCCATGGCATGCCAAGAATTATATTGCAACAAGAAAGAGAATCTATAACACAAAACTTTTGCATAGAATTTTCCCCTTCTATGTATACTGGCAACCTGATATCCCCACCGGTGCTTTTAGCTTCACCGCTGAAACCAACTAGGACTGAGGATCTTGCAACTATCTTAGTTTCCGGGATCCCCATCTTCTTGAGCACCTCAAGACGGATTATGTTTACTGAGCTTCCATTATCGATCAGAATCCGGCGGACAAAATGGTTAGCAATATATAAAGTGACTACAAGACTATCATGATGAGGATCTTGAACATGAGAATGGTCGCTCTCATCAAAGGATATGAGCTTGTCTTGGGTTAGGGTGGACGTCCGGATAGGTCTGTCACCCTATTCAGATTTAGATTCCTTAGCATGCTTCTTAGCTGAGGAATACGAAGTGCCGCATATGTCTGAGCCTCCTGAGATGAAGTTGATTATTTGAGCATCCTGAGGTGGAGAAGCTGCTCTCTGAGGCACTTTGTCGGCTTCCTGAGTCTTGACCTTCTTTCTGCCTATCAACTCTTTAAGATGCCCCTTACTGAGTAGATAACTAATTTCCTTCCGAAGTGCTATGCATTCATCTGTCAGGTGGACAAAGTCTTCGTGGAAGGCGCACCACTTGGTTTTGTCTTTCCAGGATCCCTGCTTCTCATTTTTTCTAGGCCATCTTGCCTTTTCACCAAGATCCTACATTGCACACATTAGACCACCAATATCAACAGAAAAGCAATACACAGATACCTTAGGGTACTCCTCATCATCATCATCCTACTCCACAGCATTGACTTTGTGGTTATTTGGTTTGGAGTATGGACGAGATCTATATGGCTTCCCGGGGGATTCTGCCTTCTTACTGTTAGGATCATATTTAGGAACCTCCAATCTTTGGTGGATCCTTTTGTCATCTTCCAAACGAATAAACCTTAAGGCTCTACTGCGTACTTCATTGAGATTCCTACAAGGATTCATGACAAGATCAGCATAAAAACGTGAATCTTTAGAGAGACCCGTTTTAAAGGCTTCGACGGCTGCCGCCATATCCAGATGAGGAATCTCAAGAGATTCTCATCCGAAACTGGAAATGTATTCTCTGAGCGGCTCATCTGGCTTCTGAACTATTCGGTACAGGTCACCTGTGAGCTTCTCAAAGGATCTGCTGCAAGAAAATTGATTGTTAAACTGGTTAACTAGGTGGGAAAGTGATGTAATAGTATTAGGAGGGATGCTTAGTAGCCATTTCATAGTTTGTCCTGTCAAGGTTGAACCAAAGCCTTTGCACAGACAGGCTTCTTTGATTTCTATCGGAATAGGGTTGATCTCCATACGCTCCCTGTAATGTGCCACGTGTTCTTCAGGATCCGCAGTTCCATCATAAAGCTTCATGCTCAGAGTTTGAAAACGTTTCGGGATCTCCACTTGAGAAATCGGCCAAGTAAATCTGGAGATCTTGTGGCTTTCCAAAGGAACCTCAGGTATAGATTTTAGGATCCCAGGAACATTTGATATCATTTCTTTCAACTTCTGGAGCTCCCTAGCGATACTTGGATGAATACCTGCATCATAAGGAGCACCTTGGTTAGAAACGACAGGAATTGAATTTGACACATTACCTGGGCCAGGATTCTGGACTGGGATCCTAGGATTGTATCCATAGCTCTTTGGGATGCTCGGCTCTGCAGTGGCTGCTGCTTGCATGGGGATGAAGTCACCATCATGTACATCTGAGGAGCTGGTCTTGAAGATTCCGGCAGAAACAGAAGGGTTAGAATGTATGATACCCTCGGGGGTTCTGGCCTGGGTTCCCAGCAGAAAAAGGACATCCTTGAGATGGTGTGACTAGGGATCCCAACGATAGTGGAATCCAAGGATCCATGGAGCGGGACTACGAGGATTCTTGTGGGATGGCTCCTGAGAATCCAGCAGTACTCCCTACATATTCAGCGGCCTGAGAAGTCATTGTAGGGGCTGTAGTGAAGCCTGGTGCTGATTTGTAATTGTAGCGAGCCGGATCTGAGGATCCTGAGGCGTTGAAGTCGAGATGCCTGGGAAATAAAGGACTTTGTTCCTCCACAGGTTTCTTAGACTTCTTAAGTTCCTCAATTTCCTTCATCACCGTTTGATCAGTCTTTTCTTGCTGATCCATCTGACTTTTCACCTGCCTGATCAAAGCGAACAAATCATTGTTAGTAATAACAGGATCAACAGATTGAACCTGGGATCCTGTGAAGACAGGATAGTCAGTTTTTCTCGGCTACTCGTCCACTTTCTTCTGACGATCATTATTTTTCTTCTGGCTTCCTGGAGCGGAAGGAAGAGGAGGAATGGAGGACGATGTAGAGGCTGAAGCAAATTTTAGTTGGTTTGACATCTTTGGGATTGGAGATCAAATAGGACAGATGAAGAATGGAATTTCTTTAGAATGAAGCACCACTCGCCCCACGGTGAGCGCCAAACTGTTTTGGTAAAAAATTCACAAAGGAATTTCGTATTCTAAACTTAGAATGTCAGGTAATGTGCTTGTCAATATGCTCGAAATGTAAAGTTGAACAGAAGGATGTAACGAGGGAAAAATCCAGGATCCTTCGAGTTGCCTCTAGGAACCCTAGCAAAAAAACCTCAGGAGCCGGCCTGAAGAGCCTGCTTCCTCACAATTTTATTGATACGAAACTGAAAATTACATGTGTTTTGGAGGTATGATCGATCAAGCTAAGTGTTACAGAGATTGTATGCTGTCAGAGCTAAAGTGTGAACGAGTTGTGTGTGTTCCTAAGTCGATCAAAACCTCTATTTATATAGTTACAAGGCAATAACCGAACGTGCTAAAAATAAGGGATTCCATTCCCAAGTCTTTGTGAACGTTAGGAATCAGTTATGGCACGTTCTTTAATGCTTGACCTCTTTAGCCTTCATTTACATGTCCCTTTAAGCCTGCATTTAATTAGGACACGTGGACAATTGAAACGGTTAGTCAATAACTGCATTTCAGGATACCGAACTTGTCAGAATACTGAACCACTTGAGCTTCCGGAAAGGATCCTGAAATAAATTAACCAACTGTCCTATATTTTAGGGATTCTCCCCACTAAGTCAATATGAACGTTGTGGACCACTTAGTCCACATTCTATAGTATTTGTCCGAGTCTTTAGGCTTGTTTTACACGTTTTCTTTACCTGCAAGCAAATAAATACGAGGAAAAACATAGTGGTTAGTCGTAACAGTAATTCAGGATGACCAAACCTATCAGGATTCTCAACCCGTTTGAGGATACTGGACCACTTGAGCTTCCGCCAAGGATCCCGAAATATCAGCCCAAACACCATTTAGCTGGTAAGGCATCTAATAATTTTTCTTTCAACTCATTTGCCTCTTTCTTCACCCCAATAATATCAAGCTCACTTACCAAATGTGACAACCTTGATATAAGATCATATTCCCTCAACTATACCTTCTTCTTGCTTTTCTTATACTGGGCGTTGCCTTCACATCGATTACACAACGCATCCCACAATGCTTTAGATGTTGTGTGCATTTAAAATTGATGCAAGATGTCTTTTGGTAAAGCCATTGACAAGTGAGAATAAGCCTTATTCTCCAGTTTGAATGCGTCTTTCTCAGCATCGTTCATTTTATTGTATGGCTTTACTTCACCAGCATTAACACCGCCTGTAAACTTTAGAACCTCATAACCATCTAACATAGGAGTCCAAACTGTAACATCGATTACGCCTATGAACGATTCATAACGAGTCTTCCAATTGTGAAAATCCTCGAATTTCATCAACTTAGGGACCTTGTTCGTGGTTCCTATCTCGTTATCGTAGTTCAGTAGAGCTTGAACGGTTGTTGACATTGCAGCAAATGCTTGGAATGGATCCATGATGATTATTTGAAAAACTGATCAGGCATACCAAATAATCGATCTTCGTACCAGACAAAATCTCAGCGTACCACTTTACAACCCGTACCACACACGGACCAGACTATATCAGGCGTACCACTAACGGACCAAACTAACTCGCATACCTTAATTTGAAGCGGACTAGACTGGTACGGCGTAACTGCCAACGTACCAGTCATTAACCGTCACGGACCACCTAAGAAGATTGTCTTCCGGACCAGATCTAGCGTACCATAACCACGAAGGAGATTGCCGTGCATACCAGCAATGTACCAACGTGTTCTTGGATCGTACCAGCGATGTACCAACTGAGATTCGAACGAATTTTGATATTTTTGGTTTTCCGGACGAGAATATGATACAGAACTCAACTATAACACTCACGGATCATTTCAGAAACAAATTTCATATTGAATGTATGCAGAAATGAGATGAAATGATGAAATTTGAACCAAAAATGTAGTTTCTCTTTCTAGAAACCACAAATCGACCAAAAATCACAGCAAAAGAGCAACTCAAACTCTGATACCACTTGTCAAACACAGCTTCGGATCTTACTAATGCATGATGTGATCGATTTGGTAAAACACGAGGTAAATAAAGCTTCTTTAATTGATATCAAACTCAAACGGTTACAGAGAGAGAACAGAGAGTAAACACCTAAAATCTCACATAGTTAAGCAAAAAACTCTCTCAGCTGCTCTAAAACACAAAAGCTAAAACTATTTATAGTGTTCTGCCCAGCGTACCAACTTATCTACGTACCAGATGGTCCGTGGTTGCGTACCATCTGGTCCGTCCACTGGTACGCTGGGATCAGAGCTTACAAAATGATCATTACATTGACAAAACGCCTAGACCTAGCATTAGACATATTAACTTGTTCTAACAATTCCAATTGAAGAACAATATGAGTATCCGTTGATTGCTAATACTTTACCAAAATCGATAAGTGATTTTGAGCCTGAAGAAAAGAAGGTATTTGCAAGAGAAAATAAAACTTATAGTTTTCTAAGGATGGCATTACCCAAAGATTTAATGCATCAGTTTAAGAATTTTCCAACTTCAAAACAATTATGTGATGCTATTAAAGAAAGATGTGAGGGTAATGATCACTACAAAAACACTCGAAAGGAAGTATTGAAGAAAGAGTTTCGTAATGTTGGGCTTTGTGAGAATGAGAAGATCACATATTTGATTGCAAGGTTTTCACATTTAATCAATGAACTTACCATTCTAGGTGTTAAGAAAGAAAATGATGAATTCAAGGAGAAATTCCTGGAAGCTCTACCCGAAAAGTGGGAGAATTTTGTGATGTTGTCGAATGATCCAAACTAATCAAGTTGGACATTCAATCAGTTGCATAGCAAATTACAAGCTCGAGAAATGGAATTACTTGTGAAAAAAGTCAGCAATTCCATCGGTTCAGAAATCCTGAAGTATATTTTGGAGAGAATTCTGATACTGTGCATGCTAAAGCAAAATTAAATTTTATTTCAAGCAGTAATCCACCAACAACAGCTTTTCTTGCTGGAAAGTCTGAAAATCCTGGTTATTCTTCGGGTTGCAGTTTTACTATTCCTGATAGATCAACAAGCAATTCTAAGTCTGCTCAAGCAACCCAAGGTCTAGCTGCTTTGTTATCCGCTTTCATATCATCTTCATCTGGATCCATATTTAGTCAAATTGGTAATTCTGGTTTGGTTTCGGAGGATCTAAAACAGATGGATGATGATCAGCTGCATAAATTAGATTTGGATTGGCAGTTTGCTATGCTTGTTGAAAGAGGAAGACGGTTTATGGAAAAACATGGCAAGAATTCTATTATTCAAGGAGGCAACCTGGGTTTAGATAAGTCTAAACTGAAATGTTACAAATGTTCCAAATTAAGACATTTTGCTCGAGAATGCAAGCAATCTTCTTCTAAACCAAGTACTTCAGATAAGCATGACCATAATAAGGATGAAAAAGCAATGGTGGATGATGAAGGATATGATTGGTAGAAATATTTTCCAGATGAATCTGCATTTTTAGTTCATTCTCCAGAAAACTATGCATTGATGGCTATTATTCAAGTTCAATCAAGTGATTCTGAATCTCAAACAAGTGCATCTGAAACAATTGATTCCGAAGTTAGTGGGTATGAGTCAACATGTGAATTTTGTGCTCAAAAAGAAAGAAAGATCCAAGAATTGATTTCTGAAAAGGAAGGGTTGATTGTTGAACAAGGGAAGATAGAAGAAGAGATAGAAGGTTACAAAATAAAGTGTGAGGTTTCTGATGAGATTCTCAAAACTAATGCAATGTTGAAACAAGAAAAGAAGGTGTTGATAGAAGATGTTTTAGAGCTAAAAGCAAGACAAGATGATATGGTTAGTGTCAATAAAGAACAGATCTTGAAGTTACAAAATGAAAATGCTAAGTTAGTTACAAAGGTTGAAAAGTGGGAGTTCGAAGCAAAGGATGCTATTGGAGATTTTGATGCCTTGTATAAGAAATCTAAAGCAAGAGTGGAATCACACATGATTACCAATTTTGAACTTCAGAAAGCTTATGATGAAATCATGATTTCGAACAATGATTATCAAGTCCTCTAGTCAAAATTACAAGATAAATCACCGATCTGACCAAAGAAAACAAATTGTTGACAAGAAATGTAGAGATTTATCAAGGAAAGGTGGAAAAGGTTACACAGGAAATGTTCGATGCCCATGATAAAGTGAGAAGAGAATAGTATTTGTTTAACAGAGTTTCAGAACAGCTGATAGAATCAGAAAAGGCTTTGGGTGAAGCTCAGAAAAAGATCGTAGATTTAAATGTTCAAATTCTGGATTTGAATCGTCAAGTAAATAATTTGAAGAATTCACATTCTTTCACAAGTTATTTATGCAATGACGAAAATTCCAAAAGAGTCTTTGGCGGTGAACATTTCAATCAATTACCACCTCCATTGGTTCAAACTGATCCTCTGGCTGATGTTAAATCTTCTGACACAATTGGTGATTATTCTAAATTTGTTCCTAAGAAATCTGAGAAGAAGAAATCCACGTTTCCAAACAAGAAAGTGGAAAAGGAGGAAAGTCTACTTGATAAATCGCCATCAAAGTTTGTTTCAGGTGGGTTTATATCTGATGAAGGGCTTACTTCTGCTGACAAAGTGATTGAGAAAAATGAGAGTTTGTTGAGTGAAGCACAAGCTGCTGCTAACTTGGTAGAAGCTAACAAGTTGAAGGATATTAAAGCGATATTCAATCAAGCTGCTAAAGCTGGTCCTTCTGGTTCTTAAATTGATTTATCAAAGCTGCCAAGTTATAAATGTTCACGTTTGGGGAGTGAGGGAAGAAGTTTGAAAAGAATGTCAAGAAGAATATGCCCAAGAAAGCTCCAAAATAAAAGAAACACACAAGCTTGGAACAAATCTATCATTTGGCTCAAGTGTTTATGTCTAAAATGGAAAAAGGTTCGGAGGTAAGATTCAGAAGAAGGCTTCGTCTAAAAGTTTTTCTCGGGATGCTCAAAAGGTTAAGGAGTTTTCATACTCTGGATCAAATTCCACACCTCGAAGTCCTACATTGAAATGGGTACATTCTAACCGATTTCAAATTTTTGATGATATGTCTGATGGTTATGAGTTCATTGATAGATGTCCTTCAGTTCAGGTCAAATCCCAATTTCAACGATCGTATCGTTTGTGCTATCAATGTCGTCGAAAGGGACACATGGCACGGGATTGTCCTAAGACTATAAAAAGTTAATTTTCAAACAAATGTGCCACATTTATTGATGAATTAGGCAGAATTTTTACTGAGTCCACACTATCAAAATCAATTTCTAAAATGAAACAATTTTTCAAATTTGATTCAAGTGTTGGTGATTCATCACATGATGATGATTCTTTTAAAAATGAAAAAGCAAAAATGCAGTGGTGACCTAAAGTGGTTAGCACAGATACAACTGATTTTGTGGAAGACACTGGTCGACCAGAAGCTGTGTGCTTCGGGTCATTTGAATACTAATCATTAAAACCCAGTGTGCAGGTTTCTTCAAGAAGACCTGTCGGTGATTGTTCAAGCAGTTATTGATAGTGGAGTCTCCTGCCATATTTCAAAATTGAAAGTTTTTTCTGAAAGCTTAAACTGCAAGGTATCAGTATCGATTGGTCAATTTTCTTTCTTTTGCATTGCATATGTCGTTTAGGGGGAGAAATTTGAAAAACCAAAAATAGTGTCTTTGTGTTTTTGTTAAAATGAAAATCCAAAAATAGAGTTTTCATTTTAAAGGGGAGAAAATGGAAAAATACAAAAACATTGAAAAACAGAAAATTCAAAAACGTTGAAAAATGAGATATTGTATCCGACGTATTTGGGAAATGATGGTACATTGGATTACGTGTCTGAATCGTGGATATACTAGATGAAAAAGCCATAAGATCATTGCTCGATGTGCTTGGTAGACTCGGCATTAAATCAGAAAGTATTCAGGTGTGATAAACGCATTAAAAGTTTAATGCTTGACCAAGTGGACAACATCTTGATGCATATCTCATGATATATCAAGAAAAAGATATGTGAAAAAAGAAAATGAGAAGTCACTATGTATACATGTGTTCATTTTGCAAAGATTTAAACTTGTTTGATTTTCTTTAAATTGTCAAACGATCGGACTTTCTTTGCGTATCGAAAGATCGACCTGATTGTTGTTCATTTGATGTTCTGCTTTATTTTCTTTGGTGTTTCGTATAACTCATCGGACTTTCTCTACGTGTACGGGAGTACCAATCTGATTGTTGTTGGGTTATACAATTTCAACTTGTTTTTATTTTCTTTTTATGTTAAATCCGAGGCCTTATCTGCGTATCGAAAGATCGACCTTAAGATAGACGATTTAACGTTCTTATTTCTTTTTGCATGGAACACAATTGACGATATCATGAATACAATCATTATGTGATTAAATCACAAATGAAATCACAAAATGCGATAAGCAAAAACATAGTGTGGGGTACACTGGTCAATGCAGTCTAATCAATACAATAACATATCCAGATGTTATGAGTATGATTGTGCTTGAGTTTAAGATGGACAAAATATATCAGTAATTGACATGACTTGTGTGCTGAAGTAATTGAAATTGAAGTGTAGTTCAGCATGTTATGTCCAATATGATCCCAAGTTGTGATCTTTCTCGCAAAAGACAAAAATAATGTGTGATTCAGTATTTCATTTCTGTAATCATTTATGTTTCATATCTGAAAATTCCAAAAAGATTTTAGGTGTGTTTTAGCATAAATTTAGAAAAATTAAAAAGATTTTCGATGTGTTTTGATATAAAGTTTCAAAAAGCCAAAAAGATTTTGTTTCTTATTTGTTTTCGACCGATCGATACACGATACGAAATCAAAATTTCAAAACTATATCTTGGATTCTCGAAGAGAAGTTTTGCGCCAAGATTAATTTAATTTTCAAAAGCAAAAGAAAGCCGCATTTATGTCTTCTGAAATTGCAGGTTATTCGGTGTGACAAGACTCGAGCATGGTGAAAGGGGGGGGGTATGTAATTTCTTTCACAAGTGGATCTTGAAGTTCAAAGATTGTTCAAGATTGATCCAGCCATGCAAGCTCTATTTCTAAGAAAAGTTCAAGTTGAGGATCAGACGAAACGTTGCTGAAGATTAAAGACTGAAGTTTTGTTAGATAGATAGATAGCTAGATACACTACACGTTAAGGGGGAGTTTGTTAGAGCATATTCCTATGCTACCGTGTGTCTCGTGTATTGTATCTAGTCTAGAGCGTCTGTGTGAGTCAAAGTAGTCAACATCTATTAGAGGCCGTACCATATGGTCCACCGGACGTACCAACTGGTACATAATGTGGTACGATGCTTTTAATGACTACTATAAATAGTTCGTGTTAGGGAGAGTTCAGAACTTCTGTCATTTTAATACTCTTAACTGTGTGTGTGCTTGAGTGTTTCTCTCTTTACATTGTAATATCTCTAAGTGAATCAATAAAGAAAAGCTTTATTTACCTCCATGTTATTCGATTGACAAAATCTAGCAGTAGTAAGATCACTCAGTGGTTTTACATGGGCATAACTATCCTGACTGGCATTTACATTCCCTATCTTACCTTACTTTGTCAACCAAGTGTCCTAGTTTAAGTCTAGATACCGTGCTAGTATCTAAATCTCTTAAACCAAAGCTGATGTGTTCGTAACTACACCTAAAAATAATAAAAATATCCTAGACCTAAACCTAGACCTAGACACACCTAATTTTACCGAAACTCCTAAAACTAGACCTAACCTAAGGCAAGTGTACATGTCGGTGGCAGTATAGCTACAAAAGACCGGATATCGAACCCTAAGGACACAAGATAGCTAGACTCCAACCTAGGACTCTATGAATAGGAAATGCTGAGTAATTGATTTGGTTTTTAAGATTTAGAATTAACTATTGACTAACACTACTGACCAAAAGCAGAACAAACCTTGAGGAAACTATCAAATGCGAGAAGACACCACCTAAACCTGGAATCCTAATTAATAATTATGACCTCACCTGACTATGACAATTCTGATGGTCGCTAGTTCACCTTTTAAGTCCTTCCTAGTACTTACTTCTAATGCTCGAACAGGAGTTCACCTTTTGAGTACGTCCTACCTCAACTAAACCTAATCACCTTCGAACCTAATCTAAGGCACCTTAAGCTTAGCAGGAGCTACCACTGATTTCTATAACTAAATCGGACTAGCAAATTGACCAAATTCCTAGGACACTTCCTTTTGAGACAATGCTACCCTAGTTCATTAACCAACCCAACTAACCGACAACTATCATCCTTTTAAGCTTATTTAGAAGGCCGCACACCAAACTCAAAGTAGAAATTGATATTCAATCCTATGGTCAATTAATATAAATAACCACATTAATTTGCAAACACACAGTCACACAAATCAATTACCCAACCCAAACCGAACGACCTCCGCAGATCAAGCAAGTATTGTCTATCAATTAAAACTCAAAATAAGGCACACACATGCATCAATTAATAGAAATCAGCGGAATTTAATAAAAACAATCATCAATCAAATTGTCAATAGTCAAACGAAATCACAAACACTAAAAAGTCATCGTGATGGTCTAGGTGGTGGTATTAATTTATCCAACCACCATTAGCAATCCGGAAACAATCTTAAAGTTCATAACTTTCAATGCAATCATGGTTTTAGTCTAAACTAATACAAGAAATCAAATAGAAAAGAAGAATCCGTAATTAAAATTAGTGTCGAATGATTAAACCGGATAATCCTCTTCTTGATCCTTGAAAGTTCGTCCCGATCTCTTTGACGTCTGCTGCCAATTCGATTCCCCCAGAGTGTCCCTCTTTTTTTTCTTCCATAGGGTTTTTATGTATTTATATCTCTCTTTTCTTTCGTCTGACACCCCTTCATACGATTTAAAAAAAATCGAATAGCAGCTTTCTTTTTGGATTCTAGCATATAGCAAATGGATCCGGACGTTTGACCAGCCCAACTTTAATCGAATTGCTAATATATATTTTTTCCAAACTTTCTGAATTCACAATTAGTCATTCCCACGAGATACTTTCCCAATTCTCACAACTAACCCCTCAACTTACCTGTAATTCTATGTCGGTCCCTGAACTTTATTGATTAATTCTTTCAACCCTTGAACTTTAATTTAATGTCATACCATCCCCCTGGACAATTATAAAAACCTACACATAATCATATTAAATCATTTTGAGCACAATTAATCACAATTTACCTAATAAAAACAATTAAAAATAAAAGACTCAAATGATTAAATAAACTCACACCAAAATATACAAAAAATGACTAAATAGCACATTAAGACTCAAATACTATAAAAAAAGATAAAAACCAAATAAAATGACTCAAATTCGACTCAATTTATATACAAAATATACGGGAAAACAGGATGTGTTTGCAACACATCAAACATCCCCACACTTACACTTTTTTCGTCCTCGAAAAATACTACAATGGAATCATAACCAGGGACTCAACTTCTAACTTCCAAAATCTATCAACTTTAATTTCACATTTCAATTTATTTATAGCCTAGTTCGATTATCGGTATTTCGATCCGATTAAACCCAACCACCGACCGTTTAGCCCCAAATGCATCAAATATTATCATTTATTTATTTTACCATTCAACCTAATGGATCCCACACTTAAGTCTTTCAATTCATCCTAATCCCATCATTTTTTTTATTTGGGCATCTTAATATTTATGTACACATATATCTTTTTAATAGTGGAATTGCATGAATGAATGGATGAATTTTTATTTGAGCTATTTTTTTTTCAATCTTTTTTTTTTCTTTTTTGTTCACACATTTTTTTTCATAGCAATAGAATTGGACTTCACCTAGAGGAGCATCCACTGAGTAGTGAGCCCGATGGGTAGCACATAGGGTATTTATCCCATACCTAACCTAGAGGCGTATCCTTCAAGTCGTTATCCCGAAGGGAAACACATAGGCTTCGGTATTTTATTCTATTTTTTTTTAGCTCAAACAAATGGAATGGATTTGCGGAGGCGCCACTATTTACCGAATTAACTTTCGTAAAAAGATAAAAGTGTGCCTAAATTACTAAAAAGATATACACATATGAAAATATTAAAGATGCAATTTTTATTATTTTTCTAAATAGTTTCGGAATCCTCAATCAACTTAAGGCGGGAACCCACTAAAGTTTCATGATTTACATATCAATTAAGCACATTTTATTGGTTTATTATTTTTATGATGCACAAGGATTTTTAAGCTTAGTTAGTCAGCTGAGCCTACCAATACATCGAAACTAGCTAAAGGAACTACAACTATTATTCATAATTTAACAATTAACCACATTTAGTTGGAACATTGAACCCTGGTTCTACTATCATTTTCCATTTAATTGCAGTATAAATCAAGAACATTTTTGAAATTTTTCAATTTTTTTTTTAAAGACTCAAACTAACCTAAAAATAAAAAACACACGACTCAAGACCAAAGACACAGTCTTTCCATCCCCATACTTAAACGACACATTGTCCCCAATGTGTGATGGAAATAAAAATAAAAATAAAGCACACTAACATAAAATAAAAAATAAAATTCAAAAGAAAATAAATAGGAACAAACTCCCCTGAATTTGATATGGATGAAGGCGAGCTTGACTCCTAGGTCCTCCATTAAATTATGAATCGTGAATGCGCAAATATCATCGAACCTGCAAATAAAGACGCAAGACACAAAACTCGACTCGACCGAACACGTTAGAAACAAAATACGAAAAATAAAATCACGAAATTATAAAAAAATAAGGACGAAAGAAAAAAAAAACAAAAAAAAAGTAGAAATGGTGTACCTGGAATCCTTCAAACATAATTTAATATCTTGAACTTCTGGAATTTCCTGCAAACACCAAAAAACACAAAACACGAACACCAAAAAACACAAAAACACACAAAAGAAAAATAAACAAATAAGTTACATAAAATTTTACAACTCGGGTTTTCCCGAGTATTCAATCAACTGCATCAGGGGGTTTTTCCTTAATGTTCTTACTAACTAATGCCCTAACCATCAAACCACTTAGAAATCCAAAGGCATTAACTAACCAATCTTCAAAAATCATACCTAACAACCAGTCAATCCACCAATGTTTAAGCCTACCCGGACTTAACTTAATAACTACAATAAAGCTTAACCTCGGGTCATTCTTACAACCTACTTCCTTTAACGTCCCCACACTTGGACTAAACACATGTTCATCCTTATCACTAGTTAACCTACCAAGTGGGACATCTTCTAGAACCTCATCAGCTTCCTCAACAACTGGTTCCTCACACCTTAGCACGTCCCGAATGGAGATTGAGTACGGTTCATGCTTTGGTGCTTTCGCCTCACTAACCTCACAAAACTCTCCCTCGAGTGGGACGTGTTCACTCTCAACGATCGGCTCCCCGTACAACATCTCTTCTAGCTTTTGTAAATCACCTTCCGGGTCAAACCGATCCTCATCTACCGCTCCTGGTGACATCGTCGTCCACTCCTCACCAAACATCTCTACCATTTGCGCCTCAAATAAATCATCTGAATCAATGTCGTGAAGAACCTCCTCAAATACATCCTCGGCTTCCTTATTTGTTGTTGTACTCGCTGCGATCTCATCCTCACACTCCTCATCCCACACAATGTCGTCCTCTTCCTCCGACCAATCCCAGATTGGCTCCGAAGTGTATGCATCATCTTCAGACATGTCCTCATCCGTGGGAGACTCCTCATTAATACCATCTGAACCATCATCTCCTTCATTCGCAACTTCCTCCTCTACGATCTCGGTGGCGTCTATCGAAGTGATGTTATTCGTCCATTGATTTAGATCATAGTTATCGTCGCCCCAAATCCATTGGATACCCTGAGTAACCAGAGGTGGGACTTCAGCGTCCATTAACGTCTCCTGATATCGGATTTCCTCAAACACCGTCCTTGATGACTCCCCCGTTCGCCTCTCTCTTTCCTCTCGCTCTCGGAAGATCCTTTGACAAATTTCTCTACAAATACCAACCCGAACCGGACAAATATCATGGGAGTTATGTGGTCCACCGCAGCTCATACAGCGTGGCGTGTTTTCTTCATGAAGCCGTTTTATCAGGCTAAGAGCATTCTCTATAACCTCCAAGCCCTGAGGTAATCGCGGGTCATATCTACTCCATGTGGCCATCTCCTCCGCGAACTGTCGGATATTTACGATGAAGCTTTGTAGATCGATAGTGGCCATGGCGAAAAAACAAAATACACAGCAAAATAAATAAAAAAAATAGACAAAAAAAACTAACCTAAAACACTAGACACGGAAAACCTAAGAAAAAAGACTCAAAATTTCCTAATCACGGCCTAAGTTAATCTTGCTATTGCCAAGTGTCCCCGGCAACGGCGCCAAAAACTTGATGTGTTCGGAACTACACCTAAAAATAATAAAAATATCCTAGACCTAAACCTAAACCTAGACCTAGACACACCTAATTTTACCGAAACTCCTAAAACTAGACCGAACCTAAGGCAAGTGTACCTGTCGGTGGCAGTATAGCTACAGAAGACCGGATATCGAACCCTAAGGACACAAGATAGCTAGACTCCAACCTAGGACTCTATGAATAGGAAATGCTGAGTAATTGATTTGGTTTTTAAGATTTAGAATTAACTATTGACTAACACTACTGACCAAAAGCAGAACAAACCTTGAGGAAACTATCAAATGCGAGAAGACACCACCTAAACCTGGAATCCTAATTAATAATTATGACCTCACCTGACTATGACAATTCTGATGGTCGCTAGTTCACCTTTTAAGTCCTTCCTAGTACTTGCTTCTAATGCTCGAACAAGAGTTCACCTTTTGAGTACGTCCTACCTCAACTAAACCTAATCACCTTCGAACCTAATCTAAGGCACCTTAAGCTTAGCAGGAGCTACCACTGATTTCTATAACTAACTCGGACTAGCAAATTGACCAAATTCCTAGGACACTTCCTTTTGAGACAATGCTACCCTAGTTCATTAACCAACCCAACTAACCGACAACTATCATCCTTTTAAGCTTATTTAGAAGGCCGCACACCAAACTCAAAGTAGAAATTGATTTTAAATCCTATGGTCAATTAATATAAATAACCACATTAATTTGCAAACACACAGTCACACAAATAAATTACCCAACCCAAATCGGACGAACTCCGCAGATCAAGCAAGTATTGTCTATCAATTAAAACTCTAAATAAGGCAAACACATGCATCAATTAATAGAAATCAGCGGAATTTAATAAAAACAATCATCAATCAAATTGTCAATAGTCAAACGAAATCACAAACACTAAAAAGTCATCGTGACGGTCTAGGTGGTGGTATTCATTTAGCCAACCACCATTAGCAATCCGGAAACAATCATAAAGTTCATAACTTTCAATGCAATCATGGTTTTAGTCTAAACTAATACAAGAAATCAAATAGAAAAGAAGAACCCATGATTAAAATTAGTATCGAATGATTAAACCGGATAATCCTCTTCTTGATCCTTGAAAGTTCGTCCCGATCTCTTTGACGTCTGCTGCCAATTCGATTCCCCCAGAGTGTCCCTCTTTTTCTTCTTCCGTAGGGTTTTTATATATTTGTATCTCTCTTTTCTTTCGTCTGACACCCCTTCATACGATTTAAAAAAAATCGAATAGCAGCTTTCTTTTTGGATTCTAGCATATAGCAAATGGATCCGGACGTTTGACCAGCCCAACTTTAATCAAATCGCTAATATATATTTTTTCCAAACTTTCTGAATTCATAATTAGTCATTCCCACGAGATACTTTCCCAATTTTCACAACTAACCCCTCAACTTACATGTAATTCTATGTCGGTCCCTGAACTTTATTGATTAATTCTTTCAACCCTTGAACTTTAATGTAATGTCATACCATCCCCCTGGGCAATTATAAAAACCTACACATAATCATATTAAATCATTTTGAGCACATATAATCACAATTTACCTAATAAAAACAATTAAAAATATAAGACTCAAATGATTAAATAAACTCACACCAAAATATACAAAAAATGACTCAATAGCACATTAAGACTCAAATACTATAAACAAGATAAAAACCAAATAAAATGACTTAAATTCGACTCAATTTATATACAAAATACACGGGAAAACAGGATGTGTTTGCAACACATCAAAGGCTCTGATATCAACTTGTGACGCCCATCCCCGTCTTGGCTCCAGGAGGGGTCACGCGCCGGATTTGCTCATGAACACATGGTATAACAGAGATAACTAAGGAGCGGAAATTAAAAACTTTTCATTTATATATATGCCAAGTACAACAGTAAGGGAGATAATAACATACTATAACAACTATATCTTATCTATGTCTATGCAAGTCTACGACCGAGTCCTTCCTAATAGCTTTCCCATCTAATTTGCCCTCACTAGAGCCCATCCCTTGCTACTTTAAACATCAAAAATACCTGACATACAACATTTTTGGAAAGGTCAGCTTACGCTGGTGAGTTCTAAGTAATTAAAACTTTACCTTAACCTCTAAAGGTTACTTCAAACATTTGGTCTAACGGCCCCTTCTTTATAAACATTTAATAGGTATAAAACATAACAGGATTATACCAAGACATAACATTTAAATCTTCAGTATTAAAAATCATTTAATACTCTAAATACCTTGGGCCTCCAGGACCCATCTTCTGTGCAAATAATCTGTAAGTATAAAACATTAAGAAATATACGAAACGTTATAAGCAAACCTCCTTTTTACTAAGCATTGTCTAACTTGGACTAAGCTTAGTCCATTCTGTGATAATCCGTCTTTTCAGGTCCTTTCCTGATTTAACGTAAACCTAAAATGATATAATTAATATTGTGTAAACATTTATGAATTGGACTTGTGTTGACTTTATTATTTAGGTTTTGTGTAACCATCACTATACGAGCATGCATTTAAGTTAAACGTTTTATATTATATGATTTTATGTAAATCATATGTTATGATTTCATGTGAATGATTTGTCATTTTATGTGAAAGTTGAACTTATGATTCATGTGATATATTTATATCTTTCATTCTAATAAAGCAATAAGTTGGGTGCCACATGTCATTTTTCTAGGGCCTCCACCTAAGCTTGTCCACTTGTCAACACCACACTCAATTTTAAATTTTCTTCATTTAAGAATTCAAAATTTCCAAATTTAATATTTCAACTTTCTAAATCTAAAATCAATATTACATTTAATTAAAATTTACTATAAATAGTTATTAATATTCATTAAGTATATATTTACATAAATTATTTATTAACTAACTTACCAAATTTATATATTAGGGTGGTTGATTTATTCAATTAAAATATTAAAATGTCAAGCACCCTTTTATATTCTGAAATATAACTTTTATTAGTTCAATTATTATCTTTAACATGTTTTAATTATCATTTGACATTCTCTGAAAATTCAAGTAATCCTAAATAATAATAACTTTTATTATTGTAATTCTCAACACATTTTAAAGTAAACCATTAAACAATTTATTTTCCAACTACGATATACGAAATACTCTAATTTACTATATTCTATATAAAATTGATTGCGAATATTTATTTTCCAATTAAATTGAACGAACTCAAACCAGGTTTAGCAAAGCCACAATCGATTAAAAAATTATGTTATTTATATTTTTCAAATCTCTCATCATTTTTTTCTTTTATTTATCTCATTTTATAAACCTAAATTCAACCCGTATAGTTTACGGGTTACTAACCTAGTATATAATATATTTACATGTTTATTTTATGATTTTATCGGACTAAGATATCACATAATTATATGTGGTGTTCTATGATTTATGTGAGTATATATATACATATCGTTATGATTTCATTTTCATCATTTTACGTGAAATCATAAATAAATATTTATGGAACTATATCTATGATTTTATATGAATGGAACAAGATTTATATTTTATAAACGTTATACGTTAAATATGTTTTGGCACATACACATATATTCATCGTCAAGTTACTGTCGTGAACACCGTAAGAGCTCGTTAGGAATTTACAAACCTCGAGGGTCGATCTTGTCATTTACTAAACTTTTTTTAGAGCAACCAAACCTGTAAGGACTACTCCTGTAATTACTAAAACTTGATCTCCTATTATGTAAATTGGCCAGGAACTAATCTTGCCAAATGGGCAATCTTGTATTAAGGATTCTTTTGAAACCGACGTTCACCCTTTCCATTGCCGTTATCTAGAGTTAATTACATTCGGTTACGGGAACTGATCGGTCATGTCATGATTCAATGAGCCATGAACACAGTTCTTCCCCATCATTTGTCGTACCGCTTGTTTCATATCTAGTTCCTAAACCTCTCGAACGACAGCATACGTGAACCACCACATGATCACCGAAGGAGAATTCTGACTACCATGTGCACCTTCTAGGCCATCGTTCAATCACGGTTTTGTTATCGTAATCCACTGCTCGAGTACCCCAGACCGTCGCTCACCACTGTCGATCAACCAGGAGCTATAAAGTTCATAATTCTAAGTTATGTTTAGGGATTCGGCTTCAGTTTCGGCATCGCAAACACATCAATATCTCATTCTGATTCAAGGTACCTTCTTTTCCATGTTGTTCGAATCATTTTCTGCTCCTGTTCTTGTCGGTTACATTTTTTTCGGTGACTGGATTAGGGTTCCGGTGACTAAGGGTTCGTGGGGGAAGAAGATGACATCGACCGGAACTAGGTTACGTCTTTGTTTTTCTATTCAGAACCGTTATCAGCGCCTAGCCTGATGGTCAAGACTTGTGATTTGTAACCCTAAGGTCGCTGGGTCGAACCTTCCCAGCCTCATTCTTTTTCCCGATTTTTAATAAAACACGATTTCAAGCCCCTGTATATGTCAAAAGTATTCCTGACCGAATTGTTAACCAAAACAGCCCTTAGCCCAATGGTTATGGCGTTGTTCTTTGTTCAAGAGGTTAGGGGTTCGAGCCATATAACCTCCTATTTTGCTGTTTTATTTTATTTTAGTGTTTTAAACCATTTTCTTGACTTGAAACCAACCATCCATCATTCTTGACATTGTTTTGGACCCGTAGAATTCTTGTAATCGTCGTTATCTTGCTCATTATCCCATCTTCGTTATCTTCACTTTTAGAGTTACTGTTAATGTGGCATCAGCGGGAACTTATTTAGTAGATCTACTGGGTTTGACAGCCCCACCCGGGTCAGTCGCGCTGACACGATTGGATATCGAACGGGTGTTATAAACTTCTTAGTCTAAACGAGGCACAATTGAACTTATCGAGCTTCAGTAATTGGATAGCTAGTTTATCTAGTCAAACGTGCACTGATTTCTTGAAAATAGCCTAGCTAGCTATTGATATATTATCTGGATTTTAAACTGAACTTGAACAAGGACTACTGTTGTTGAACAGTCAACCTTGAACGTAAAGTTGAACTTTCGATGAACAGTTATTTTACATTAATCTGGAACTATTTTGGTTTGATAAACCTGTGAACTCACCAACATTTGTGTTGACACGTTTTAGCATGTTATTTTTCAGGTTACAGATTTCGAGTATCACGAGTACACATGCATGAATCTTTGAAACCCTTTTACTGTCTTTGGACAAGTCACGTCACCTTGGGTGATGATGTTTTTACTTATATTTTTATTTGTAATTACGCTTCCGCATTTGTAAAACTCTGAATTTATATTTAAAGAGATATGAAACGTTTTTTATTAATTACAGGTTGTTTGGGGTAACTAATGGACTGCGATCCTGGTTTGTCACGCTCCCTGCGAAGGTTTTCCGCGCGTGGATTTTTGGGGGTGTGACAGATTGGTATCAGAGCCCATGGTTACATCGAACTAAGATTTTCGTCTTAGACTGTAACCGTTTTTCATTAGTTGCACACTTAAACGTTTTTCTCATGTATTGTGATACTCACTCTTACACACACCTGGTCTACCATATGTCGTTTACACCATCCCATCATCTTATACCCACAACGAGGAGCCAGTTATTCTTGAGTCGTTTTCAACCTCTTAGAGTCGTGTACCCCTCTACTTCGCATGTGTGGTGATAAGAAGCCAAGTCGAACCGGAGGATCATATCTCCATTCATGACGAGCTGGTTGCTGCTCGGGATTACCTTAGAACATCAGGAAGGTGGTGTACTACCTCTTCCTGTTCTCAAACCTTTCCTTCTAGTATGTGAGATTCTTGTTGTACCTGACCTAGTTGTACCACTGAACTCTAATGTTCAGCCGAAATTATCACAACCTGCTTATAGCACGACCGTTCAACTTCAGTAGTGGAGACAGTGTGTGGATTCATTTGGTTTCTATGGGAAATTTGAATCTGCCTTCATTATTCTAATCGTTTTCACTTTTTCTCTGATCTTTTAAGATCCTTATATTCTCGTTTTTATCATATAATTGCATTGGAATGATGCAACTTAAATGGAATTTTTATAAACTAAACGGTGCCAGATGGGTGCCAACTAGATTTTGTTTAATATATACTGGATTGTGATAATGTTATTATGGGTGGTAACTATTCTCTAACTTCAACCTAAGTTAGGGTCATTGTGATAAACCCTATTCAGATCCTATTGAGCTAAATATCTGGATGACTCGCTTCAGGTGGGTCATTCCAATCAGAGCGAGAATTCTATTCTAGAAACTTTTCTCTTTAACGAATCCTGGTCAAGATAACCTTGGGTTAGTGACCACATTCTTGATTCCCACATAGTGGATATCTCATCTGTACTCCACTATACCTAGTAGTTGAAGTAAGAGAAACTAGGGTGATCATACAAAGTAAATTACCATTACGTGTGCACACGTAAATGTAATTTACAGTGTATGAAAATCCTGAAGAATCCTACTAGGCAAGCCATTGGTCATATTGGGGCCAAATTCCTGTAAATTTTCTTTTCCCTCGTGTCCTTGAATGTTGAGCATTTTGAACTCAACCTGATGATCAAAGTCGTCTATCTTTGTAAATGTTATCGCACATGATCTCATCTCTCCTATACATGGATTCTTATCCATTCGAGAACGCTTTTGAACATATTATGAATGCTAGTCCTGATGGGACATCATTTCACTCGTGTACTTAGATGTCAAGTTTTTTCCCTGACTACGTAAACTCTTAACGAAATCTTTAAACTGGTTTTTAACTTAACTTGAATCGTAACTCTACTCTTACGACCTTATCTACCACATCAATCCCTGGAACTTTTACGATTGTGAGATAACTTAGACGAACCTTAACCAGAACAAAACCCATGCAACATTGGATAAACCAAAGGATAAAGCATATATACCGCGGACAATGGAGCATATCTTTGACCGAAAACTATTATGAAGTTTCCCTCTCTAGCCGCATACCCCCTGATATTTCTTTTGCCAATAGCCTCGTCGTGATCGCACAAACTGCCTACCTTACTGCAATCATAATTTCCCTAATGAGGTAATGTTAGTGAAGAGTCTCCCTGATTTCGAACTAATGATTTTTCAATTCTAAAGTAGTGGCCATTCCAATTTACCTCTTGAACTCGTATCATTCATTTTGTCTTCATGACTCGTATGTGATTTAACTTTCAACAATTCCTGATTCTCGCGATCTTATTCTCCTTTATAGATTGGTTAAACTTTGAGCTTTGAACCAGTAAACGTTACATTTTTATGTTAGTATTTCAGCGAGTTGACATCACTGATGATGGAACTACCTTGCACCTTTATCACCAAAAACCTTTTTAACGTCCTTTGTAAAAACTCTATCTACCCCATCAAGACGCGTTTTAAAAACCGTGTCGTGGTTTCGAAATCTTATAAGTGATGTTTTATCTAGATCTCCTTATGCGTTAAAACTCGTTTGCAAACCCATTAAAACTATATATGTGTTAAAGATGTGTGGATATATATTTTCTTGACAAAATGGTTAATTGGGAGTTTGTCTCGATATTTTGTGGCACTTTGAATAAGATATAAATATATGTATATAAATTTTTTAGAATATTCAAAATATATGTTCTACCTATTTGATCGTGGGTATCTTTTAAAAGCGTCATTAGAGCACAATTGAAATAAGCAAATTTTGATAATTTATTTTGGATTAACCTTTATTTTCACTTGTCGTTTTGGAAACTGACGCGCACATCGATTCAATGAGTCAATTGTCAAATCACCATCGTCTATTCATCTCGATAGTGTCTTAATCACGCACTCCCAGCTCTGTACTCCCTAGGTGACTCGTGTTATTCGTGAAGTCTTGACGCTATATTATTTGTGTGCGCACCCTCAGATTACATCCGGAACTTGTTAGAAAATTACTACCTATTGCTGATGATATAGTGGACCCTACATTTTCCCTTCTCACGTTCGAAGTACACCAGTTTCCTATCATTGTGTGATTAACTCTGTTTTTGGAGGATTTTGAGTCAAGTTATCCATACTTTTTTTGTACATCCTTTAACACTCCTGTTATGACAAATGTATACGACGAACGATGATGGTATGTCTAGAGGGATTTTTACAGCTTGAACGTTGGGGTGCCCGACAACCCTCAAATACGTGGATCCTTATCGCTTTCCAGAAAATTTTCATAGATAATCCCTACTTCGCACCAATAAATGACGAATGGTCGAATCTTAGACCCTAACTTGCAGAAGCATGTGCTAAGGAATGGTTTGCTCCCTGTATGGAGGAGAATGTTTTCGGGACCGTCTAATTTGCTTTACAAAATTATCGGCATTCACTGAGGTGATAGCCCCAATCCTTTTCCATGGAACACCTGATTTGATCTTTTGACCCATGGTAAACCCGCACTGAACCCTAGCAAAACGCGTATGCACAGGCAACCCAAGCCAAAGCCACTTTTGAACATCCTGATGTTTTATGTTTCGCAAACACCCTTTTTATAACACTTTCGTACTTTATCTTACTTTTAAGAATCATTTAAACCGATGTCCTGACAAGAAAGGGATCATGACGCGTGTAGCGCAAGGACACCAAGATGATTTGGGCGTACTGGTAAGTAAAAACAATGGAGATTCCCCCCTAATGAGATGACTGCTCTATTGAGTTGTAAACCGTTAATACATTCATCTCGATATCCATTTGCACAAATTCCTTGCCAAATCCTATCAAGCATGCTAGATATTTCTCTGTGAATTTTGTACTGTCTATTACGCCATTTACATCCTCCCTGCTGGTATCTTCACCAGTGCCATTTTAAGCTGATATTTCATTCCTGGAATGTGTAGTTGCAACTATCATAAGCTTGTTATCCCATCGCTTACTCGAATTCACGAACTAAGCCATTGGCGCTTTTCCTCTATTTGCTATTCTCATGCTTGATGCCATGTGTAGTCCTGCATATCACTTTTTGATATTCGGTACCTCATAGTTACACTTTTATTTGTTGGATCTTTACTCTAAATTGTTTGGTTCTTTAGCAAGGTAATGTGCATGATGATATGTTGTATGATACTAAACTTCAACTTGAAGCTGAACCTAATTATCTATGTGATTTCTTGAATAATTCTTAACAGAATTGAGTAATTCTTTTCTAAAACAAACTGCTACGTGTTACCTTTTTAATGGCAATGAGCTCTTGATTGGATTTATCTTTATACCTTAGTCCTTTTATCACAAAATTAGTGTGTTACCAGTTATATTTTAGTATGTTAGCAACTATGGAACCATGTAACCCTGATAAGTAGTTTGTTTGCTTATGATTTCTCATTAGAAATGCTTATAAAAGATATTTGTTTATGCATGCTAAAATATGAGAATCTAATCCTATGTTTAGGGTATATAAATTCATTAATCATTGAAGTGCTGGTTTAAACATAAGTTGTGTAGAATTGCATGATTAGCTATGTGTATGAAATGTGTTAGGAACCAGAAAGTGACATGTTGTGAATGTATTAACTTGATTGAGTGTGAAAACCATACACCATACAAGGTCCTAAGTCTCCTACCTCTGTGGGAATGACAAGACTGTGTGAATTTGCCCCGTCAACTTTGCACCGTATGGGTTGTGTTGGTTAGTTTATGAATTTATATGCTAGAGATATGCCATATTAAGGTCGTATGTTAGTATATAAAGTTTTGGGACAATTGTATGCGTTGTATGGTAAAATCTTCATTATAGATTGCATGCTAGTACGCTTTGACTGCATTAACCTTTAAAAAAAGTATTTATGCTATCTGAACCGTTATTGCATGAAATGTGAATTTGAATGATATTATGAATCATGTGAACTTAATTTGTCTTAACTCCATAAAGCACTAAATCAACCAATAGGTTCCCATGTTAACTTGATTAGTCTTGTGTAATTCTGTGCTATTTGCTAGTTGGTATGCAAAATCCAGACGTTTACGTTTTCCTTAGAGAATGGGACAATGAAACAAACACTTATTGACTTTATGCACACCCAATTTTATTTCTCATACTCAAATTCCCTTCTCTCCGCTTCACCTGGGTTATTGGTGAATGCGAATGCCTTAAGCGAAAATGACACACGAAATAGGAATCTCACTCTTAGCATTAGGCACGATAGCTGGAGGCTACTCAAACATATCATGGTCCCTTCTTCGCATTGAATTTTTTATTTCAGAAACTTATGTTACCGTGACATTCTGTTTGGCCTTGCCACTCGACACGATTCTCATTATACAGTCATTCGATTTTTTCTCATAGAAGCGTTTGATCAAAGAAAATCATTTTCTATACATTAAATTTGAATTCCTTTTGAAATTCTTCAAATATTTGACATCTCCTTAATGTGTGGTATACATTCCTGGACATAACGTCCAACGCTCCTCTTGCAGTAGAGAACTCAAATTCTTTCGATAGGTTACTGTCGAGAATAATTCTTGTGACAACTGATGCTGATTTACATTTCGGGGCGAAATTTCCTTCAACAAGGGGATGATGTGACGACCGAGAAAAATTTTCTTTCCTTTTGACCAACTCTCTAGCACGTTGTGCAATTTTCAAGACGAAAATTCTTCAACAAGGGGATACTGTGACAATCTGTCTTTTCATGTCCTTTCCTAATTTAACCTAAACCTAAACAAATATAATTAATGTTGCGTGAACATTTATGAATTGGACTTGTGTTGACTTTATTATTTAGGGTTTTGTGTAACCATCACTATACGAGCATGCATTTAAGTTAGACGTTTAATATTATATGATTTTATGTAAATCATAAGTTATGATTACATGTGAACGATTTGTCATTTTATGTTAAAGTTGAACTAAAGATTTCATGTGATATATTTATATATATATATATATGTATGTATATATATATATTTACATGTTTTAATTTTATGATTTTATGGGACTAAGATATCACATAATTATATGTGGTGTTCTATGATTTATGTGAGTATAAATATACGTGCCGTTATGATTTCATTTTCATCATTTTATGTGAACTCAGAAAAATATATTTATGGAACTATATCTATGATTTTATATGAATGGAAGAAGATTTATATTTTATAAACGATATACATTAAATATGTTTTGACACATACACATATATTCATCGTCAAGTTACTGTCGTTAACCTCGTAAGAGTTCGTTAGAAATTCACAAACCTCGAGGGCCGATCTTGTCATTTCCTAAACTTATTTTAGAGCAACTAATGTAAGGACCACTTATGTAAAAAATTGATCTCCTATTATGTAAAGTGGCCAGGGACTAATCTTGCCAAATGGGCAATCTTGTTTTAAGGATTCTTTTGAAACCGATGTTTACCCGTTCCGTAGCCGTTATTTCGAGATAATTCCCTTCGGTTACAGGAATTGATCGGTCATGTCATGATTCAGTGAGCCATGAACACGGTTCTTCCCCATCATTTGTCATACTGCTTATTTCCTATCTAGTTCCTAAACCTCTCGAACAAGAGCATACGTGAACCACCGCAAGATCACCAAAGGAGAATTCCCACCACCGTGTGCACCCGCTGGACCACCGTTCAATCACGGTTTTGCGATCATAATCCACTGCTCGAGTACCCTAGACCATCGCTCACCACTGTCGATCAACCAGGAGCTATCAAGTTCGTAATTCCGAGTCGTATTCGAGGATTCGGGTTCAGTTTCAGCATCGCAAACACATCAACATCTCATTCTGATTCAAGGTACCTTCTTTTCCATGTTGTTCGACTCATTTTCTGCTCTTGTTCTCGTCGGTTTCATTTTTCGGGTGACCGGATTAGGGTTCCGGTGACTAAGGGTTCGTGGGGGAAGAAGATGACATCGATCGTAACTAGGTTAAGTTTTTGTTTTTCTATTCAGACCCGCTGTCAGCGCCTGGCCTGATGGTCAAGGCTTGTGATTTGTAACCCTAAGGTCGCTGGATCGAACCTTCCCAGCCTCATTCTTTTTCCTGGTTTTTAATAAAACTCGATTTTAAGCCACCGTATATGTCAAAAGTATACCTGACCGAATTGTTAACCAAAACAGCACTTAGCCCAATGGTTAGGGCGTTGTTCTTTGTTCAAGAGGTCACGGGTTCGAACCATGTGACCTCCTATTTTGCTGTTTCATTTTATTTTAGTGTTTTGGACCATTTCTTGACTCGAAACCAACCATCTATCATTCTTGACATTGTTTTGGACCCGTAGAATTTTCGTAATCATCGTTATCTTGCTCGTTATCCCATGAGTTTATATAAATTGGTTTTTATATAAAATATTTGGTTATTTAACGGTGATTTATAAAAGAATACACATTTGGAAAATATATAAAAATATACGTATTTAGAAAATATAAATGAACGTTTTAGTAACCCTTATATTTATATAAAAGTATACATATACGAATAATGCATTTTGTTGAATCATGTGATATAAACCCTTTAAACGTTAGAATTATATAATTATAGATACATATAAAAATATGTATAAACATATAAGTACATTTGAGTACACGTTGTTGATATAGTTATATAATGGGTTATGTATATATATATATTTATATACGTATACACTTATTTTATTAATCGATTTCATGGACAAATATTATTGTTTAATAATATATTTTTCGACGATCTTCATAATCGTCATGATTTTTTGGCAATGTGCCACCTTCGACTCGTTTTGGCCTATTGAGCCTTCTTCATGTCAAAGTTTGACATTAGTTACCTTCCACCGTTGGTCTATACTTGGTCATTTTCGGTGGAACACACAATTATGTATATATGCTAATTAGGTGTTTGGTAGACTCCCAAAGACCTGTTACTTCCTACTTGCTGTATTATTTATCTGGAATTGCGGTGCACCCAAAGGTGAGTTTCACGGCCCCATCTTACTGTTTTAAATCCTGTTGGGGGGGGGGGGATTAGCATGCAAACACTTGAACTGTTAGATAATTATATCACCTGAATGATAGTGGCACACTTATTGAAAGGTCATCACTTTTAGAATTACTGTTAATGTGGCATCAGTGGAAACTTATTTAGTAGATCTACTGGGTTTGACAGCCCCACCCGGGTTATTCGCGCTGACACGAATGGATATCGAACGGGTGTTATAAACTCTTAGTCTTAACGAGGCACAATTGAACTTTCCGAGCTTCAGTAACTGGATAGCTAGTTTATCTAGTCAAACGTGCACTGATTTCTTGAAAATAGCCTAGCTAGCTGATGCATAGCATCTTGTTTATGATTTTGATGGATAAATCCCTCATTTCTATCATATTTTGGTTATGTTTTGGATGGAATTGATTCTTAATTGATATATATATGTGTGAATTTTAGGACTTGGTTGTGGTCGTGTATTCACTTTGGTTGGAAATGAGGCAATCTGGAGTTGGATTGGCATCCGGAGGTGAAGATAGAAGAAAATAGTGATTTTTGTGTTTCTGATGGGCATGCAGGCCACATGCCTAAATTATTTGACCCTAGATGGGCCACATGGTCTGGTTAAAGTTGCAGTCCATAGGGGCATGCGGGCAGCATGCCTCCCACACATACACCCAGATGGGCCGCATATAGGCAGGGCGAATTTTTTAGGAACACCTTATGCGGGCCGCAAGCTACATTTATGCAGACTCAGATGGCCCGCATCAACCATCAGACATGAAAAACCCTTGAAAACCCCTATAAAAATATTTGAAGCCGTTTTTCTCCACACACACTCCCCCATTTCGATCAGTTTACATATTTTGAGGGTTCTGAGATTGATTTTGAAGAGATCAAGGCCAAATGAGCAAGGATTTTGGAAGGAAAAGCTTGGAGAATTGAAGATTTCAGTTTGAGATTCATCATCCTTCTTAGATTTCTTCATGGATCTTGTTTTTCTTGACATGTTGATCACAGATCTGATTTGTTTCATGTTTAGATTCATCAGTTAGGTTATATATCCTTTTATCACTTGGATTTGATGATTTTAAGCATATTTTGACTTTTCGGTTTGACTTTTCATTATGACTTGATGAAATTGCCTATTAATTCTGAATTAGATGCTTTGAATGATCATATATGCATTGTTAGCTTCTATTTGAATCATATGATGTGGGTAATTTGATGTGGATTGAAGAACTTCAACCAAATTGTTAAATTTCTCATTGTTGATCTTGGACTTTTATAGTTTTAGGTTAATGCATGATCCGATGACCGTCTACATGATTGTATGATTCAGATTTGGGGTTGATCTTATATGTATTTGTGTTAAAATTGAGTTGACTAACTTGTTTTGCACATTAGGTGGTTGTTAGACATTGTTTGGTAGGTTAGAACGCTTATGACCGTAAGGTTTTGACTTATCGTTTCGTGTTTAGCATTGCCTAAGTTCTTAGGATTTTAATTCAGAATTATTCGTGTTATAGGACTTGCTTAGGAAGACCTTCCTTGTGTAAATCCTGTTTTGTGTGTGTTTGGTTAGCTTTAACCGAAGCGACTAGGCAATTAGGCGGTTTCATTCAGTTTTCTACCTGGACTTTTATTTGGGATTACCTTGGTAACTGGGATGTGACTATAGTCTAGGTTGTCTTGGTAGTTATTATTTGTGGGGTAGTTTTCATAGTGATTAGTTAGATTGGAGGTCAAAGTTATGCTTAGAGGATTCTTATCTGAGTGATATCCGTCTCATTACTTATTTTCATTGTTAGACTCGGTTACTTTGTTCCTAGGTTATTTTCAGTTACTTGCTTATCTGTTTCTTTGTTTATCTGAAATTCAATATATTTTAGGTTAAATATTAGCAAAGTTCGCATATCGAGAGCCTGCATTGCGTCCTTAGATTTGACATCCGGGTATTTACTGATACTATTCTGCATACGATGGGTACACTGCCCTACGCATCTGTTTAGTCACTCGGGATTTTCCTTTTTGACTTGACCGATTTTTATAGACACTTCAGCACACGTCACTAGATATTGATATATTATCTGGATTTTAAACTAAACTTGAACATGAACTTAACCGTTGTTGAACAGTCAACCTTAAACGTAAACTTGAACTGTCGATGAATAGTTGTTTTACATTGAACTGGAACTGTTTTGGATTGATAAACCTGTGAACTCACCAACCTTTGTGTTGACACTTTTTAGCATGTTATTTCTCAGGTTGCATATTTCCGAGAATCACGAGTACGCATGCAAGAATCTTTGAAACCCTTTTACTGTCTTTGGACAAGTCACGTTACCTTGGGTGACAATGCTTTTACTTATATATTTATTTGTAATTACGCTTCCACATTTGTAAAACTCTGAATTTATATTTAAAGAGATATGAAATGTTTTTATAAATTACTAGTCGTTTGGTGTAACTAATGGACTGCGATCTTGGTTTGTCACGCTCTCTGCGGAGGTTTTCCGTGTGTGGTTATTTGGGGGTGTGACATATTCGGTCGGTCGTCGCCTCCCAACTCCTGTGTAACCGTCACTACTCTAGTGGATTTTCATCTACTGCTTGAATTGTACAATTCCCCTCAACCTTCCTTTTAGACAATCTTTGCTTAGATTAAATTTTTTAAAAAACTTCCTCAAAAGTCCATTTAAATAATTGTTGTATTCTGGACTCAAAACATTTATAATACTAGCCCATCACCCGTATATGGAATAAGCGTTTTATAGATATAATGTTATTGGTCTTGTTAAACTACAGCGAACCCTACATGGGCTAGGCATATAACATTTCCTATTGTATTACGGGTGTATATATACAGGAAGTACCAGCAGCATATCCACCACACCCTAAATACAACCATATATGATATAGAACCATTCCATTGTAGAGTACCTCTTATAATCACAATAAGGCTAATAAGATTACATATATCCGACACTTATTAACATACGCAAGCTTAGACCAAACTTTTACATTCTTCCTTACTCAAACCTTTAAAAATATTTATCTTTATAATAACCATTTATTATAACCCTTCTGAAAACTGTTCCTAACTGGTAATCATAATCTCAAACATTTATGAGCCTTAAAACATTACGTATGTGTATCAACACAAAACACGTAAAAGCATTTAACTCAAATAATTTTCAAGTAAACAATCGAATATATAACATTGTATGTATATCAACCCGAAAAAATTAAAACATTAAAAACATTTAAAAGTGGGCTCATAGAATCACCTTATTCTCTTAAGTAGTTAATTCAGACAAAAACATCCGCAATGCTTTCCAATTAAACCTAATCGCGTATTGTATGGCGTTAACGCAAGGTTTAATATAATAAACACTCCCTATGTTTATTTTAATATCTTATTATCTTAATAATATTCAATTATTAAGTTTATCCCTTTTAAATGTCAAAATGACCAAAATGCCCTTCGGGCAATTATCTTCTTCTTTTAACGATAATATGAAGACACTCATTCCTATAAGTAACGCTCACTCCGGGATCACCCAGTGAGGCATGCCAGGTCCCAGTTGGGATTTATGTGACACCCCTGCTTTGCCAGAAACCTCAGTGTACACGCGCTTACCCTTCGGGTTCGCACGAACTTCTAAATATCCGATTAACTCGGTAACCTTAATACTTTATTATTTATCCAAGTTAACTTCATATATACTTATTATATATGTAAACCTGTTACTATACCAAAAAACAAGTCCCCATACCCTCCGGATTATTTTATATTAAATAATCTTATTTCAAAACCCTAATTTCCCGTTTTTCTCATTTCTTGACCAAAACTCATTTTATTCGAATCCGAATTAGGTTATTATCCACTATAACATATAATAATATACTTTAAAATATCAAATCTTAGTTAAACACCGTTTACTCAATTTAGGCAGAACAACGTTAAGAAAACCCTAATTTTGACTCATTAACAAAACGTTTACCAAACCTTTTCCAATTGTGAAATAAACTTAGGGCTTTCTTAAAATACATTATTTTAGGATTACCTACAAAATTTCAGACCCTAATTCCAACCCGATCACCCAATTTTGGCAAAACAAGCTCAAGAACCCTAATTTTTACATAATTTTAGAAATCATACTTAGACACAATATTATCAAAAACTGAGATAGATTATTTTAGATCATACATGAAAAGTCGTGAGCGTTGGATCGTCTACTCAATCTAGCTATAACGGATACGAAACAAGTAATTAACCGATTGTTTTATTTATCACACGAACAATTACAATCAGTAACACTCAGAAACAATGACACATAGAACACCTTAGTAAACACACACTTAAGGCTAGCTCAGACTCTCACTCGTATCCAAAACAAAGACCAAACTCACAATATATAGCCTGCTGGCCGAACCCTATCCGAACTCCAGGTTCGGCAGGTCCGAACTCCAGGTTCGGCAGGCAGCAAACCTAGCTTAAACTTGGACGTGTCTTGATTCAACTCGATACTTCACACGACGCACAGATCAGGTGTCAACAAACTCCCCCTCGTCGTGTGCAGTATCTCTTTAACATCTTCATATCTGTATCTTCAATCAAACTCCCTCTCAAGTGTAGAATCCGTTCGTCCAATGAAATAAATCTTCAAACAAACTCTTCCTTAACATGATCGTAGCTTGATCTTGAATACTTGAAAATGTCTGGTGTATCTCTGGTCTTTATCAACAGCTTCAGAAGACTTAAAGTTGTGATTTCTTTCACTTTAGCAACCTGCTCAAAATTTAAATAATCTTGGCGCAAAACGTCTCTTCGAGACTCCAATATATGATTTTGAAACTTGAATTTGTATCACATGTTGATCAGATCAAAAATAAAGCAGATACAAAATCTTTTTGACTTTTAGAAATTTTATATCAAAACAAACCTAAAATCTTTTTGATTTTTCAAACTTATGCTAAAACACACCAAAAAACTTTTTGTACTTTTTCCAAAATGAAACGAAATGCAATACAGAATTAAACACTATTTTTGGTATGAGAAAGATCACTATTATGGGATCATACTGAACATGACGCACTAAACTACACTTCAATTTCAACTAATTGAAGCACATAAGTTATGTTGATTGCCGGTATAATTTGTCCATCTTAAACTCAAGCAGAATCATACTCATAACATCTGGATATGTTAAGGTATTGATTAGATTTGCTTTGACCAGTGTATCCCACACTATCAGACATACTTAGACATTTTCCCTTTCTATTTCTTTTTCTTTTGCTTTTTCTTTGATTACACTTGTGAATTTTCACAAAGTATAATATTTTTATGATATTGTCAATTGTGTTCCATGCAAAAAGAAATAAGAACGTTAAATCATCTACCTTAAGGTCAATCTTTCGATACGCAGATAAGGCCTCGGATTTAACAAAATAAAGAAAATAAAACAAAATTGAAATTGTATAACCCAACAACAATCAGGTCGGTACTCCCGTACACGCAAAGAAAGTCTGATGAGTTATACGAAACACCAAAGAAAATAAAGCAGAACGTCAAACAAACAACAATCAGGTCGGCCTTGTGAGCACGCAGAGAAAGTCCGATCGTTTGACAAAATAATGAAAATCAAACAAGTTTAAATCTTTGAAAAATGAACACATGTATACACAGTGACTTCTCAATTTGATTTTCACACTTATTTTTCTTTTTGTCATGAAATACGCATGAAGATGTTATCCACATGGTCAAGCATTAGTATTTAGTGTATATCACATCTGGATACTTTCTGATTTGCTAAGCCTACCAAACATATCAAACAATGATCTTATGGCCCTTTCATCTACTCTATCCATGAGTCAGATACGTAAGCCAATGTACCATCATTTCTCAAATTTTTATATATTGTGCATGTATTCACATTCCTTATATATTGTGCATGTATTCACCTTCCTTATATATTTTGCATGTATTCACCTTCTTCCCATAACATGCATTTTCATAATTTCTCCCCCTTACATGCATTTCTCCCCCTTAAAATGAAAACTCTCTTTTTGGATTTTCATTTTACAAAAACATGACGCTATTTTTGGTTTTTAACAATTGAAAATGCATAAAGAAAGAAAAATTGATCAATCAACACGGATACCTTGCAGTTTCAGAATTTCAGAAATGTTTGCAGGTTAGAAAAACATATTGCAAGCAATTTAAGTTAAGCAGAATACTCCTCCATCAACAAATTTCAATCGTCGATAGGTCTTCTAGAAATACCTGCATACTGATCAAACTGATTAGTTCATAAATGACCCGAAGCGGATCGCTTCTGGTCGACTAGTGTCCTGGTTTTGCTTAGAAACCAACTTGGGTTTCCATTGTTGTGGTTTTGGTAAGTCAGATTTTGATGAATCTATCATAGGTGACTGTGATGAAGAACCTACATTTTGAACCTTTTGAAACATAAGAACACAATGTTTTTGTTTTAGAAAGAATGTAGGTTCACATTCATAAACTCTGCCATGTTCATTAACGAACTTTGGTTTGGCAGGTTTACCAAAAACTGGTTTCTGTTTAAACCTTTGGCTTGATTCAGCAGGAAGTGGACAATATTTTGCCATATGCCCTTTTTGGTGGCAAACATAACATAGTCGTTTTGTTGTGTCCCATTGTTTAGATACCTGCGAAGAGTTACAAACATGAATATCTCGAACATGATCAGTTAAAGAATCATATACCTGTCGGCGGTGATCATGAACCCATTTAGACGTTGGGCTTCGAGAATAAGAACCATCAGAAGAACATTTGGCGATTTGATTCTTCAAGGTTCTTGTAGCATCCTTCTTCTCAAAAACTTTAGGAATTTTCCTAGCATCAACACAATGCAGAGAAATTCTTTTTCAGAGAATATATGTTCTGAACCCTTGAGTTTGTAAAAACGCTCAGGTTGAACTTTCTCAGCCTTGAAGACTTCCTTCTTCACTTGTTTCATTTTAAGCTTCTTCAACTCTTGTGATGTTGATGCTGGAACCTCCTTTGCTTTGACATTCTGTTCATTAAAACCCAAACCAACATTCTTCCCAACAACATTGTACTCAGAATTAGAACTCTAATGTCCAACCTTTGCTAACTTTGAAAACTCAGCTTTGATATCTATAATATTTTTTTTTTCAAAGAAGATCGTCTCATTAAATTCAGGTTGAGAACGAATCTTTTCACTTGAAGTAGCTGATTTCTCATTATCAGCAGAAGATGAACCAGGAACAAATGTTGGAGCTGGAGGAATCTCAAATTTCTTTCCCTTCTTCTTTTTATTCTTCTTGGATTTCTTCTTCTTTACAATCTTTTCTTCTTCAGTAGTAGATGATGAAACCTTGGAATAATCATAATCTTCCACCATTTCCTTCACCTCTTTGAAAGCTTATTTGATATGATCAGAGGGTGATGCAGTTTTATCAAACATTTTCTCAAAATTAGCATCATCAGCTAAGAAACTTGTGAACATTTGTGAATTTGAAACATTGTTCAGCAATCGAGTTGCATCAATAACTTGAATCTTGAGATCAGAAATTTGTTGTTGCGCTTCACCTAAATCCTTCTTAGTAGCAATCAATCGCTTTGCGACTTTTTGTATTTCAAATTTTTGCATGCGAAGATTTTCCATGCCTTCAAACCATTCCTTTCTCAATTTATCTTCATTGCGCTTTTGAATCTCCAGATTTGCTGTTTGAACTTTGTTCACACTTACCAACTCACGTTTTTCATCCAATAATTTCTCCATATCAACTTGATACGCTTCAATCTTAGCAATAGATTTTTCAGCATCCTTTGTAAGCAGATCAAGTTTGATTTTTGACTTGTCAAAAAGATTTTGAAAATCATTCGGAGCATCCTCTGCTTCATCCTTCCATTACTTAACTTCTAAAACCAACTTCTCCACTTCTTCACTTAACTTTACATACTTTTCTTCAAGCATCTTGATTTCCTTCATCAAAGACTCATTCTTCAATAGAATGTTCTTCTCATTTCTTGGAGAAATATCCAATTCTTCTTTCACCAACTTGAATTCTCCAGATAGCTTTTGAATTTCATTCAATAACAAAGCATTTACTTTCAATAAACTTTCCATGTTTTCAGCGGATTCATAAGAACTCGGTGATGAACTTCTATCTAAACTTGTATTTGAACAATAATCTTCTTGTTGATCATGAGTAACAATCAAAGCAGATGAATCAAATATCTACCCCAATCATAAACACCATCATCTTGAACTGTTAAAGTTCTTGTTTTGGTTGAATTACTGGACGATGGTTGAGTAAAACCAGGTTTGCTTCCATGAGCTTGTTGACATTATTTAGCAAAATGTCCAAGCTTTGAACATTTGTAACATTTCAACATGGATTTATCAAATCCCAATTTGCCATTGAAATCAGATGAACTCCTGCCATGTTTCTTGAATAATCATTTTGATCTTTGACCTAGGATAGCATATTGCCAAATTAAATCTAATTCGTTCAACTGATCATCATCAAGTTCATCATGATCATCCCTCGTAATCTTTGCATCAGCAACATTCTTGATAACCAACCCAAAAGATGATGTAATTAAGGTAGAAATCATTTTAGCGTAATCATCGGTTGTTTCTGCAGAAAAAGCATTCTGATTTGTGAAATTAGGAATGGTAAAACATCAACCTTTTGAATAATCAGAATTTCCAGAAACTCCAGTCATAAAAGCAACACTTGGTGCAGAACTCAGATTTGGTTTAGCTTTAGCATTCATGCTAGCAGTATTCTCTCCATGATACAACTCAAGATTTTGTAAAGTAGAAGTTGACTTCTTTGAATTTAACATTTCCATTTCCCGAGCATGAAGTTTTCCAGTAAGATCATGAAATGTCAATGTAGAGTATTCTTTATCATGGGTGAGTAGCAAAACATAGTTTTCCCACTTTTCAGGCAAAGCTTCCATAATCTTTTCTTTCAGATCTGAATCGGTTTTCTCAACTCCAACTACCTTTAATTTACTAATCAGATGTGAAAACCGTGAAACAAGAGCAGTAATGTTTTCATTGTCATAATGTTGAAAGTTATCAAACTCTTTGTTCAACACTTTCTTCCGACTCTTCTTGTAGTCATCATTACCTTCACATCTAGTCGATAAAGCATCCCACAATTGTTTTGATTTCTTGCACACACTAAATTGATGTAACAACTCAGTGTGTAATGCCATCGTAAGATAACCAAAAGCTTTTTGTTAAAGCTCATATGATTTCCTTTCAGCAATGTCGAAGGTATGAACTTCCTTGAAATCTCCTTGATCAGTCGGATGTTGATAAAGCTTCTTAATTGGAATCCACAAATCGATATCACTCGTGTTTATATAAGCAGAAAATCGTTGCTTCCAATTCCGATAATCTTCCAATTTCAATAACTTGGGAACTTTCTGACTTGTTCCAATTTCGTTATCAAAATTCATCATGGTCTGCATCGCATTCTGCATCGCGGCAAAAACTTGAAGGATATCGTTGAAAAATTGAATTTTGTATGTCCGAACCTTATTCGAACTTAAACACATTGTCTGAACCTGTTCCGAACTCTCTCCAAACCCCAAAAGATAGTCCGAACTTCAAACGAACTTAACAATGCCGAACTATCCCCGAACTCCGTCCGAACTTGTACCAAACCAATTCTGAACTTGTTATGAACTACAAACCAATCCGAACCTCGACCGAAACACTACCGAACGAGAAAACTTCCGAACAATGACCGAACTGTGACCGAAATCGAAACGAACTATGTCCTAACGCTGTTCGAATTAGGACTTCGAAGCAGTTAGTCCGAACCTGAACAGTAACAGCCGAACTTCACCATTTTCGCTCAAAAATTTCAATTTTGGACAGAATTTGACAAGATCTGCAGCAATGGACCAGAAAAAGTGATGAGGAATGATTTAGGAGCAAAATTTTCACAAAAGACTCGATCGAAATGATCAAAAATTTACAAAAACACTCAGAAATCACTCGAAAATACTTATTTCGTGTCAAAAGTCCGAGAATAGCAACCACAGATCAGTAGAATGAACCAGAAAGCTCTGATGCCACCTGAAAAGTCATGAGCGTTGGATCGTCTACTCAATCTAGCTATAACGGATACGAAACATGTAATTAACCGATTTATTTATTGATCACACGAACAATTACAATCGGTAACACTCAGAAACAATGACACAGAGAACACCTTAGTAAACATACACTTAAGGCTAGCTCAGACTCTCACTCGTATCGAAAACAAAGACCGAACTCACTATATATAGCCTGCTGGCCGAACCCTGTCCGAACTCCATGTTCAGACCAGGCTCGGCAGGTAGCAAACCTAGCTTAAACTTGGACTTGTCTTGATTCAACTCGATACTTCACACGACGCACAGGTCAGGTATCAACCATACCGATGAAGATTGATTGCAGAATTTCAGCTTCTAATTCCTCGTGGTTTGCTCGAATTCGACGGATGAAGATCTCGGTTCTTCTTAGGGTTTTTAGGAGATGTTTTGGTGAAATTGTGAGGATTTAAGGCCAAATTCGACCCTTATTATTACTGGTTGGATGCACAACAAGGTCTAGACACATAGGTGGGTGATTATCCGAGCTAATTTGACGCGTAGGGGGTCCAAACTTGCGAAAGAAGTGGAAAATGTGGCTCAAAACAAGCTTGAATTTGAATCTGCATGCGGACACAAGTCACGGACCGCGAAAAATGGAGGGACAGTGGATCGCGGTCCACGAGCCACACTTTTCCGGCCAGATTTGATAAATTTACATTTTTAGTCCTTTAGCTTTGGTTTAATGTACATTTAACCCCTGAACTTTTACATTTTATTATTTTATGCATAAAAAACATTATGGGACATATTTCTAACAATTTTAGGACTCGGGATACGTATTCATATGTATATATATATACACTACATCAAAAAGTGGCTTTAGCCACGGTTTTTTTATTTATTTTACGCATAGCCACTGTTTTGTAAAAAACGTGGCCAAAGGTAAGAAATACTAGTTTTAGACACACATAATTTGTACCCGGGGCCAAATATATAGCCTTTGGACCCTTTTAGCCACGTATTTTTTTGTTTATGTGACAACAACAATCAGGTGCAGTGGCTTTAGCCACTGTTTTACAAAAACATGTGGCCCCCTTATTTGTCACGCTTAATAAAGAGTGGCGAAATGCATCAAACGGCCATGGAATTTTTATGATATTTAATTCGTGTGACCAAAAAGGAATATATGGCCATGTTTAAATAATGTTGTGTGATGGAAAGTAGATTTTATTACTTAGTAAATTAAAAAAAACAAAACTATTAATTATATATTAAGCGTGGCTAAATGTGAGCAATGGTCATGCTTTTTACTTAGTTATGTGGCTAAAAACTAGTACATATGGTCACTGTTATTAGGTTGTGTGACTAAATAGTAGGTTTTGAGTGACAAAAATCTATTACATATGGCCACATATATTAACCGTGACTAAATAGTAGCCAATTTTAATTAATTAATTATCTGTGGCGACGGCGGATATACATCATTACTAGAGGTCAAATCTTTATCTACCACCTCGAGTTTCGGATATAAATCATATCATTAATTATTAATTGTCGATAATCACCATATACGCCGTTAGCTCTCTCGGCTCTCTGTGTTTTGGTTTATCACCACTCTCTGAAAATGTGGCATTTGCGTCCTCTGAATGTGGAAGATAGCCCCGAATACGGTGTGTAATCATCTAAATGACTGAAGATCAAATGCTTTAATGTGGAATTCGCGTCTCTGATTTGGTTATTTTTCTTGAACAGGGGAAGAAGATTTTAGTCTGTTTACTTTGGTGATCTATCACCTAGGGTATTTTGCGAGCCTCAATGGTCGGATACAATACATCGATGGGAGGGTTCGCTACTACGACGAGGTGGACATTAACTCCTTCTCGTTCGATGACCTAGGTAAAATGGTGTCTGACCTAGGTTATGACTTGAACGATTTCGACCCCTACCTGAGGATCCCAGGGTTGTCTCTGGATTTTGGACTGGTTCCATTCACTAATGATCCGAGGGATGTTAGGGCCTTAGCCCTGCACGTCATAGACGAGGAGGTCATATCCATTTACCTCGATGGAGATGTGAAGGTGTCTTCCTCCTCCTCCTCCTCCCCATCTGAAGGTAGCTACCCATGGAGAATAGGCCGATATGACGATTCAGACAATTTCTCTAGTGGGAGCACGTTTTAAGTTTATGTTGTTTTTTTATTATATATATTTGTAATTAATTAACTGATATCACATCTTTTGGATTATATATGTAATTAATTGTTTATGTGTTATGCATCTGATGTGTCTTTTGACTCTTCCTGAAGAATTCTAGTTCATCCGGTTATCTTCTACATATATTAGGTTGTATGACGAAATATTAGTGTATAAGGAATTGTATTCAACCACAATGATTTTAGTTCACTAGATAATGGGTTTAAATACATGAAGAACTCTAGTTTATCCGGTTCATCCTGAAGAACTCTAGTTCATCCTGTTCTATTATTGAATAATTAGTCTTGATCCTGAAAAACTCTAGTTCATCCGGTTCTATTCTTCTTCTTCTCTAATGAATAACTAAAATTGATCATGTTTATTATAAATCATCTCAGTCCGTCGAGGCAGTGAAACAGTTGTCTAAAAATGTCATCCGGTTCTGTTCATCTGCTCTCATTCCAGATGAACTCTTCTTTTTGAGGAATTCTAGTTCATATGGTTTCGTTCTTGTTAGTTCATACGGTATTGTTCTTGTTCCAATTTACTGAAGAATTAAAATCTATCCAGTTTATAAATCCTGTCATCCACTAATAGACAATCAAAAAATTATAAATTGTAGCAAACAAGGCTTGAACCTGGGTCAGTCAAAAGAAAGGAACAAACTACAAGATTAAGAAGAACCATTGAGACAAAAGTGTTAACTGGTTATATTTTAGCCAGAACTTATTTAATTACTCCCATCACATAAGAAATAATTGATAAACAAAATTTGCGTTGCTAAAGGTAATAAATAGACACGGTAAAAACAGGATTTGCGTAGTAAAGGTAACAAAATATACACGGTTATCTTGGCCTGACCTTTCCACTTCTTCCCACCATAGCTGGTAGCGTGCCCTGTCTGCCTTTAAATTTCCACTTTTTCGCCACCAAAATCTTCTATACGAACGTATTTCCTAATCATCAAGAAAAAAACTTCAATCGATCAATGGCTGCCTTTGGTAAACAATGGAGGATTAGGGGTGTTAATGAACCAGCACCCTACTACGGGAAGACTCCCCGTAAGTGTATTTTCACTCAACAATGGTTGTACGGTTTTATTTTTAGGGTTTTATGTTTTTTAGTTACTTACTATCTACTCTGAATTTGGGTTTTTTACAGGTGGTCGGAGGTTCACCCTCAAGGTCCATCACTGTGGCGATTTCCACCGGAATGCCGCCGGCCAGGATGTGTGGAAGGGAAAGGTAGATTATGTCGACTATGCGACATTCGCACATTTGATTGTCATTATCTGGATCAAATGGTGCAATACCTAAGCCACACATCGATTGGCTATTTCCTCATTTACTGGAGGATCCCACCTCTGTCCATCAAATACGGGCTTGAGTACGCTGATTTCATCACTGTCAAAGTTGTAGGGGATATGAAACTTCATCTCTAGGGACCAGAGGAGGAGAGAGAGCTGGATGTGTATTTAATCTGGAACAGGGATTCCACCTACACCTCCGAGTTGGGACCGAGATTGCCGCCTGGTCAAAAGTTGTTTCTTGATGACAGCAGCAGCTTCTTTGATGATGAAGACTATATGTCGGATGCTAGGTCTTAGCTATTTAGATAGATTTTTGTATAGGATCTGATGAAAATCTTTGTATAAAGATCAATATATATATATATATATATATATATATATATATATATATTAAATTTTTTGTTAACTCTTCCTCATGTTTTGTTTTGGTTAACCCTGTCACACCCCCAAATTAACCACTAACGGAGTTTATACCGTTAAGGGGTGCGACTAGACCAGGACCACAACCATTAGTTACAAATACTAAACGAATCAGAGTAAAGTCCAAAACATTCATTTCAAACAGTTTCAAAAGTTACGCAGCGGAATAAAAACAATAGTATCTTAGCACTAGCCACGTGCTTTACAAATCATTGTTTCAAATCAAAATCCCCAGTTAGTTTTATGAAAGTAAAAGTCTTCACGTGCCATGCCAACCTTCAATGGATACTCTTCAACGATCTGCAAAAGTGAAAACCACACAAGTGTCAACCTAACGGTTGGTGAGTTCACAGTGGGCATGTCATGCATTGGCCCGGTCTCATAATCATAATCGTGTCAACATATGTATTCGTAATATTTGTTTGTGAAAAGCAATGCTCAGTTATATACGCCAATTTATAAACATTTGTTATTTAGTAGAGTTATTGTCCGTAACAGAGTTATCAGGTATGTACTAGTCTTGTAATATTAAAGTGCTCAACCGATATCGCGGGTAGCTAATCCGTTGTTTCCATGCACTAAGGAAGTTTGTACCAAAGCTGACGATTAAGTATAGTAGAGGCAGAGCCTTCAGCCATTTTTTTGCGGACATTCGTCATCGCGGCTTTGCCTCCCCCGTGTCCTCTCGGGATCACGGTCAGATAGGCTGATATTGTACCTCCGTGCACCTCCAGTGTCACGAGGCGGAGTTTGTCAAACTCCAGTAGATCTACCCAACATCCCCTCGCTTACAATTAATGGCACAATTAAGTTGAGGACTTTTTCAGTTAAAAAGGCAATCCTTAGAAATCATGTGATATCATGTGGTTTAGACTTTAACCTACACTAGCCATATTAAAACGGTTTTCGTTTCAGAAATAGTTTGTTAAGTTTCACAAGTGTTTCCCATAAAACACTTCAAGTTCATCAAGTAGATGCATAGCATTCTAAGTTTTCAGTTTCATCAAGTGGTGCATAGCACTCGTAAAGTTGTCAGCATTGTTTTCCATTAAGTTATTCAGTGTGTCCCAAACGGGCTCACAGTAAACGGGTTAGTGACACTCACCTTTGGTTGCACTGCTACACTTGTTATATAATCCAAGTTTTGCTTAACGAAGACCTATGAACACGTTTAGGTCTTAAGTATTAGTTTGGTGTCTAATCTTTACTTAACGTCACTATAGCCCATAACATAGTACGTTGAAACTATGACTCGACATACGACACACGGCACCGATGGTTGATCATAAACAAGGGTTCATATATATCAGAAATCAAAGCATGTATCATCATGGCATAATCATGTAAGTCATGGCATAACATTCAAGCAAATTGCACAAGTTTGGATTTGGTCACAGTTTCGCTAGCATAGATTCGCTAGGCAGTTTCGCTGTGTGCACGGGCAGCACTTTCGCTAGACAATACCCGATGACACAGTTTCGCTAGGCTAGTTTCGCTCGAAACTGTTGACACAGTTTCGCTAGCCTAGTTTCGCCCGAAACTGGTTTGAACTTTCGTTCAGGGAATTTCGCTCGGTAGATTCGCTCGAGCTGGTCTGGTTGGTTTACCCGGCGACACTACAGTTTCGCTCCATAGTATCGCTGGTTGAAGATATGCATAATTTCGCTGGACAGTTTCGCCCAGAGAACATGACAGTTTCGCTGGTCGCGAAAAACACATAAATCAGCCTAAAAATCAATCTAACAGCTTCCATATTACATGTAATTCATTATCTAGCATACATAACCATTTACCAACATAAATCAGTAAGCTTTAACACCTTAAACATGCATTTTCATCATCAAAACACCAAAATACATTCAAAACCCTAAAATGACCTAATAGCATAAATCTTTATCATGGATCAGTTTTACACGTAAAGTTATCAACTTTATGGTAGATCTAGCATTCCTAAGCATTCCTACAGAAGATCTAATGATATCATGAAGGTTTAAGCATGCTTTATGAAGAAACACATAGAAAACGCATAGAAAATGGCATAAAGGAAGGTTTTGGGACTCACGATTCGATCAAGGAATCGAATGGATGTTGTCTTGAGGCTAAGATCTTGGTTTTCTTGATGGTTTTCAGCTGACCAGATTCTCCAGAGAAGAGTGTGTGTGTTTTTGTGTAAATGAGGCAAATAGGAGAACTAGGGTTTATTAAGATTATTTATATCAGAGGCTAGTTTCGCTGGCAGTTTCGCTGGCCAAGCGAAATTGGCCCTAAACTCGTGCAGGTCAATCAGTTTAGCTAGCTACCGGGCGAATCTGTAGTTTCGCTCGGTAGTTTCGCTGGTTACCAAAATAGGGCAATTTTCACATAATCAAGGGTTTACAATTTGTCAGGTTATTCATAATATTAAATCATGCGTTTAAATCACATTGCACATATGGGCGGGTTCGGTGATCAACCAAAGGTCGTGGACGTATTCGGCCTAGTTATGCATTAGTTACTAAGTTAATACTTATAACGTAACTAACGGAATTGTCTAACGGAAGTAAACCTTGAAATTCTCGGATGTCACAAACCCCATTAATTATATAGATAGATTTTATTCTAAATTTGATTGTTGCAAATAGATTTTATTGTGAACTGATGTGATTTTTATTTTATAAATCATCTCATCCCACCATATCAAAATGCCAACATATACTAACATAACATATGAATATATACTTCATGTAAGATCATAGTTATGAGTGAAATGGAGGTCTGCTATGATTCATTGAAAATTTGTATGTTATTATAATAGAAGAAAACTGGTTAACCATCCTAAAGAACTTTAGAACTCTAGTTTATCCGGTTCATCCTGAAGAAATCTAGTTCATCTTCTCTCAATCCTCATGAACTCTTCTTCCTGAGGAATTGTAGTTCATCCGGTTTTGTTCTTCTTCCAATTTAGAAGTAAAATTTATACTGTTTATAGGTCATCTCATCCCACCATATATCAAAATGCCAACATATTCCAATTTAGTTCATCTTCTCTCAATCCTCATGAACTCTTCTTCCTGAGGAATTGTAGTTCATCCGGTTTTGTTCTTCTTCCAATTTAGAAGTAAAATTTATCCGGTTTTGTTCTTCTTCCAATTTTGATGCCTTTACTTGAGCTCCACTATAACCTTAAGGCATGCAGACATAGTTGGGAGTTCCCATTATGGTCATGGTGTCCATCTGATGCAACTTATCCCAATCATCCAGTTTTAAGTCTTGTTTCTTCCTTACTTCCCCATTGCTCATTAAGAAGTAGTGCATGTCTTCACTTTTGTGAGATTCAATCCTTAGAATGCAGGGATGAGTGACATCGACATGTGGGTTGGGAGGATCTGAAGGTTCAGATTCTCCTTCTGATTCACTCACTACTATCTTCTTCCTTTTAGCCATGGATTTCTTTCTTCCAGGAAAGGTGAGCAAGATGGGTGGTATGGCTGAATGTTGCTGAGATGAGGGTTCAGTTTCAGGTTGTGTAGGCTTTGGATTTATAGGAGGTGGTGAAGATTGTGGAGATGGAATAGGCTGGTTAGGAGTTTGAAATGTGGGAGCAGTGGGTTGAGGTGTTGAGGTGAAGGGTTGAGATGATGAGAGATGAGGATCAGAAACAATGTCAAACATCTGTTTCACAATGTTGATCCTTGGCTTCTTTTGTTGAGCAGTTGAATCAGGAGACTTTCTCTTCTTCTGTTTAAGGTAGCTGAGACCTTCAGGATGTAAAGAGTCAAAAGGAGCATACATACCTGGTGGCTTCTTCTCACCAGTAACTCTTTCCTTTTCAATTTGACTCTTTCTGATGGCATCATAGTCAAGTCTCAGCCTAGGAAATTTGTAAGAGTTGATTCTTTTGGGATTTTCCATTATAATTTCTATGAAGTACCATTTGTGAATCAGCAAGTCATCCTCTTCTGTTAATTTCTGATATTTTGTACCCTGCTTCTCTTATGCCTTCTCCTGCTCAAAACCATAATCAACAAATCTCTTGACATTCATCTCTTTGTCTTGATCTGCTCTGATAGCCAAGATCATGTACATCCAGTTGATTAGATCATCACCCTTCATTTCATCAACCCATGCATCAGTGAAACACTCCTTGCTTCTGAGCATTACACTGAACTGAGCTAGGAAATTTTGTTGTCTTGAGTCTTTTTCATATGAATTTTCCTATACTCATTTCCCAAGACCCTTCTGTACTTGTCAACCTTGTCTGAAAGACCTTGCTCTTCAGCTCTGGCAATTCTTTCTTCTATGTACATATCAGATCATCTCCTTGCTCCATTGATAAAGAACATCAGGTCTGCATTGTTGATAACATACTCATAGATACCTCCCTCTATGAGCAGTCGTTTCTGTTCTTCAAACACAACAGCCTCCTTCTGTTCTTGGAACTTCTTCTGTACTTCAGCATTCTCTTTTTCTAACTGATCAATCAGAGCCTTTGTGGCAGGATCCATATCTTCATTTTGGCCTCCTATGCTCTGATTATCATCCTCCATGTCAGTGAAACCAGAGATGGTTCTCTCATTAAGAGAATCACCATCGGTAAGTTTTGGAGATTCATGAAGTGAATTGAAGTTGCAGCATTGGGACTGACTTCCGAGATAACTTGCTCAGGAATAGTCTTAGTGCCAACTTCCGGAGTAACTTCCTTGGGACTATCTTCCGGAGTAACTTGTTCCGAAATAGTCTTAGGCAATTGCTCAGGAGCAACTTCCGAAGTAATGATGGGCAGAGATGGAGCACTCCTTAACCAAGTGCAGTTAAGAGTATTCCTAATCATCATTTTTCTCATGAAAGATAGAGCTTCAGGAGCTATATCCACATTTGTGGTTTGCAGATCACTCATCACGCTTGTGATAATCTGATTATCAGCAGTCATTTGCACCTGATGAAGTTGTTCAACCGGATCAACTAGTTCAACCGGATCAACATGGCCTTCTTCCTCCGGATGAAGTTGTTCAACCGGATCAACTTGTTCAACTGGATCAACATGGCCTTCTTCCTCCGGATGAAGTTGTTCAACCAGATCAACTAGTTCAACCGGATCAACATGTCCTTCTTCCTCCGGATGATGTTGTTCAACCGGATCAACTTGTTCAACCAGATCAATATGGCCTTCTTCCTCCGGATGAAGTTGTTCAACCGGATCAACTTGTTCAACTTCATCAACATCTGAGGAAGACACCCTGTGCAAGATCCTATTTTGAATTAAATTTAGTTTGACATGTGAATTTCATTTCAACGTATGGTTGACAACCTTACCTATCAGTGGCTTTCACAGATTGTCCTGCCTTCAACCGTTCAATTTCTTCTCCTTGAGCTCTCACAATTGCACAGAGAGCTGCCAATTCATTTTCAAGTTTTGTACATCGAACCGTCAATTCAGTATGTGTCATGCTGCTCTCAACTGGTGTGTTGCAAGTATCTTTGAGCAAAGAAGAGCAAACAAGCCGACCTTGTTCATGCTCAACACCCATGGTTTCTTGGCACCTGGGATTCCTATTGTCAATCAAAGGTTCCTGAATAGGTTCCCGGACAGAAACAGTTGCCGTGGATTGGGTCTCAATGATGTTGGCACTATCCTCAGGGTCCAGTGGGACTTCATGAGTAGTGTCAGTCCTTTCCACCTGGCTTGCTTCATCACTACTACAAGTCACCTTATCACCAGAATGTCGGTTGGGTGATTGAACCAAGTCCAGCAGTATATTCCCTGCAATAGGGGTTGGGGAGTCTACTTCATGTGGCCTAGGTGATATACCACCCTCATTCTGAGGTAGTCCTGTGGAGGGTCTAGGTAAAGGAGACCTAGTCCTCTGCCTTTTGGGTGATTGTGGAGTGTGTGTGGTATTTTTGGGTGTAGTTTTTGATGTGGACATCCTCTTCCTTTTGGTGAGAATTTGTATATCACTAGAAGAGGATGGTCGGTCTGGTGTGGGCTCAACACTTGTTGGTGTAACAATGTTGTCACCAGGAGCAGTTTGCTCAGGAGCAGTCCTGGCCTTAAGCATAGGGTGTGATGTGTCTTTACCACGAAAAACAGTTTTGTTCACTTGCATGTTAGAAAATGTTTTACTTGTAAAAGATTTTTGTTCAAGATGTTGATCAGAGATTTGTAGATTTGGAAATTCACAATTGAGAATGTGTTGGAGGAATCTGGGGTACATGTAAAAGATCCTTCTAGGTTTTGGATTTTCCAGCATTCCATCAAATATCATTTTTGAAAAGTTAAAGTTGAGCCCATTTACCAATCCATGAAAAGCGGATGATGGAGGTGCAGCAAGTTCATCCCACGCAGTTTTCTTGTGAGATAGGCAGTGGAGAATGGTATGAGCATGATATCGCCAAACATAGGGTAGTTGTCCCTTTTTAACGGTCGCACAAGTTAAGTCACCCCCATACCCAATTGCTTCGTACGTCTTCAAGTACAATTCAGACTTGTAATCAGGATCACCTCCTGCATCATTGAATTTCAGATGCTTCCGGATCATTTCTTCAGTCAAACTAATCTCATTCCCATTGACTCTAGAGTAAATTTTACCAACCCCGTTGCCATCAACAAATTTTTTGGCTGAGTCCCAAAATTCAGCAATTCTCTGCTTGCATATTACAGGATTCACAGTTAAAGCAAAATGAGTGTTGGATTTCCCGAAGAAATCATTCATTTCATCAAATAGCTTTGACTTATCAGACTTCTCGAAGTACGCTACAACATTGTGTTCGGTGAATAACAGTTGATCAGTAGCCTTTGATGCAGCCTTTCGATTTAATTTGGGTGCCATTTGTGAGAAATTAGAGAGTAAGGTTTAGGTTTAAATCGCCAATTAGAAACCTGGAGAGAAAATAGAGGGTAACTGTTTTTTGAAAATGCAGTTTTATACTAACGGCAGTTCTTCTGGATCACAATGAATCCTAAGAATTGAAAAAGGGGAAGTTATTGGAGTTTGCCCATTTAGTTGAAATTGGGATGGGGGAAATTTTTATAATTTAATTTGGTTTAGAAAAATATTATTAATTTATTTTAATTAAATCCACATCAATTAGGGTCAATTAAGACCGATGAGGACAAATGAAGATAAAGTAGGACCAATTAGGACCAACGAAGCCACGAGGCCCAATTAGGGTAAATTGGGGTCAATTTGGGTCAATGTGGATCAATTAGGGTCAATGAAGAAGGCCAGTGATAACTAACGAGGGTCGATTTTGCTCAATGTCGACGCCTTATGAGGACCAAATATGACAAATTAGGGTCTATTAGGCCGATTGAGGGACAATTACGCTCAATGAGGACCAGTAGACTGAGTTAAGGTCAACCATGGTCATTTATGACAAATGAGTACCAATGAGGGCCAGTGAACCCTCAGTTAGGATGAATTAGGGCCAATGAAGGTCAATTATAGTCTATTCGGCTCGGTTAGGTTCAATGAAGATCACTTACGGTCAATTACGACCAATTAGGCTCATTTAGGACCAATTATAATCAATTGGGGTTAATTAGGCCTAATTGACTTAAATTTGTTATACTTCAAAGTAAATGGTACTCGATGAGTCTAGTAGGTCCTTGTTGAGGCTAACTGACACTAATTGGTCCTTATTGGTCCAATTTGTGTAAATTGCTCATCATTAACCCGAATTGAGCCATATTGGTACTTATTCTGTCTAATTGGCCCTCATCGGTCCTAACTGGCCCTAATAAGTCATAATTCATCCTTATTGGTCTTAATCGAGCATATTCGGCCATCATTGGTCCTAATGGGTCCTCATTGACCCTAATTGAACCTAATTGGTCTTAATCGACCATTACTAACCCTGATTTACCCTTATTGGTATCATTGGTCCTCATTCAAACTAATTGGCCCAAATTAGTCCTAATTGGTCATACTTGATCATCGATCCTCATTAGTCACTTCCTTCATGCTCCATCCTTATCGGTCCTATGAGCATAATCAGCCTTCTCATTGAACTGGCCCTAATTCGTATTCATTGACCATATTAATTGACCATAACTGGTCTTCACTAAAGTATCCTAAATGACGCTAATTGTCAGTATTTAGTCCTCATTGAGTCTGGTTGGCCCGAATTGCTCCTAATTGCTCCTCACCATCGTAATTGGACATCGTTTAATATTTTTGGAAACAAAATTATTATACATGAGAAATTCACAACTTGGCGGTCTTTTCGTATTTTTGTTCTGAATTGCATAGTAATTTATCATTTTCATTTTTGAGTTGTGTTTTAGTAATGTATCCGTTTTTTGTAGTTGCGTTATCACGGCCACAAGGCACGTGTTATTAAAATCTTGTTTATTATATCTAAAAGAAAATAATAAAATTAATATTAAAACACAATTTTGTTAATTAGGGCTTTTAACTCCGATCGTCATCCAGATCTGCTTAACGGATCATAGTTATGTCAACCATAATTGATGTACGCATACAATTTCAACACCTCAAGAGGATGAAGCTCCTGCTCAAGCTCATGGAGGAACCTGCAAACCCACAAGAAGAGTGACTTGAAGACTTTTACGAACTGGATGATGAAGTTCATCTTTAAGAAGAACCCGCCGGAAGAGCCACGTGGAGACATTTAATTAATTAATTAATTAATTAATTATGTTTATGTTTAATTTTAGGTTTAATTATGTTTAATATACATATTTTTTATATTAATTTTGGATTTTATTATCAGTTTGAACAATTCCCCTCCTTTTAATTAAAAATTTTCACCAAAAAATTTCAATTTCCCACCATTAGTTCAAACTACACCCAAAATTTCGAACTAAATTTACTTATTATCGATTCATCATATATACACTTTTCCCTCTCACTTTATCAGAAAATTTCTAGCTAGTTAAACGCCTCTAGCGAATAACTAGGTCTTCTTTCTTATCCATATCATTCACATCTTCCATGGAGCTTCAACAACGAATAGCTTCAACAGACAGCGCTAGCGATTCTTCAGAAGTGGGATGCGATTTGGGAGACCAATCAGTCGAGAAAACGGTAATTGTCAAGTTATTCTGTTTCATTAATTACAATCTGTTTTCATAAAATTGTTTCTTTTGTTTATTATTGATACACGTTTAACTTGGGATCCCTGCATTTGTGTACAGTTACAGTTACAGATCATTTCGTTTCATACAGAATTAATTAGGAAGGGGTATATTTTGCACAAATCCTCTCCATTCATTTCAATCCATTCATTTTATGCTAAATTAGTTATTTTTATGCTAAGAATGTTGAGGTCAAGCATATGCACATGTTTGTAGATTCATGTTACCGGTGAACCTACTTTCTTCTTTATGTACACTGCTAGAAATGGTGAACTATTTGTTTATATCCACTAAAGATATGATGTGTTCCGCTCTTCCCTTTAGATGTCTTTAATTTGTGTATAACATATCAAATAATTAGTCAATAGGGTCTTTATGTGAGATATTAATAACTAAGAACTAATTTATGTTACTCTGGTCATTACTAGCTAGGAAATGATCCTAGAGGACATATATAGGAATGTTTCCAACATTTTTTGTATGTTCATGTTGATGTCATGCATCTGCTACTTTGCTAGAAATGGTGAACTGTTTGTTTATATCCACTGAAGACATGATGTGTTCCACTCTTCCCTTTAGATGTCGTTTAATTTGTGTATAACATATCAAATAATTAATCAATAGGGTCTTTATGTGATATATTAATAATTAAGAACTAATTAAGAGATAATGAATCAATAGGGTCTGCATGCTTTCCTATTTATGTACTTTGTTAAAAAGCATCTAACTATATTCTGTTAATTGTACCTAATTCAAGGATCGATCCAACAACACTAATGGTGAATTGGAAAAACTTGAGTTCGAACTTAAAGAGGAGAGACTTCTTCAGGATGCAACAAATGAACATATTAAGGCCCTCTTCTTGAAGTTTGAAGAATCGGAGAAAAAACTTGATCTACTTATAGATCATCTATCTGCACTTGGACCACCGTTACCACACCAACTTAATGCTCCAGCATCTACAGAGGTGAATTCTTTACATCACAACTTAATCATACTATTCTCAAGTACCTTATAATAACATACACTCTTGTTCATGAAGAACACAATCCAGATGAACTCTTGTTCCTGAAGAACACATATAGATGCAAGTTCTGTATGAGAACCGTAAAATTCCAACAAGTTCCTGGTACATAAGAATATATACTTTATGTAAGAACAAAGTTATGAGTTAAATGGGGCCCTGCTATGATTCATTGTAAATGTATGTTAATATGAAAAAAATAGAGTATATATATAATCTATATGAATAAAACTGGAACAACTTATGTTAGATTAAAAAAACAGAATAAATACTTTCATGATAGGTCCGCGTCATTATTCTGCTCTAACTTTTTACCAATTCAAAAACATTGTTCTAGGTAAATTCTAAGGAGATTTTTGTTGGATCTAGCCACAACACTAATCATGCTGACATACACACAACGTTTAGTATTTGTCAAACTCATTATCGGTTTGATTGCTCATTTACATAAAGTAATTAATTGAACTGTAGGGCGTGAAATCGGTGGTTGATCAACCTCATCTGAAGCGGTTGAAAAGAAAAAGGTAAATATTTTCTAGTCAAGTTTCATTCCGTTCTATAGTTTCACAGTAATCTGTTTGGTAATGTCATGTACTCCTATTTTAAATGTTATTTGGTACCTCAAACACTTGGGCCAGCTAGGGATTGTTGGAACAAATGGTGAGATGTGTACCAAACAAAGTTCAACTGACTTTGAAGTTGATCCGGAACTTAATGTGATGTTCATCTGGATGTTTTAAGTTCATCTGGAAATCAATTGAATTGTAGGACCTGATGACCCATACTACTTGCAATAAAATGGCACTTCTCAGTCCATATCTATCATGGTGGTAAGTATTTCAAAATTGTTATATATATTATGATCAATTTCCATAACCTAATTATCAATTATATATTTTGGTATAGGAAGGAATACAAAAAAAAATGGTCCTAATTAAATTCAAATCTAGACAGTTGAAGATGAAGACCACGTGGTAGTGCTGTTGCCTCCCGGATTGAAAAGTAGATTGAGAATAATGCTTGTATGCAGTGTAATTTTCTTTAATTTTTTATTTGTATTTCATTTGTATTTGACTTGTAATTGAATTTTATTTGATTTGTAATTGATAATTTGTAATAGCTTTTAAATTGGCCACGCGTATAGCAAGGACCCATCTGATTTCAACAACCTTTTGGTTACTTTTTCTTCTTCCCAAATATATGTTGCTAAAACAAAATATACGTGACCATATATTACCAAAGGCCACACTTTTTATATTTTATCGTGGCCATTGCCACCCTTTGGCCACACGTATTGGGACAAAATATCTAATTTTAACTACCCTTTGGCCCCTTTTTTTCCAAATATATGGGGCTAAAAGACAAATATACGTGACCATATAATACCAAAGGCCACACTTTTTATATTTTAACGTGGCGGTTTCCACCCTTTGGCCACGCGTATTGGGACAAAATATCTGATTTCAACTACCCTGTGGCCACTTTTTTTTTTCCAAATATATGTGGCTAAAACACAAATATACGTGACCATATAATACCAAAGGCCACACTTTTTATATTTTAATGTGGCCATTACACCCTTTGGTCACGCGTATTGGGATAAAATGTATGATTTTAGCAACCCATTTGGCCACGTTTTTTCATATCATATGTGGCTAAAAGACAAATATACGTGACCATATAATACCAAGGGCCACGCTATTCATATTTTAACGTGGCGGTTGCCACCCTTTGGCCACGCGTAATGGGACAAAATTTATAATTTCAGCAACCCATTTGGCCACGTTTTTTATAACATATGTGGCTAAAACACAAATATACGTTACCATATAATACCAAAGGCCACGCTTTTGATATTTTAACGTGGCCGTTGCCACCCTTTGGCCACGCGTATTGTGACAAAATGTATGATTTCAGCAACCCTTTGGCCACGCGTATTGTGACAAAATATATGTGACCATATAATACCAAAGGCCACGTTAAACAAACACATGTGGCCGTTGGACCCTTTGGCCACGCTTTCCAGAAGAATTGTTTGATTACAACAATAAATATTGGTACCCTTTAGCCACGCTTATAGGTGGCTTCAGCCACTGATATTGTAACGTGGCCGTAGGGTACATAAGGTGACGGGACCTTTGGTGTTGATTGGAATGGGAAAAAAAATGTGACCAAACACCTTTGGTCACGGTTTTTTTCCGTGGCCAAAGGTGAATTTTGACGTAGTGATATAAATATATTTATATATCTTTCACTAATTTACGTTTTAACCCCTCAAACTTTCACATAATTAATATTTTATGTTCCAGATCATTTTAGAGTACATTTCTAATATTTTCTAAGCTTCAAGACGTGTATAATAAATATAAACACGTATAATACTTGTATTTTTTACGTTTATTTATTTTTAGCAATCCGTTTAACATAAGGATACGTTCTTATTTATTTTTCACGCGTTTAACTATTCAAACACGTACTCATACGTATATGTTCATCAAATAATTCTTTCATGTGCATTTATGGTACTAGAATATATATATATATATATATATATATATATATATATATATATAATATATATATATATATGTAGGGGAAGGATCCTGCGAAAACCCTTTATATTGCGAAAACGCGAAAACCAATACTAAAACCTACATAACTTCTTCATTAGTTAATGTTTTTCATAAAATTGGCGCCAAATGTCTTAGAATTACGTTATCTTCAATTCTGGAAACAATTATTAAAAAAATTAACGGTTTTCTTTCGTGTGATACACATGTGTATCACGTCTGATACACATGTGTATCATCATCATTACTACTGCACAAAAACGAATTATCATGTGTAAAAACAGTCCTTATGTTAAAAACATATAAAAAACACTAAAACATTTATGGTACTAATGATAATGAAACATAGTGCACATGTGCAAATATAATTAAAAAAAGTTATAAAGTGTTATTTTTTTCATTAGATATAAAGATAACATAACTATAAGACTTATGGTGCAATTTCCTTTTAAAACTAGTAATGTATACCACATATATGAGGGTTTTTTTGGTGTGGTACACATGTGTATCATAAAAAAAAACACAAAAAATGACAGAAATATAACACATATGGTGCGTCTTAGAGAAAATAAATATTAACTCATACTAAATTATGAGTTTTTTTTTTGTGGTTCACATGTGTATCACAGAAAAAAAAACCGTTAACTTTTTATTTTTTGTTTTTATAGAATTAAAGATAACATAATTATAAGACTTTTGGTGAAAAATTTTAAAAAATATATTAACGTATGAAAAAGTTATGTTGGTTTTAAGATGGTTTTCACGTTTTTGCAAAATATATGCGTTTTCGCATGATCCTTTCCCTATATATGTATATGTATATACTTACACATATATCTAACATAATACAATCGCATAAATGTATTTTCCTCCGGTTATCATTTATTTCTATCATATCAACTTCTAAACATGTATTCATTCTAATATCATATATATATCACTTATCATTGTTATAAAGTACGTTATCCCATTTTATCAATACATACGTATAATCCTACTTTTTTATCAACTCATTACCCGCTAAAGGTTAAACATGCATTTTTCATACGTTTTATCACGTTTTGCTATCTAACCTATACATCATATGTATCTATAACACAAACACGTATAGTATTTGCAAATTATTACCTTTTATCCATTTACCAACCCGTAATTTACTTTAATATACGTTTTAGCTACTTAACACATATAGCACACGTATATAATTCAAGTTATGAAATTTTGGGGTGTTACAACTCTACCCCTCTTAAATAAGGTTTCTTCCTCGAAACATGCTCAAACGGTGATATCTCACAGATGAGGTCCTTACCTTGTACCTTCCTTTCCCGAATTAATCTGGAACCTTTTTCTCATGCATCTAATGCATCCTATGAACTATTTGGTTCCTAGGCTACGATTTTAGAATCGCAAAAACTTTCTACAATAATCTATCATCTACTTCTATTACCTATAAGGTATTACCTCAACCATTCTACCAATGGAATTTTGTTCACAAGTAGAATGTGAACCGCATCTCTATAACTGATACTAATACTTGTAGGTAAGAATTTCTAACGAATTATCTAGCTAACGTTTTGGAAGAATACGTTTCTCAAAATAAAGGGACTCTTCCTTTAATTAATCTCGTATTATCTAGGTGGTATCATAACTCTTAGCTATATAATGTAGCTTGATTATGAATCCCACCGAATATGCTTCGAAATTCTTTAGGGTTAAAATTTACCGTGAAGATTCTGCTACTCGGCTTTAACCTTCTGCGTACGTTAAACATTTATCTATATGTTGCAAGACTTGAATTTTACTTCTGGACACCAATAGTGCCTTAGTTGCTCATTAGTAAGTGATACATATTCGTAAATTCTATTGATTTGTTTTTCAGAGTGGCTCGTAATATCTACCTGCACGAGACTAATTCTAGTGTCGCATCTCATTGTATCTTAGTTGTATATAAGATGTATCAACAACGTATTTACTACATCTTTGATACAACCAGAGGTGTACTATTCGGTGTAGTATGACTTCATTTTTCTAACCATAACAAAACCTATATAAGTATATCTATCTTTTATTCTGATAAACCAGTTTTGATTTGATATAATATCTCCGTCTCTTGAGTAAAAATGCTTTTGCTGTAACTTCCATTCAGGCCTAAACAGTAAGGATTGTACCGATGCCTGAGTTAATCCGTTCATCACTTCCTCTCATGCATGTTACTGATGATTCCAAAAGGTTTTTGAAATCTTCTTAGTCAACCTAATGGCGTTACGATCCTTGGAAAGATCTTGGGTACTTCGACGATAATCGTTTTGCTAAACTTTAGGAAGCTAAGATCTCTTAGAGTGCCTTTAGAGCCTTCCGACGTATTGCTCCTAATATCTTACACGTGTCAGCCATTCTCATAACGGAAATTTATTTCACTATCCTACCTTCTCAAACAAACAAAAAAACCACGACACACATTAAAATTTAAAAAGCCACAAATTTTTAGAGGGGCATCTAATAAACTCTTCCCATGCTTTTTGATTTTTAATGACACTATTTTAATAATAAACAAAATTCTAATTTTTACAATGAACACACTGACACACAACTAAGGAAAAAGACATAAATTTATTGACATCTGGCCAAGCTAACCTTCAAATAATTTACTTGAAAGTTTAGAAAATTGGGTTTTTGACTCACACAAACCTCACTTAATTAATAATTAAACAACAAATTTAACAGTTACCTTTGCTGATTTCATATCTTTTACCTCTCACAGGGAAACATACCCTCCATTGAATAGTTTGCATGACATGAATTCAAGAGATGTCTCCTATCCTGTGCCTGGAACAATCACTTATCAATAAACAAAGAAAATGTTAGTGATAGTCCTCCTTGACTGTTCCTGCACAAGGTGAGAGATCAGTTAGCCAATGGTACCCAGCCGACCATTGTTATTCTGGGTACTTCTGAGAAATCAATAAAATAAACTTCTCTTAAACACAACCCCTTTGAAAAATTAGGAATTTGGGATGGAGTTGCCTTGGAATTCGGTTTCCAAGTTTGAGGTGATTTAACAGTTATTTTAGTCACTTTTGGAGGTGTGACTTTAGGTATTTCAACCTTCTTCAGTTTAGGTTCATTTTTCAAAATAGTTTTAGTTACCATGGGAGGAGTAACTTTAGGTTTTTCAAAATTTTATTGTTTTAAAACAGCTTTGTTCACCTTTTTATGAAAAAAATTATAACTTGGAGGGCTGGATTTTTGTTTTGAAAACAATTTCTTTTCTTTGGCAGCACCCAATGTTGATTAGAGGGTTTAACCTTAGGAGTGACAGTCTTCATTGCCTTAGGTGGTTGCACCTTCATTGGCTTAGACTTAACAGATCATGTGATGAAACACTTTGACTCTATGGATAGTAGGGATCATAGGGGCGATAGAGACAGTTTCGGGCAATGTGACCAGGACTGCCACAATTAAAACAAGTCTGCTTCTTTGGGTAAAGTCAGACGTATAACCATTCTTCTTTGGCTTGTGTGGAGTAGCATGGCCTTGTGTGTGCATATTAGACCTGTATGCAGATTTAGAGTTGACTTTTGCCTGGTTCCAAGAAGCTTGAGTAGAGCTGGTCTTTGCAATCCTTGTGCTCCCAGTATTCTTTGATGTAGATGCACCATTTGTGCAATTTCAACTCCATGAACCACATGATGAAATAGGAGGTACACCCACTCCCTTGAGTTTCACCTCTTTGACCCCAACTACAGATCTCATACTTAGAGGCTTAATAGTGATCTTGGGTCTTTCAACTTTAACTCCACTTGTAGATGCATCAATGGATGATCCAAAACCTTTACATTAGGCAAAAGAGGGTAGCTCATATCCATAACCTTGCTCTTGGTCAAACATGGATCCAGAAGTCATATATATCTTCCCCTCAGGCCCTGTTGTCATAATCACCTTCTCTCGTTGTACTTCATCAACAACCTCGAAGTATAAAGTATCAACTTGTGGATACTGTTTCAGCTTCTTCTCTGCAACATTATTAAACCCCCTTTGAACTCAAATCCGCATCCGAAGAACTAGAGTTATGACACTTGTTGTACTTTTGGCACTCAGCATCATCATTGGACACATCTTCTACAGTCCCTTCAAATGCACTGCTTGCATCTCTATTAGGTTCAGTGGAGTCTTTAGCTGACCTTTTGCCATAAGTCATAGTTGCCTCCATATCCAATTCCTCATGTGTCATTGGCGTCGTCCCAACCAAGACGCTATCGGTTGGAGGAGCAGCTTCTTTATATCCGGTCCAGATCTATCAACTTGATCATCATCAAGTAAAAGTCCCACTATATCTCTAAGAACTGGTGGAGGAATAAGGCTATTTAGAACTTCAGATTTTTCTGTCTTACACCCAGTTTAATCTCTTCCAACCCAACCAGTCACAATAGCATAAGATAATGATTTACCAGCGCCCATCATATGTTGAATTCTCATCTTCTTGGAATCTAACTTAACCAACAGTTCATTATTTTCATGTTGAAGATTATCTTTTAAGCTCACTAATTTCAACTTTGGCCTGATCATAAAGGATAGTTTTCTCAGTAGCTAAGTCATGATATTTTTGAATATCTTCTTTCTGAGCTTTTATCTTCTTTTCGCTCTTAAAAATCTACCCTTCAATTTGCTAGTGGCACATTCTGCATCAGACAATTGTTTTTTCAAATTTTTTCGAATCTGTCTAAGACCAGGAATTAATTGAGCACCTGTTGGATTGGAGCATACCGGCGTTCCAGTCTCATCAACTTTAGCCATAGTTGCATGTTGCTTGATCTTTTCATCTTCCTTATATGTTTTGACCAAGGCATGCCAGAGTTCTTGTGATGTGGTGTATTTATGAAAACCTTATGCAATTTAAGGTGATAAAGCAATAGTATTGTTGCATAGGCCTTTTCATCCTTATTGATCATTTCCCAATCATCGTCATTAAATTCCTTATTTCCTTTAATGTACCGTCTCTATGAACAGGCTTGAAAGGACCATTTATTACAGATTCCCATAACCCATCACATTTCAGATTATTTATGAATTGACATCTCCAATCTTTAAAATTATCAGGAGACAACAACGTTAAAGGACGTGTGGTTGTTCCAATCTCAGCAACCAACTTTTGATACATGGTGGATTCAAAATTGCTGATTCGTACTCCATCGAAAACTTTCAGAAGCTTAAACCAGGTTTGCTATCGTGAACCTAGTACACAAGCATAAACCAAACAACTAAGAAAAATCCTTAAACGTAAACCTCCAAAGATCAAGAACCTCATATTGATCGTGAACCTTAACCAGAAGCGGAAACCACAAATATAAAAGCAAACCCAACTCGTACGTAAACAAGGATCACATGTGAACTTCCAACGCGATCGAAAACATATCACCTGATCGAAAACCACCAAACGATCTTGAACTTTTAAATGAGAGAAATCTTAGTCAATTGAGAACCTGCAATGTGATCGCAAACCCTAAATCTGATTGACAACCTATTACACGATCGGAAATCTTCAAGCGACCAGGAACCTCTAGTTGAATGTAAATCTTCTGTATGGTCGGAAACCTGTACGCGATCGCAATCCTTGAGTCGGATAAGAACCTCAAAAATGCAATTGATAACCACTGAGACACGCAACCCGATCGAAAACTCCTGAACTGAGATCCCTTGAACAACTGGGTACCTGTAACAAAATCTCAAAAAACATATAATACCACAAGGTGCAGAAAAAATCAACAAGCAAAACCTCGTCAAAAATAATTTGCACCAACTTAAATTGAGCGGTTGTTTACAGCTTCAGAACTAGATGACGTGGACCACATATTCTAAATAAAGGCCAATGGAAATTCTGTAATTACTTCAAATTTGAATTACATCACACACTTCAATTTTGCGGAGAATTTGATTTTCTATCGAAAAACCGATTTTTCGATCGAGGATCTCGAACCAAAGAAAACAGTACACCTCAACTTCGGTCGTGAACCAGAATTTTTTCCACAAAAATTTCATATATGGAATACGACATCTCAAATTGCCATGACAATTAGAATCCACCCCAACTTTCACCAACCTTCCTTTTTTTTTTTAATTGAGATTCTTGAGTGATATGTATATCACGAGAATTTAAGACCCAAATTAATGCATTACCACACTTATCACAACTCGATCAATTTAAGATATTCAAATAACGAAGGTTCACTATTCAAAGAAAATAGCACAAATAATCTTAGAAGAAGCAATTTCGAAAGACTTGTGAATCATAATCCTATTAAACTTGATGTTGATCGAATCCTGAATCGTTAGATAAATAAACACATAACACGTATATAAATATTACCTGTGGCTATCTGGTTGAGATCAGCAGCAGTCAGATTATCCATCCTGTGTTGACTTGGTTCCCGTTTAGGGTGTATGATTAGGATGGGATTGCAGAGGGTCTGCGAATTAGAGAAGAGAGAGAGCAGAGGAGGATGTCGAATTCTATGTGTGGTGATTAGCTTCTAACTTCTCTAATAATGCTCTATATATACACCCAAGGGGAAACCCTAATACTATCATTAAGGGCAATTACGTCCATCATGTCTAATAGGGTTAATTAGGTAACTGATTATTTAAGATAAATGATTAAGGCCACATAATATATATTACATATATATATTTACATGAATATATATATATATATAGGGTTAGGTTCAAATGAGAACTTTTTGTTTTGAGAACTTTTGAGAACTAAATCTCAACCACAAATTTCAGGGGGGGACCACTACAATTCATGGGAGGGGGGATACATGTAAATAACTTATGGCTCAAATTAGTTCTTTTTAGTTCTCAAATCAAATTGGTTCTCAAATGATCCTCTCCCTATATATATATATATATATATATATATATATATATATATATATATATATATTAGGTAAATATAATCTTACATTCTCCCACTTGGCCGAGCAATCATTTATAATGAGTTATTAGCTAAGTCTGATCAGAATTTAATACTCATTTCAATTTTAAACCAAAATTGCATCAGAAAAATACAGTCATAGAGTTGATCATCCAACTCAAGACCCCCATTCATCATACTACAACCCCAAATTTAAAAGTCAACTTAAATTCAGATTTAATCACAAAATAAGCCCTTAACGTTGATTTATATTAAAACTGTCTATATGTCAATAAGGCATGCATAACATATTCAGAGAGAAAATCAAAACGGATGAGGAATAATAAATAATTAGCCAATCATATTGTGATATGCTTGGTCATTAGTAAACCTCGTCTTCATCATGAGCTCTTAAAAAAGACTTATGAGGATAGACCTTAAGTTATAGGATCCTTAAGCATATCATGAATGTTTTCAATACAAGGACACGGTTTTCTCTATTTGTTCTTAAATGAACAATAATCTTGTATCGAAAATTTAATGCAGCTCCGCTCAAAACTGTTACTGTTTTAAGAGATTAGGGTAGCTGACTTTATCACAGTAAGTCTTCAATATGTTATTTATCTGGAGTTTGGGAATTATGAGTCTACTGATAAATTTACCAACAACATCTAGTGACAAATTATGTCATAATAACTTAGGGTGTTGTTATCAGGTTCTTATGACTCCTCTATGATCCATGAGATAAATATGTCCGTAGAGATGAGGATATACCCTTGAGTTTACATTAATATCCTTTTAATACAATAAAGTCAAAATTTAGAGATAGTCAACTACTTTAAGTTTCTCACTTCTTCTATAGTTTAAATTTATAGTCTTTCGTTTCTTATAGATATTGAAATGCCATCTTAAATGCTTTATGATGCACTAAACTTAGGAAATGGTTTTCATCATTTCTAGTATTTCATCAATGAAGGCAATATCTAAACGAGTATAGACTTGAACATAATTAAGGCTTCTAACTAATGAAGCATAAGATTTATTTACTTGAACCTTTATTAGTAATCTCCTTTAGTTACTAGAGTTGCAGACTGAGAGTAATGTTGCATGTTGTAATGTGCTAAACACATAGTTAAATCTAATGAGACTTAATTAATGTCTTATTAGGTTGATCTTGATGTATTTTTGATGATTATCTTACAAGAAGCATCTTCAAGATCTTTAATGTCAAAACTATGCGAGAAGAAGTCGCTTTGACTCATGCAACAAGACTAATATATTACTTGCCTGAAATAATGTATATAAGGGCAAGTGTTATATTAGTTGCTCCCACTCATCTTAAGGTAGGTCCATTTATCCACTTATTCTTGATGAAAAATGATTACATTTAAAATTTCCTCAAACTTTAAATTTCACTTGTAAGTTTGCTTATATTAACCTTTTATATGAATTTTCTCATCTTAAAGACTAAGTGTTCTCTAACTTTCAGGCTTTAAACCTTAAGTTTGGTTTATGAACATGTCTTTATGTTAAGTGCGTATTAAGGAAAGATATTTTATAAGTCCATTAATTGTCACTCGTAATTTTGAGTAAGTAATAAGGACAATGATGATCTCTCAAAGAACTCTTTAGAAAAGGAATTCTTAACTTGTTAGTAGCCTTTAGAAGCCAACAATTTATAACGTTTAATTTCTCCTTTCGGATTTCAGTTTAGCTATGGAAAACTACACTTCTTAAGTTATTCTGATTTAGGGAGTTAAGCTCATTTATGATAGCTTTATTCCATCAGATAATTGATTGATTGCTAATAATGGCTTTTAGTATAAGAGATATGATTAGTAATCTTTCCAATATCCATGTAAGCTCTATTAAGGTAGGTTTTATCATCATCAAGATATGGAGGTTACATTAGTTAGCCAATTGATCAGATTTATAACAACAATGCATGACAATTGTCGTCATAATTAACATTTGTTATTATCTGATTTGGTAATTTCTCCATGAAGATTGATCAATAAGTTGATTTCTCATCGACTTTGCATTAAGTAAGGTCGGAATCAAAATGAGCAATTGTTTCAAGTTATTACTTGATGACCAACTAAGCTGGATCTAACAGGTTGAAGCAAAGTGTATCAGTCGTTTCATAGATTTCCACTTGAGAATTTAAGTCAGGTATATTATGAGTAACATTATTTTCTATGTGTGTGGAAGTGGATCAGTGTTATGGAAACGTGGTGTACAAGAGGTGTAATCGGAGTTAAATTTAGAGTTTATATTTAACTATGTCTCTCCCCCGCCTCTTGTACTTTTATGCAAGTCATTGATAATGACTTTTCTCGGCTCCCACTAACCTCAAAAGTCATTGAGAAGGCCTTTAATTGTTCCCACTAATCTTAGAATTCCTTAGGAACTTGGCATTCAACATGCTTAATGTTGAGGATTTTTAAGGTTTATTTGCGGCTAATAACTAATCATATGGTTTATACTTGGTTGTCCTCATGTTTGGATTTTAGAATGAATTTTAGGTACATATTAGGTAACCTTGTTTAGCATATGAGTTGTTGTATTTAGAGCCTTGGTCTATAGGATTAGATGTATAACTTAGATGACATTTTTATTATCATGTCTAGAAGGATACTTAGATGCATAACTTAATGATGTATCTTTAGAAGTACCATACATGATCTACTAGTTCACACTACGATGATCCTAGTGGATTGAGAGTGTCACCAATATTTGTATGTCAATCTTGGTATTTAATCTATTAGATCTAATCTCACAACTTTCATTTTATGGTTAAGTTGATTTTCAACTTCGTCCTTAAAAGTTTAAGGTGAGAAAGATATTTTTCCTTATTTAAGTACAAAAATAAATAACCAGTAAATGAGTGATAAATGTTTTATGCCCATATATTCCATTTTAGGGTAAGGTCCACTAATATATTTGAGTTTTAGTGAGTTAGAACTCTTAGTGGAAACTTGTTTATTCCCGTATACACATATTGTCTTTGTTAAATTCTCACTTACAAGATAACAAAGATTGTGAACATTTATTATCTAGTAATAAGTTATAAAGATTTCAGTCCACGTAAAGACAACTAGATAAGTATAACCAACAACTTTGAGAGTTTAGGGTAGTAGTGACATTTGTCATAGTTGTTTGAAACCTTATAACCGTCGATATCTTACTTTAGTAATGATACTAGGTTCCAAGTGATCTTGGATCATAATAAGGTATCATAAGGTGTAGTACATTGATAGATTTTCATGGTTTGTACAACTTTGACATTGATTTTGTCACTTACTCCCATAATAGTGGTTGTTTGGTTTATTCCTAGTGTATCGATTGTAAGAGATCTTTATAAGACTAGTTTTAATCCACTTTGTTAGTTTAAAAACTAATGGGCACAATTATCATTGTTGATTATTCTTTGTTAGCCAGTTGTTTTTATAAGAATTTAGAACTTGAAGTTTTCTTGTATCTTATTTTAGAATTTAGAACTATCATCCTTATTTAAGTTATTTTAATTATATAAGGGTTAGTGATTGTGGGGTGAACAAATTTGCTTTTCTAATTTAAGGCATTATGTATCCTTTATGCACAATGCTATCAAGAACTCATTTTCCTTCTGGTACTTATAAGTGTCATGACTAATTTTAAGTAGCATGTAATTGTGCTAAGAAAGAATTCACTAAGAAATGCACTAGAAAAAGCTTCAATTTGAAACATGTGTAAGCCCTTTAAGGGTCATGTTTTATGATGTGTTCACTAAATCATTAACCTAATTTATATTTTGTACTAAGCATATTAGATGTTAAGTGTTTGCACACATTTAAGAAGTTCATTTAAAATTTATTACTTCACACGATGTTTAGACTAGGAAATCTAAAACATCTCCCCTGATAGCATTGTTTAAAGGGATTTTGATTATCATGATAGACAATTTGAGTAGACTTTACTCGCTTTTAATGTTCTGGTTGTAAAACCTTTTATTTGAGAGAGTAATTAAGAGTCTTTTGTCTTAAAAGATAATCAAGATCATTATGATGAGAAAAACCTTTATGGAAACGTTTAGTGATTTTAAATTTAGAGTGGATTAGTTATGGAGATTAAAAGTTAATTTGGTTCGAAAGAAGATCTAAGATTGATTCTATGGGGTACTTAAAACTAGGGCACAATTAATAATGCATAATGATAAGCTAAGGCATAATAATGATGCATAATAATAATAATAATGTATTATCATAAACTAAGGCATAATAATAATGCATGATCTTAAATTAAGGCGTAATAATAAGGCATTCTGATAATTAATATTAATGTGCAATTATGAAACAAAAGAAGATGTGATATAATCTGTTATATCACCAAAATAACATACTAATTAGGTTCTACTTAAATGAATCAGCTTTCGCGTTGGTTACTTGTCTATCACCTAAGCATTATGAACAAGTTAAGGGTATGTGCATAAAGTGATGTATCACATCAGCGTTGGCCGAAAATTATACATTTAAGCTTTATGTACAAATTAGGTTCACTGAATACAGGTGCAACTCATCAGCGTTGGCAAGAAGAGAAACACTTGTATAGGGAAGGCTAATGCTTAATTTTAGTTGATAATCATTGCAAAAACAACGAATCAGCGTTGGCTAGAATCGAGGTTTCAAAATGTTATCAAGTTAAGCAAATAAATTAGTTTAATTTAAATAAGTCAACTTGTATTGTAAAGTTGAATGACATTAGTTAAGATAGTAAATCAGCGTTGGCCAGAATTACCACTTTTGAAGAAGTCATAAAGTTAATTAAGACAAGCTAATAAATTAATCTAATTTTGATTGTAAATCAGTGTCAATAAGTTAACTTGTAAGATGAGGTTAAATGACATTATATATATAGGTAACAAATCAGCGTTGGCCAGAATTGCAACCTTATTAGATGTCCATTATTAAATTTAAATAAGAGAAGTCAATTAGTTATCTGATTTTAATTGGTGTTAGGTTTTGTAAAACATAAGTTTATAAGGTTTATACAAAACACAATTAATAATGAGATCTCGGTCGAAAATGAGTCCCCTGTCAAAAACATGGTATTCGGTCGAAAAATAAGCATCCGGTCGAAAACTGAGGTTCCGGTCGAAAACTGGGGTTTTCAATCGATAATGAGGTTTTCGATCATAAAGGGGTTTTCTGATCATAAACAGGGTTTTCGATCGTAAAGGGGGTTTTCAATCGTAAAGTAAGGATTTCGATCGATAAGTGGGGTTTTCGATCAAAAAGGTAAGGTTTTCGATCGAAAACTTAGGATTTCGATCGAAAAGTTATGATTTCGATCGAAAAGTGTAGGTTCTGGATTGAAAAAATGGGATTTCGATCAAAATAGTTAAGAACCGTACGAAATCAGTAAGGGTTTCATCACAGTTTTTCAAAACGAAAACTGATTAAGGTTTTCAATTTGTTTTAAAACCGATTTTGATCTTAGAAAAAACAAAACACATGTAACCATGAAACCAGTTTTCGATTATGTGTTTAAAACAAATTAGGGTTTTCAAATTTTTAGGTCAGAATCGAAAACCCATATATGATTTCAGAATTATTAGTAGCAACAATATTAACGAATTCAGATTTATGATTCGATTTAGCAACATAACGCTCTGATGCCACATTTTGATCGAATCCTGAATCGTTAGATAAATAAACAGATAACACATATGTAAATATTAACTGTCGTTATCTGGTTGAGATCAGTAGCAGTCAGATTATCCATCCTGTGTTGACTTGGTTCCCATTTAGGGTGTATGATTAGGATGGGATCGCAGAGGGTCTGCGAATTAGAGAGAGAGCAGAGGAGGAGGTCGAATTTTATGTGTGGTGATTTGCTTCTAACTTCTCTAATAATGCTCTATATATACACCCAAGGGGAAATCCTAATACTATCATTAAGGGCAATTATGCCCACCAAATAAATGCCTGATAGGGTTAATTAGGTAACTGATTATTTAAGATAAATAATTAAGGCCACATAATATATATTACATATATATATTTACGTGAATATATATATATATCTATATATATTAGGTAAATATATTCTTACACTTGAATCCCGAACCACTAAATTTGGATCGTGAATCCTTCAAATTCGGCCTGCGAACCTCCTGTTTGACAACTGTGGACCACCCAAAAATTGCACTGAGAACATGGATCGAATACCAATCCTCAGAATCGAAAACCCTTGAATGTGGGTCGAAAACCTGCAAAATTGAACAAAACTCCACAAAAATCGTTAGAACTTTTTTAATCTATATCGTGCGAGCCACGAAACACACGTTTCTTGACTGCTCCGCAACATTTCCTTCAAGAACTGACTTGAAGTCTACAGCTTCCCCTCAACTTATGAACATCTTCTTTTGGAATCTTTATGAGGCTTGAATAGAACCAACAATTTCCCTTAAGCAGTTGCTTTTCTAGATAGGGAAGTCTTGTCCGACTGGTTCTTAGACTTGAGAAGCAGCACAATCATCAGCTTTTTTCTGCATTCCATAAACCTGTCTGGAAAATAAAAAAAATACAAACCACTAGATATATGATGACTGGTCTCTGGGGTTAGTAGGTGAGTATCATTGTTATAACCGAAAACCATAATATTGATTACGAGTTTTCTATAAAACTTCCTCTTAACCCAAGACCTCTTTTAAGTTCCCCTAAGCTGAGCTTTCTCTCAGCTAATGACTTTCCCTGAGATAATGACTTCCATTGAGATAATGCTTTTATCTCCCCTATTATCCCTGATTGTGTTATCTTTAACTATGAAAATAGATTTAACGTTTTAAATTTTTTTTTATTTTATGCTACACATGTGCACTATAACAAATAGTTATAGTGCATATGTAGAATTATCATTAGTTTTATATATATCTTAGTGTTATTAAATGTTTTTAACTTGAACAATATGTTTTCGCATGACAATTCTCTTTGTGTACTACTAATGAAAATGGTGCACATGTGCACTAATAAAAAAATTCGAAAATATCATTTTTTTTTGAGAATCAAAGAGAATAGAATTTTAATATTTTTGGTGCAAGTTTTATAGAAAAATATTAACGTATGTAAATTTATGAAGGTTTTAGTGTTAGTTTTTATGTTTTCACAAAAAAAAGAGTTTTCGAATGATCGTATATATATATATATATATATATATATATATATATGTGTGTGTGTGTGTGTGTGTGTGTGTGGTTAAATTCAATAGAAAATTAAGTTTTAGTTAAAAAAACTAAAAAACCAAAGGAAAAATATATTACATAAAGGCTATTTAGATAATTTTGGTGCTCTTTTTTTTTCTTTTTTAAATTTTCGTGTCTATCCAACTAATGACCACCTAACTGTTGAAGCATATTTCAGTGTCTAGTGCTAGGTCTAGGTGAAGTGTCTTTGTAATAGTTAGTTTGTGTTTTTTGGTCCCAGCGGACCAGGTGCGGACCAGATGGTACGCCGGACCATCTGGTACGCTGGTTAGTTGGTCCGCTGACCAGAACACCTATATATATGTTTATCTCATTTAGAGAGTTGTAGTGGTGAGATTTTGAGCTGTTAACTGTGTGTTTTCTAAGGTGTAACCTGTAACTCTCTGTAACTCTCTTTGAGCAATAAACGAAGTGTTATTTACCTTGTTGTTTACCAGATCTGTGATCACGATGCATTAGCAAGATCGATTCTGTCTTCTCAAGTGGTATCAGAGCCATAGGATTGCTCGTTGCATTGATCTACAGTTCGGTATTTGGAGTTTAGAGAGGGAAACAACGTTTTTGGTAAGATTTCGTCTAATCCGACTCATGTTCACGTGAATTCAGTATGTTTTCTTCGTTATTGTCTGAAAGGTAGTGATACCATATTTTTGGATGAGGCATTTCCATTATGTTGTGTTGATCCAACAAAAGTTTCCAAAGTGTTTTATGCTGATAAAGATGAAAAATGTGTGTCTGATCATGAACAAGAGAAAACTGGTTCTTTGCTGAAACTCAGAACTAGTTCTGATGATCAGAAGTCTGTCAAGTCTCAAACTCCAAAAGCTCAGAAATTTTCCTCAAAGTCAAAAACTTCAAAGTATTCACCTAGGAATTTTTATAATTCTGATGGTCACTTTTCTGCTAAATCAAACAGATTTGACTATGAATCATATGGCTTTTGTGATGACTATGATTTTTATGATGACTTTGGTCATTTTGAACAAGATTTTGGTTTGTTTGAAAACAACAAAAGCAAATGTGAATCCAAAAGATATTCTGAAGGCTGTGGAGTTGATGAGTTTGGCTTTTATAATCAAAATGGTTATATTGGTCCTTTGTTTAAACCACTTCTCAAAAATAAATCTAGGAGATTTAAGGCTAAGAAACCAAGTCAAGTGGTTAAACATATGACTGATGGTAACACTTCTACTGAATCAGGAGATAACTTTCCGTTAGTCTTTATCGATCGTAGAAAGTGTTATCATTGTCATCAGAAGGGTCATTTAAGGAAACGTTGTCCGGTTTTGGCTGAGAAAAGAGCTTCCGCTGTTCGTTTAGAAAAATCTAAAAATGTTTCTGAGCCAAAACAGGTTGATGACAAGGTGGTCACAAAACAAATCTTTAAACGAGGAAAATTTTTCAAAACTCAACAATCATTTGATTGTTCATCTTCAAGTGATGTTACCACTGGTTCATCAGTTTCTGGGTTAAGGCAAAAGTGGCTGCCTAAATTGACTTCAAAAGCCACTGAGGACTTTTCGAAAGACACCGGTTGACCCAAAGCTGAAAGCTTGGGTCCAGATACTCACTAATTATCTGCTAACATGTGCAGGGTGCTCGAAAGTTAGCTGTTAACAACTTTTGGGTCGTTGATAGTGGAGCATCCAAGCACATGATGGGTAATATTTCCTTGTTATCAGATGTTAAACCTATTCAAGGAGGAAATGTTACCTTTGCTGGCGATAAAGGGGGAAAGATTACCGGTGAAGGCAAAATGGGTAATGAGAAGATTACATTTGACAAAGTCTAATTTGTACAAGAGTTGCAACACAATTTGCTGAGTGTTTCTCAGATTTGTGATAAGCAGTACACTACTGCTTTCACAAGTTCAGAGTGCTTAATTCTGAAACCTGGAATCCACATTCCTAATGATTGGATTGTTGTAAAAGCTCCTCGATTTCGTGACTTATACGTGTTGAACATGAATCAGACTTCTTCAGCTGTTTCGGCTACATGCTTTATTTCTAAGGCTACGGAAAAGGAATCCATCATGTGGCATCGGTGTATGGGACACATCAATTCCCGGAAGATGAATTATTTGGTAAACCATAATCTGGTGGAAGGGGTTTCAAAGAACAAATTTTCTATACATGATGTCTGTGTGTCTTGTAAGAAAGGTAAGCAAAAGAAAAATTCTCATCCGGCTAAACGTTTAAACTCGATTGTGACTCCTTTAGAGCTACTTCATATGGATTTGTTTGGTCCTGTGAATGTTCGAAGCATTGAGGGTAGTTATTATTGCTTAGTGATTACGGATGACTTTTCTCGATTTTCATGGGTGGTATCATTGGCGTCCAAAGATGAAACTCCTGATCAAATTAAAAAGGTGTTATCCAAGTTTCCATCAATGTACAAGCATAAAGTTTGTCGCATTCGTACAGATAATGGAACTGAGTTTAAGAATGCTAAGATGGTTGATTTTTATGATTCGCTTGGGATTTTTCATGAATTCAGTGTGCCGTATACTCCGCAACAGAATGGAGTAGCTGAACGGAAAAATAGAACCTTGATTGAGACAGCTCGAACCTTGTTGGCTGATGCAAATCTACCAATAAAGTTTTGGTCCGAGGCTGTGCACACTGCATGTTATGTGCTCAATCATGTTGTGATTGTCAAGAGATTCAATAAAACAAGTTATGAACTTCTTAAAGGTCGAAAGCCTAATTTGAATTTCTTGGTACCGTTTGGGTGTCTTTGCACGGTTCTCAAAGAAGGTGGGAAGTTTGCTTCAAAAGCTGTTCATGGTGTTTTTGTTGGATATCATCATCCGATGAAGCGTGTGTACTTTCCGTCTTCCAAGACAATTGAGAATCATGTAAATGTGGACTATCAGAAGCATACTTTCCCACATCCCAAATCGATTGATGCTCAATCTTATGATTATAAGTCTCTAATTGATTCGTTCACGGTTGCACCTTCTGGATCTGAGGAAGAGGAGGACCCTGATATTGTAGCTACTATACTACACTCATTGTCAACTCATGGTTCAGGTTCATGGATTCCAAAGCTTTCAAGCAATGCTGTTACTTCGTCTAGTCAGAGTGCTTCAAGTCTAGATACTATAAGTTCTTCTGATGATGATGAAAGTCTGTTTCATGAAGCTGAATCTACATCTGTAGATGATCAAATTAATCTGCCAAGTACAAGCTCTTCTGTCCCGCATTCGTTACCGATTGATGTTTTATCAAATTCAGAAGGGGCAGAGGCATCTTTAACAAATTTAGAAGATATTCAAGAAGTTGTTGATTTAACAATTCTTCGGATTAACACTATTCATCCTCAAGAGAACATTATTGGAGATCCGTCTTTGGGGGTTCGTACAAGAAATCAATTGGCAGGAAATATTGATGCTTTGATTGCCGAAATCATAGAATCCGGGATTCAGAATGAAGTTTTCCACTCATGCTTTCTGTCTCAAGTAGAACCTTCTAATGTTGCTAAAGCGTTGGAGGATGCTTATTGGGTAGAAGCAATGCAAGAAAAGTTGCAGCAATTTACAAAGTTGGGCGTTTGGCATCTTGTTGATTTACCCAAAAACTCAAAGGAGCCTTGTGGAACGAAGTGGGTTTTTAAATGTAAAAAGGATGATCGCGGCGTCATTGTCCGAAACAAGGCACGATTAGTGGTTCAAGGATTTTCACAGATTGAAGGCATCGACTTTAATGAAGTGTATGCTCCAGTAGCCCGAATAGAAGCTATCCGGATATTTCTTGCGTTCGCGGCATATCATGGGTTTAAAGTGTATCAGATGGATGTGAAAAGTGCGTTTTTGAACGGGAAGATTCGTGAGGAAGTCTATGTTGTCACACCCCCAAATAACCACTAACGGAGTTTATACCGTTAAGGGGTGCGAGCAAACCAGGACCACAACCATTAGTTACAAATACTAAACGAATCAGAGTAAAGTCCAAATGTTCATAATAAAAACAGTTTAAAAGTACGCAGCGGAATAAAAACATAAGTATCTTAGCACTAACCACGTGCTTTAATTACAGAACATAAATAGTTGTTTAATTCCCAAACTAAGTTTAAAATAAAGTTAAGTAACTTCAAGCGCCATGCCAACCTCCAGTGGATACTCCTCAACGATCTGCAAAAGTGAAAACCACACAAGTGTCAACCTAACGGTTGGTGAGTTCACGGTGGGCATGTCATGCATTGGCCCGGTCTCATAAGCGTATGTAACAACATATAATAAGTATTAGTTTTGCAAACATTTCCAAGTGTTGAATTATCGAATATGCACTAGTTAAGAAAAAGTTAAAGTGGTCAACCGATATCGCGGGTAGCTAATCCGGTTTCCATGCACTAAGGAAGTTCGTACCAAAGCTGACGTAACAGAGTTCGGCATTTGCCGATGGTTGGTGCCTCCAGTTGTGTCCTCATGGGACCCACAACTAAAATAGGCTGATATTGTACTCCGTTCGGCCTCCAACCGGTTGGCTACACATTTGTGTACCGCGGAGCAGGGTTGTCAACCCTCAGTAGATCTACCCAACATCCCCTCGCTTCATAAATTAATGGTACTAAATTGTTGAGGAATTTTTAGTTTCAAGGCATCCTTAGAAATCATGTGATATCATTTGGTTTAGACTTTAACCTACACTAGTCATATTAAAAACGTTTATTCTGGATTTCATTTGAAATCCTAAAAAGAGTTTAAGTGTCAAAATGGTTGTTCCGGATTTCCTTTGAAATCCCAAGTGTTATCGAATAGTTGGTTGCGGAATCAGGAGATAACTTTCCGTTAGTCTTTATCGATCGTAGAAAGTGTTATCATTGTCATCAGAAGGGTCATTTAAGGAAACGTTGTCCGGTTTTGGCTGAGAAAAGAGCTTCCGCTGTTCGTTTAGAAAAATCTAAAAATGTTTCTGAGCCAAAACAGGTTGATGACAAGGTGGTCACAAAACAAATCTTTAAACGAGGAAAATTTTTCAAAACTCAACAATCATTTGATTGTTCATCTTCAAGTGATGTTACCACTGGTTCATCAGTTTCTGGGTTAAGGCAAAAGTGGCTGCCTAAATTGACTTCAAAAGCCACTGAGGACTTTTCGAAAGACACCGGTTGACCCAAAGCTGAAAGCTTGGGTCCAGATACTCACTAATTATCTGCTAACATGTGCAGGGTGCTCGAAAGTTAGCTGTTAACAACTTTTGGGTCGTTGATAGTGGAGCATCCAAGCACATGATGGGTAATATTTCCTTGTTATCAGATGTTAAACCTATTCAAGGAGGAAATGTTACCTTTGCTGGCGATAAAGGGGGAAAGATTACCGGTGAAGGCAAAATGGGTAATGAGAAGATTACATTTGACAAAGTCTAATTTGTACAAGAGTTGCAACACAATTTGCTGAGTGTTTCTCAGATTTGTGATAAGCAGTACACTACTGCTTTCACAAGTTCAGAGTGCTTAATTCTGAAACCTGGAATCCACATTCCTAATGATTGGATTGTTGTAAAAGCTCCTCGATTTCGTGACTTATACGTGTTGAACATGAATCAGACTTCTTCAGCTGTTTCGGCTACATGCTTTATTTCTAAGGCTACGGAAAAGGAATCCATCATGTGGCATCGGTGTATGGGACACATCAATTCCCGGAAGATGAATTATTTGGTAAACCATAATCTGGTGGAAGGGGTTTCAAAGAACAAATTTTCTATACATGATGTCTGTGTGTCTTGTAAGAAAGGTAAGCAAAAGAAAAATTCTCATCCGGCTAAACGTTTAAACTCGATTGTGACTCCTTTAGAGCTACTTCATATGGATTTGTTTGGTCCTGTGAATGTTCGAAGCATTGAGGGTAGTTATTATTGCTTAGTGATTACGGATGACTTTTCTCGATTTTCATGGGTGGTATCATTGGCGTCCAAAGATGAAACTCCTGATCAAATTAAAAAGGTGTTATCCAAGTTTCCATCAATGTACAAGCATAAAGTTTGTCGCATTCGTACAGATAATGGAACTGAGTTTAAGAATGCTAAGATGGTTGATTTTTATGATTCGCTTGGGATTTTTCATGAATTCAGTGTGCCGTATACTCCGCAACAGAATGGAGTAGCTGAACGGAAAAATAGAACCTTGATTGAGACAGCTCGAACCTTGTTGGCTGATGCAAATCTACCAATAAAGTTTTGGTCCGAGGCTGTGCACACTGCATGTTATGTGCTCAATCATGTTGTGATTGTCAAGAGATTCAATAAAACAAGTTATGAACTTCTTAAAGGTCGAAAGCCTAATTTGAATTTCTTGGTACCGTTTGGGTGTCTTTGCACGGTTCTCAAAGAAGGTGGGAAGTTTGCTTCAAAAGCTGTTCATGGTGTTTTTGTTGGATATCATCATCCGATGAAGCGTGTGTACTTTCCGTCTTCCAAGACAATTGAGAATCATGTAAATGTGGACTATCAGAAGCATACTTTCCCACATCCCAAATCGATTGATGCTCAATCTTATGATTATAAGTCTCTAATTGATTCGTTCACGGTTGCACCTTCTGGATCTGAGGAAGAGGAGGACCCTGATATTGTAGCTACTATACTACACTCATTGTCAACTCATGGTTCAGGTTCATGGATTCCAAAGCTTTCAAGCAATGCTGTTACTTCGTCTAGTCAGAGTGCTTCAAGTCTAGATACTATAAGTTCTTCTGATGATGATGAAAGTCTGTTTCATGAAGCTGAATCTACATCTGTAGATGATCAAATTAATCTGCCAAGTACAAGCTCTTCTGTCCCGCATTCGTTACCGATTGATGTTTTATCAAATTCAGAAGGGGCAGAGGCATCTTTAACAAATTTAGAAGATATTCAAGAAGTTGTTGATTTAACAATTCTTCGGATTAACACTATTCATCCTCAAGAGAACATTATTGGAGATCCGTCTTTGGGGGTTCGTACAAGAAATCAATTGGCAGGAAATATTGATGCTTTGATTGCCGAAATCATAGAATCCGGGATTCAGAATGAAGTTTTCCACTCATGCTTTCTGTCTCAAGTAGAACCTTCTAATGTTGCTAAAGCGTTGGAGGATGCTTATTGGGTAGAAGCAATGCAAGAAAAGTTGCAGCAATTTACAAAGTTGGGCGTTTGGCATCTTGTTGATTTACCCAAAAACTCAAAGGAGCCTTGTGGAACGAAGTGGGTTTTTAAATGTAAAAAGGATGATCGCGGCGTCATTGTCCGAAACAAGGCACGATTAGTGGTTCAAGGATTTTCACAGATTGAAGGCATCGACTTTAATGAAGTGTATGCTCCAGTAGCCCGAATAGAAGCTATCCGGATATTTCTTGCGTTCGCGGCATATCATGGGTTTAAAGTGTATCAGATGGATGTGAAAAGTGCGTTTTTGAACGGGAAGATTCGTGAGGAAGTCTATGTTGTCACACCCCCAAATAACCACTAACGGAGTTTATACCGTTAAGGGGTGCGAGCAAACCAGGACCACAACCATTAGTTACAAATACTAAACGAATCAGAGTAAAGTCCAAATGTTCATAATAAAAACAGTTTAAAAGTACGCAGCGGAATAAAAACATAAGTATCTTAGCACTAACCACGTGCTTTAATTACAGAACATAAATAGTTGTTTAATTCCCAAACTAAGTTTAAAATAAAGTTAAGTAACTTCAAGCGCCATGCCAACCTCCAGTGGATACTCCTCAACGATCTGCAAAAGTGAAAACCACACAAGTGTCAACCTAACGGTTGGTGAGTTCACGGTGGGCATGTCATGCATTGGCCCGGTCTCATAAGCGTATGTAACAACATATAATAAGTATTAGTTTTGCAAACATTTCCAAGTGTTGAATTATCGAATATGCACTAGTTAAGAAAAAGTTAAAGTGGTCAACCGATATCGCGGGTAGCTAATCCGGTTTCCATGCACTAAGGAAGTTCGTACCAAAGCTGACGTAACAGAGTTCGGCATTTGCCGATGGTTGGTGCCTCCAGTTGTGTCCTCATGGGACCCACAACTAAAATAGGCTGATATTGTACTCCGTTCGGCCTCCAACCGGTTGGCTACACATTTGTGTACCGCGGAGCAGGGTTGTCAACCCTCAGTAGATCTACCCAACATCCCCTCGCTTCATAAATTAATGGTACTAAATTGTTGAGGAATTTTTAGTTTCAAGGCATCCTTAGAAATCATGTGATATCATTTGGTTTAGACTTTAACCTACACTAGTCATATTAAAAACGTTTATTCTGGATTTCATTTGAAATCCTAAAAAGAGTTTAAGTGTCAAAATGGTTGTTCCGGATTTCCTTTGAAATCCCAAGTGTTATCGAATAGTTGGTTGCGGAATCAGGAGATAACTTTCCGTTAGTCTTTATCGATCGTAGAAAGTGTTATCATTGTCATCAGAAGGGTCATTTAAGGAAACGTTGTCCGGTTTTGGCTGAGAAAAGAGCTTCCGCTGTTCGTTTAGAAAAATCTAAAAATGTTTCTGAGCCAAAACAGGTTGATGACAAGGTGGTCACAAAACAAATCTTTAAACGAGGAAAATTTTTCAAAACTCAACAATCATTTGATTGTTCATCTTCAAGTGATGTTACCACTGGTTCATCAGTTTCTGGGTTAAGGCAAAAGTGGCTGCCTAAATTGACTTCAAAAGCCACTGAGGACTTTTCGAAAGACACCGGTCGACCCAAAGCTGAAAGCTTGGGTCCAGATACTCACTAATTATCTGCTAACATGTGCAGGGTGCTCGAAAGCTAGCTGTTAACAACTTTTGGGTCGTTGATAGTGGAGCATCCAAGCACATGATGGGTAATATTTCCTTGTTATCAGATGTTAAACCTATTCAAGGAGGAAATGTTACCTTTGCTGGCGATAAAGGGGGAAAGATTACCGGTGAAGGCAAAATGGGTAATGAGAAGATTACATTTGACAAAGTCTAATTTGTACAAGAGTTGCAACACAATTTGCTGAGTGTTTCTCAGATTTGTGATAAGCAGTACACTACTGCTTTCACAAGTTCAGAGTGCTTAATTCTGAAACCTGGAATCCACATTCCTAATGATTGGATTGTTGTAAAAGCTCCTCGATTTCGTGACTTATACGTGTTGAACATGAATCAGACTTCTTCAGCTGTTTCGGCTACATGCTTTATTTCTAAGGCTACGGAAAAGGAATCCATCATGTGGCATCGGTGTATGGGACACATCAATTCCCGGAAGATGAATTATTTGGTAAACCATAATCTGGTGGAAGGGGTTTCAAAGAACAAATTTTCTATACATGATGTCTGTGTGTCTTGTAAGAAAGGTAAGCAAAAGAAAAATTCTCATCCGGCTAAACGTTTAAACTCGATTGTGACTCCTTTAGAGCTACTTCATATGGATTTGTTTGGTCCTGTGAATGTTCGAAGCATTGAGGGTAGTTATTATTGCTTAGTGATTACGGATGACTTTTCTCGATTTTCATGGGTGGTATCATTGGCGTCCAAAGATGAAACTCCTGATCAAATTAAAAAGGTGTTATCCAAGTTTCCATCAATGTACAAGCATAAAGTTTGTCGCATTCGTACAGATAATGGAACTGAGTTTAAGAATGCTAAGATGGTTGATTTTTATGATTCGCTTGGGATTTTTCATGAATTCAGTGTGCCGTATACTCCGCAACAGAATGGAGTAGCTGAACGGAAAAATAGAACCTTGATTGAGACAGCTCGAACCTTGTTGGCTGATGCAAATCTACCAATAAAGTTTTGGTCCGAGGCTGTGCACACTGCATGTTATGTGCTCAATCATGTTGTGATTGTCAAGAGATTCAATAAAACAAGTTATGAACTTCTTAAAGGTCGAAAGCCTAATTTGAATTTCTTGGTACCGTTTGGGTGTCTTTGCACGGTTCTCAAAGAAGGTGGGAAGTTTGCTTCAAAAGCTGTTCATGGTGTTTTTGTTGGATATCATCATCCGATGAAGCGTGTGTACTTTCCGTCTTCCAAGACAATTGAGAATCATGTAAATGTGGACTATCAGAAGCATACTTTCCCACATCCCAAATCGATTGATGCTCAATCTTATGATTATAAGTCTCTAATTGATTCGTTCACGGTTGCACCTTCTGGATCTGAGGAAGAGGAGGACCCTGATATTGTAGCTACTATACTACACTCATTGTCAACTCATGGTTCAGGTTCATGGATTCCAAAGCTTTCAAGCAATGCTGTTACTTCGTCTAGTCAGAGTGCTTCAAGTCTAGATACTATAAGTTCTTCTGATGATGATGAAAGTCTGTTTCATGAAGCTGAATCTACATCTGTAGATGATCAAATTAATCTGCCAAGTACAAGCTCTTCTGTCCCGCATTCGTTACCGATTGATGTTTTATCAAATTCAGAAGGGGCAGAGGCATCTTTAACAAATTTAGAAGATATTCAAGAAGTTGTTGATTTAACAATTCTTCGGATTAACACTATTCATCCTCAAGAGAACATTATTGGAGATCCGTCTTTGGGGGTTCGTACAAGAAATCAATTGGCAGGAAATATTGATGCTTTGATTGCCGAAATCATAGAATCCGGGATTCAGAATGAAGTTTTCCACTCATGCTTTCTGTCTCAAGTAGAACCTTCTAATGTTGCTAAAGCGTTGGAGGATGCTTATTGGGTAGAAGCAATGCAAGAAAAGTTGCAGCAATTTACAAAGTTGGGCGTTTGGCATCTTGTTGATTTACCCAAAAACTCAAAGGAGCCTTGTGGAACGAAGTGGGTTTTTAAATGTAAAAAGGATGATCGCGGCGTCATTGTCCGAAACAAGGCACGATTAGTGGTTCAAGGATTTTCACAGATTGAAGGCATCGACTTTAATGAAGTGTATGCTCCAGTAGCCCGAATAGAAGCTATCCGGATATTTCTTGCGTTCGCGGCATATCATGGGTTTAAAGTGTATCAGATGGATGTGAAAAGTGCGTTTTTGAACGGGAAGATTCGTGAGGAAGTCTATGTTGTCACACCCCCAAATAACCACTAACGGAGTTTATACCGTTAAGGGGTGCGAGCAAACCAGGTCCACAACCATTAGTTACAAATACTAAACGAATCAGAGTAAAGTCCAAATGTTCATAATAAAAACAGTTTAAAAGTACGCAGCGGAATAAAAACATAAGTATCTTAGCACTAACCACGTGCTTTAATTACAGAACATAAATAGTTGTTTAATTCCCAAACTAAGTTTAAAATAAAGTTAAGTAACTTCAAGCGCCATGCCAACCTCCAGTGGATACTCCTCAACGATCTGCAAAAGTGAAAACCACACAAGTGTCAACCTAACGGTTGGTGAGTTCACGGTGGGCATGTCATGCATTGGCCCGGTCTCATAAGCGTATGTAACAACATATAATAAGTATTAGTTTTGCAAACATTTCCAAGTGTTGAATTATCGAATATGCACTAGTTAAGAAAAAGTTAAAGTGGTCAACCGATATCGCGGGTAGCTAATCCGGTTTCCATGCACTAAGGAAGTTCGTACCAAAGCTGACGTAACAGAGTTCGGCATTTGCCGATGGTTGGTGCCTCCAGTTGTGTCCTCATGGGACCCACAACTAAAATAGGCTGATATTGTACTCCGTTCGGCCTCCAACCGGTTGGCTACACATTTGTGTACCGCGGAGCAGGGTTGTCAACCCTCAGTAGATCTACCCAACATCCCCTCGCTTCATAAATTAATGGTACTAAATTGTTGAGGAATTTTTAGTTTCAAGGCATCCTTAGAAATCATGTGATATCATTTGGTTTAGACTTTAACCTACACTAGTCATATTAAAAACGTTTATTCTGGATTTCATTTGAAATCCTAAAAAGAGTTTAAGTGTCAAAATGGTTGTTCCGGATTTCCTTTGAAATCCCAAGTGTTATCGAATAGTTGGTTGCGGAATCAGGAGATAACTTTCCGTTAGTCTTTATCGATCGTAGAAAGTGTTATCATTGTCATCAGAAGGGTCATTTAAGGAAACGTTGTCCGGTTTTGGCTGAGAAAAGAGCTTCCGCTGTTCGTTTAGAAAAATCTAAAAATGTTTCTGAGCCAAAACAGGTTGATGACAAGGTGGTCACAAAACAAATCTTTAAACGAGGAAAATTTTTCAAAACTCAACAATCATTTGATTGTTCATCTTCAAGTGATGTTACCACTGGTTCATCAGTTTCTGGGTTAAGGCAAAAGTGGCTGCCTAAATTGACTTCAAAAGCCACTGAGGACTTTTCGAAAGACACCGGTCGACCCAAAGCTGAAAGCTTGGGTCCAGATACTCACTAATTATCTGCTAACATGTGCAGGGTGCTCGAAAGCTAGCTGTTAACAACTTTTGGGTCGTTGATAGTGGAGCATCCAAGCACATGATGGGTAATATTTCCTTGTTATCAGATGTTAAACCTATTCAAGGAGGAAATGTTACCTTTGCTGGCGATAAAGGGGGAAAGATTACCGGTGAAGGCAAAATGGGTAATGAGAAGATTACATTTGACAAAACTTAACAAACTATTTTCTAACAAAATTTTTACGTGCCAACCTGGGATACTCGCTCCACTGTGTAAGTAAATACTCCATATGTAGATATATATATGTAGATATATATATAGAGACCGTGTCTAAGTAGTCTAACGGAAAAGCCTTAGGAAATTTTCACACACGAATACGAAATGCGAGCGATAATACACGCACCACTATGGGGGAAAGCGACAACGAAACGATGCTACACGCGACGTCCTGATTTCTACTACGATGACAACGCCGACAGTGACTTTTATGGGGAAGCCGACTTTCGACGATAGTACTCTCGACTTACGACGTTCTCCGACGACGCCTCGATTGTGCACAAAATTTTTCTGGACTAATAGAGGGATAACGGGAAATTGCTAATATACATATTATGGGATATGTATAGAATATAATTGTTACTGAACACTGGCTACTTTAACTGTTCAGCAAAATGTCTGGGAGAGCGGGAAGGAATAACATCAACCTGACGCCTGCACAGCTGCAAGCAATGATCAACGAGCATGTGCAAGCCGCCGTGGCCGCCGTGCAAGCTACAATTGTCGCGCATGGTAATTGTTACGTCGGTTAAGGCACAAGGCGATATATATATTTTGACCTGTTTAAATTTGAAACCCGAACTATTAATTGCATCAGGAAACGTTCATCACTGCACATTTAAGACTTTCATGGACTGCAAGCCGATGACGTTCTCCGGTGAGGAAGGAGCGGTGGGACTCCTCAGGTGGATCGAGAAGTCTGAAAAGGTCTTCTCCATGTGTAACTGCCCGACTGAGAACAAGGTGAAATTTGCGACTGGTACATTCGAAGGAGCTGCTCTCTCCTGGTGGAACGCTGAAATTCAAATGGTCGGGGTAAATGCGGCTAACAACATGGAATGGGAAGCGTTCAAGGAACTGATAATGGAGGAGTATTGCCCACGGGACCAAGTCAAGAAGCTTGAGGGAGAATTTCTGAACTCCAGAATGTCTGGGTCCGAGGTCGAAGAGTACACTGCGCGTTACCACGAGTACGCGGTACTGTGTCCGTCCATGGTTGATGCTAAATTCAAGCGCATTGAGCGTTATCTGGAGGGTCTCGTACCCCAAATCAAGAGTTTGGTGACTGCCAGCAACCCAATCACTGTGCAACAAGCCATCCGTCTGGCTCACAAGTTAACTGATCAGGAAGTTGAGAGGGGTACACTTCCTGCAAGGGTTTCTGAAAAGACTGCCTTGAGTGGCAAAAGAAAAGCTGAAGGAGAAGCTCCTGAAAATTCAATGAACAATCAGAGTGTTGGAAACAACACGGGGAGATCCTTTAACTACCAGGGTCAGAGCAAGAGATCTGGAAACAACAGTGTTAACAACCACCAGGGCGGAAATGGCCAAAGTAACTACAAAGGTAACCTGCCCAAGTGCAACAAGTGTGGGAACCATCACACCGGTACCTGCAGAAAAAGTTTGACCTGCGAAAGATGTGGCAAGAGGAGCCATGAAGCAAAAGACTGTTGGGCAATTCTTCCTGAGCAACAGAACCGCCAAAGGCACAACAACAACTATGGAAACAACCGGGGCAATGGAAACAACAATGGTCAGAACCGTAACAACAATGAAGCTCCCAGAGGAAATGGTAATGGGAACTGCTATGAATGTGGTGCTCAAGGCCACATAAAGAGGGACTGCCCGCAGTTGAGAAGACATGGGAATGGTAATCAGGGAAACAATGGTGGAAACGGTAATGGCGGAGGTAATGCCAACGGGAATGGTGGAAATGGCAGGGGAAGAGCTTTTGTTATGGGTCAAGGTGAAGCTCGCAATGATGCCAACGTGATTAACGGTAAATTCATCCTTAATGGTTTCTTTGCTACTGTATTGTTTGATTCTGGTGCTGAAAGAAGCTTTATTTCCACTAAATTTGCTAAGTTGATTAATGCTAAACCTATTGCCCTAGACGCTAAGTATGTGGTAGAACTAGCAAATGGTAAACTCCATGATACAACTCAGATAGTTAAGGACTGTAAGTTAGAACTAGCTGGCCATACATTAGGAATCGACCTTATGCCTTTCCCGATTGGTAGTTTTGATGTCATAGTAGGAATGGATTGGTTATCTGAGAATCGAGCTGAAATCTTATGTAAAGAAAAAGTGGTTCGTATCCCACTCGAAGGAGGTAAAGTGTTAACGGTCCAAGGTGAAAAAGGTGGAACAGTAACTGGTATTATTTCGTTTCTCAAAGCTCAAAAGTGCCTTCGCAAAGGTCACTTCGCGATTCTTGCGAACGTCACCGATTCGACACTTCCCGAGCGCAAAATCGACGACTACCCGATAGTCCGCGACTTCCACGATGTATTTCCTGAAGATCTGCCTGGTTTGCCTCCATTTCGACAAGTTGAGTTTGGAATCGACTTAACTCCTGGAGCCGCTCCGATTGCACGCGCACCTTACCGTTTGGCGATAAGTGAACTCAACGAACTCTCCTCACAACTTCAAGAGCTACTCGACAAAGGATTTATCCGTCCCAGTTCGTCTCCGTGGGGAGCTCCGGTATTGTTTGTTAAGAAGAAGGATGGAACGTTCCGAATGTGTATTGACTACCGAGAGCTTAACAAAGTTACGATCAAGAATCGGTATCCACTTCCTCGAATCGACGATCTCTTCGACCAGCTACAAGGTTCAAGTTACTTCTCAAAGATTGATCTACGGTCTGGATATCACCAGCTTCGCGTTCGAGATGAGGATGTCCCCAAGACTGCTTTCAGAACTCGGTATGGTCACTACGAATTCCTGGTTATGGCGTTTGGGCTAACCAATGCACCGGCCGTATTTATGGATCTGATGAATCGAGTGTGCAAGCCGTACCTTGGTAAGTTTGTAATCGTTTTCATCGATGATATTTTGATCTACTCCAAGACAAAGGAAGAACATGAGGAGCACCTGCGACTTATCTTGGAATTGCTCCGCAAGGAACAGCTTTACGCCAAGTTCTCGAAATGCGATTTTTGGATTCGCGAAGTCCAGTTTCTTGGACACATTGTTGATCAGAATGGAATTCATGTCGACCCAGCTAAAGTGGAAGCTATCAAGAATTGGCCTACTCCAAGAGCGCCGACCGAAATCCGACAATTTTTGGGACTTGCCGGATACTATCGAAGATTCATCAAGGGTTTCTCGCAGTTGGCTCAACCCTTAACGGCTTTAACGCACAAAGGAGTGCAATACAGATGGGGTGAAAAAGAAAAACGTGCATTTCAAACTCTTAAAGATATGTTATGTTCGGCTCCAATTCTCGTGTTACCCGATGGGATTGACGACTTTGTGGTTTACTGTGATGCATCAATCCAAGGACTCGGTTGTGTGTTGATGCAACGGGACAGAGTGATTGCCTATGGGTCCAGGCAACTGAAGGATACTGAGAAGAATTATACAACGCATGATTTGGAAATGGGAGCCGTTGTTCATGCACTCAAGATTTGGAGACATTACCTCTATGGAACAAAGTGCACAATATTTACTGACCACAAAAGTTTACAGCACATCTTTGATCAGAAGGATCTCAACATGCGACAACGAAGGTGGGTCGAGCTATTGAATGATTATGACTTAGCGATTAAATATCACCCGGGAAAAGCCAATGTTGTGGCTGATGCACTAAGTCGAAAGGAGTACGAAAATCCTCGACGGGTACGAGCGCTGCAACTTACCATCCACACGGGATTGCCGGATCAGATCCGCGATGCCCAACAAGAAGCTCTAAAAGAAGAAAACTTCGCAGCTGAAGCACTGCGTGGTGTGGATGGAAATTCTGAAGTTAAGTCCGACGGACTCAGGTATTATAATGACAGAATTTGGGTCCCTTTGCTTGGAAATCTCCGTGAGCTCGTGATGGACGAGGCTCACAAATCAAGGTATTCGGTGCACCCTGGATCGGATAAAATGTACCAAGATTTGAAGAACTTGTATTGGTGGCCGAATATGAAAGCCGACATTGCTCGATATGTGGCTAAGTGCTTAACATGCTCAAGGGTTAAGATTGAGTACCAAAAGCCTTCAGGGCTATTGCAGCAACCAAAGATCCTAGAATGGAAATGGGAGGATATTTCCATGGACTTCGTAACGGGATTACCTCATCGATCGAATCGACCAGATGCGATTTGGGTTATCATTGATCGTTTAACCAAGTCCGCACATTTTATCCCGATGAGAGAACGTGACAATATGGATAAGCTAACTAAGCTGTACATTGACCGAATTGTGGCACGTCATGGAGTGCCTAAGACTATTATCTCCGACAGAGATCCTCGATTTACTTCCCGATTATGGCAATCTATGCAGGAAGCATTGGGAACCAGACTGGATATGAGCACAGCCTATCACCCGCAGACCGATGGTCAGACGGAAAGAACTATTCAGACTTTAGAAGACATGCTCCGAGCTTGCGTTCTCGACTTCGGTAAAGACTGGGAAGCTCACCTTCCGTTGGTGGAGTTCTCCTACAACAACAGTTATCATTCAAGTATCGGTGCAGCACCTTTTGAAGCTCTTTATGGCAGAAAATGCAGATCGCCCGTGTATTGGGCTGAAACGGGTGAGAAGGGACTCACTGGGCCAGAAATTATTCATGATACCACCGAACGAATTATACAAATCAGAAAACGGATAGCCGCAGCACGTGACAAACAAAAGAGCTATGCCGACAAACGCCGTAAACCTTTGAAGTTCGAGGTAGGCGACAAGGTACTATTGAAGGTATCTCCCTGGAAAGGTGTGATACGCTTCGGAAAGCGTGGAAAGCTAAATCCTCGCTATATCGGACCGTTTGAAATCATCGGGGAAGTAGGCCCGGTGGCCTATCGATTACAACTCCCTGCTGAACTCGATGGAGTTCACAACGTGTTTCACGTTTCGAACCTAAAGAAATGTCTGGCTGAAGACACTGAAATAATTCCTTTGGAGGAATTGGAAATTGATGAACATTTGAGATTCATTGAGCAACCAGTAGAAATCATGGGACGCGAGGAGAAAGCCCTCAAACGTAGCAAGATTCCGATCGTCAAGGTGCGATGGAACTCAAGGCGTGGACCTGAATATACTTGGGAACGAGAGGATCAAATGAAGAAAAAGTATCCTCACTTGTTTGAGCAAACGTCCACGACCTTTGGTTGATCACCGAACCCGCCCATATGTGCTATGTGTTCATTTATTAATGTCATTATGTGCAATGTGATTTAAACGCATGATTTAATATTATGAATAACCTGACAAATTGTAAACCCTTGATTATGTGAAAATTGCCCTATTTTGGTAACCAGCGAAACTACAGATTCGCCCGGTAGCTAGCTAAACTGATTGACCTGCACGAGTTCAGGGCCAGTTTCGCTTGGCCAGCGAAACTGCCAGTGAAACTAGCCTCTGATATAAATAATCTTAATAAACCCTAGTTCTCCTATTTGCCTCATTTACACAAAAACACACACACTCTTCTCTAGAGAATCTGGTCAGCTGAAAACCATCAAGAAAACCAAGATCTCAGCCTCAAGACAACATCCATTCGATTCCTTGATCGAATCGTGAGTCCCAAAACCTTCCTTTATGCCATTTCTATGTGTTTTCTATGTGTTTCTTCATAAAGCATGCTTAAACCTTCATGATATCATTAGATCTTCTGTAGGAATGCTTAGGAATGCTAGATCTACCATAAAGTTGATAACTTTACGTGTAAAACTGATCCATGATAAAGATTTATGTTATTTAGGTCATTTTAGGGTTTTGAATGTATTTTGGTGTTTTGATGATGAAAATGCATGTTTAAGGTGTTAAAGCTTACTGATTTATGTTGGTAAATACTTATGTATGCTAGATAATGAATTACATGTAATATGGAAGCTGTTAGATTGATTTTTAGGCTGATTTATGTGTTTTTCGCGACCAGCGAAACTGTCATGTTCTCTGGGCGAAACTGTGCAGCGAAACTATGCATATCTTCAACCAGCGACACTATGGAGCGAAACTGTAGTGTCGCCGGGTAAACCAACCAGACCAGCTCGAGCGAATCTACCGAGCGAAATTCCCTGAACGAAAGTTCAAACCAGTTTCGGGCGAAACTAGGCTAGCGAAACTGTGCCAACAGTTTCGAGCGAAACTAGCCTAGCAAAACTGTGTCATCGGGTATTGCCTAGCGAAAGTGCTGCCCGTGCACACAGCGAAACTGCCTAGCGAAACTATGCTAGCGAAACTAAGACCTGACCTAAAAACCAAACTTGTATAATTTACTTGAATGTTATGCCATGACTTACATGATTATGCCATGATGATACATGCTTTGACTTCTGATGTATATGAACCCTTGTTTATGATCAACCATCGGTGTCGTGTGTCTGTATGTCGAGTCATAGTTCCAACGTGCTATGTTATGGACCATAGTGACGTTAAGTAAAGATTAGACACCAAACTAATACTTAAGACCTAAACGTGTTCATAGGTCTTCGTTAAGCAAAACTTGGATTATATAACAAGTGTAGCAGTGCAACCAAAGGTGAGTGTCACTAACCCGTTTACTGTGAGCCCGTTTGGGACACACTGAATAACTTAATGGAAAACAATGCTGACAACTTTACGAGTGCTATGCACCACTTGATGAAACTGAAAACTTAGAATGCTATGCATCTACTTGATGAACTTGAAGTGTTTTATGGGAAACACTTGTGAAACTTAACAAACTATTTTCTGAAACGAAAACCGTTTTAATATGGCTAGTGTAGGTTAAAGTCTAAACCACATGATATCACATGATTTCTAAGGATTGCCTTTTTAATTGAAAAAGTCCTCAACTTAATTGTGCCATTAATTGAAAAGCGAGGGGATGTTGGGTAGATCTACTGGAGTTTGACAAACTCCGCCTCGTGACACTGGAGGTGCACGGAGGTACAATATCAGCCTATCTGACCGTGATCCCGAGAGGACACGGGGGAGGCAAAGCCGCGATGACGAATGTCCGCAAAACAAAATGGCTGAAGGCTCTGCCTCTACTATACTTAATCGTCAGCTTTGGTACAAACTTCCTTAGTGCATGGAAACAACGGATTAGCTACCCGCGATATCGGTTAAGCACTTTAATTATACGAGACTAGTACATACCTGATAACTCTGTTACGGACAATAACTCTACTAAATGACAAATGTTTATAAATTGGCGTATATAACTGAGCATTGCTTTTCACAAACAAATATTACGAATACATATGTTGATACGATTATGATTATGAGACCGGGCCAATGCATGACATGCCCACTGTGAACTCACCAACCGTTAGGTTGACACTTGTGTGGTTTTCACTTTTGCAGATCGTTGAAGAGTATCCATTGAAGGTTGGCATGGCACGTGAAGACTTTTACTTTCATAAAACTAACTGGGGATTTTGATTTGAAACAATGATTTGTAAAGCACGTGGCTAGTGCTAAGATACTATTGTTTTTATTCCGCTGCGTAACTTTTGAAACTGTTTGAAATGAATGTTTTGGACTTTACTCTGATTCGTTTAGTATTTGTAACTAATGGTTGTGGTCCTGGTCTAGTCGCACCCCTTAACGGTATAAACTCCATTAGTGGTTAATTTGGGGGTGTGGCAGGTCAACCGATATCGCGGGTAGCTAATCCGGTTTCCATGCACTAAGGAAGTTCGTACCAAAGCTGACGTAACAGAGTTCGGCATTTGCCGATGGTTGGTGCCTCCAGTTGTGTCCTCATGGGACCCACAACTAAAATAGGCTGATATTGTACTCCGTTCGGCCTCCAACCGGTTGGCTACACATTTGTGTACCGCGGAGCAGGGTTGTCAACCCTCAGTAGATCTACCCAACATCCCCTCGCTTCATAAATTAATGGTACTAAATTGTTGAGGACTTTTTAGTTTCAAGGCATCCTTAGAAATCATGTGATATCATTTGGGTTAGACTTTAACCTACACTAGTCATATTAAAAACGTTTATTCTGGATTTCATTTGAACTCCTAAAAAGAGTTTAAGTGTCAAAATGGTTGTTCCAGATTTCCTTTGAAATCCCAAGTGTTATCGAATAGTTGGTTGCGGATTTCATTTGAAATCCCAAGGATGGACAGTTGCAAGTGCTTCCCATAAAACACTCCAACTTCCATAACAGATATCCCATTTGGCGATACCTCCAAATGTCAGCGTTGTTTTTCGTTTAGTATATTCGTTGTGACCCAAACGGGCTCACAATTAAAGGGTTTGTGAAACTCACCTTAGGTTGCTCGGCTACACTTGCTAATTAGTCCAAGTATTGCTTAATGAAGACCTATGAACACGTTTAGGTCTTAAGTATTAGTTTTGTGTCTAATTATTAACTTAACGCCACTATGGCCCATAACATAGCACGTTGGAACTACGACTCGATATACCGACACACGACACCGATGGTTGATCATAAACAAGGGTTCACATATATCAGAAATCAAACATGTTTCATCATAGCATAATCATGTAAGTCATGGCATAGCATTCAAGTAAGTTGCACAAGTTTGGGTTTAGGTCTGGTCACAGTTTCGCTAGTATAGATTCGCTAGGCAGTTTCGCTGTGTGCACGGGCAACACTTTCGCTAGGCAATACCCGATGACACAGTTTCGCTAGGCTAGTTTCGCTCGAAACTGTTGGCACAGTTTCGCTAGCCTAGTTTCGCCCGAAACTGGTTTGAACTTTCGTTCAGGGAATTTCGGTCGGTAGTTTCGTTCGGACAAGTCTGGTTGGTTTACCCGGCGACACTACAGTTTCGCTACATAGTGTCGCTGGGTGAAGATATACATAATTTCGCTACATAATTTCGCCCAGAGAACACGCAGTGTCGCTGGTCGCGAAAAACTCACAAATCAGCCTAAAAATCAACCTAACAGCTTCCATATTTCATGTGATTCAATATTTAGCATGTATGATCATTTACCAACATAAAACAGTAAGCTTTAACACCTTAAACATGGGTTTTCATCATCAAATCACCAAAAACACATTTTAAACCTAAAATGACTAAAATGGCATAAATCTTCATTATGGATGGATTTCAAACGTAAAGTTGCAGACTTTATAACAGATCTAGCATCCCTAAACATTATCTCGGAAGCATACACGATTTCATGAAGGTTTGGTCATGCTTTAAAGTAAAACACATAGAAAACACATAGAAATGGTTTATGGGACTCACGGTTTGATCAAGGATCGATGGATGATCTTCTCCAACAGAAGTGATGGCTGATCTTGGTGTGCCTTGGGGCTGGTCCAGAGATTTCAGGAGAGTGTGGGTGTTTTTGGAGAAAAGGTGCAAGAAATGGGGCTTCTAGGGTTTTATGTCCTTATATAACAGGGGCTAGTTTCGCTGGCCAAGCGAAACTGGCTCTGTAAGTTCATGGTTTGGCTAGCCGGGCGACATTATAGTTTCGCCCGGTAGTTTCGCTGGAAACCAACAGTGACCAATTTACATTTTTAAGCAAGATAAGCACGGTTCATGAATTGTCATGCTATTCATAATACTAAATCATGTATTTAAATCACATTGCACATAATAACTATAAATAAATGAACACATAACACATATGGGCGGGTTCGGTGATCAACCAAAGGTCGTGGACGTATTCGGCCTAGTTAAGCATTAGTTACTAAGTTAACACTTATAACGTAACTAACGGAGATTGTCTAACAGAAGTTAACCTTGAAATTCTCGGATGTCACATCATCCCCTTGTAAATGGAATTTTCGTCCCGAAAATTATTCTTGCGTGGTAGCGTTTGCAGCCTCGGCTGTCGTCGCTGGGGAAAGAAGCAAAAGTTTTAGGGTCGCCACATCCTCCTCCTGTTAAAGTTGAGGGTGAATAACAAACCTTTGCTATTGTCCGTTTGCAGCCTCGGCTATTGTCCGGGGGGTGCATAACCTTTGAATGTGGTTACCCGGACAATAGCGAAATGAATGCAAACCCCGGATCAGATTCTTCTATTTATAGTGAAATGAATGTGGTTTGCATAACCCGCGGACCATATGCGCCGCTGAATATTGTCTAGTCTGCCGGACCACATGGTCTGCGGCGGACCATATGAACCGCTGACAATCAACTGGTCCGCATTTGGTCCGTTCGACTAAAAGTGATCCGCGGTCATTATTTTCTGGTCCGCCGGACCAGATGATCCGCATGACCAAAATTGGTCCGCAAATGGTCCGTTGATTAAATTTTTTTGAACATTGTTGATTGTTTAAGCATTTCAAGTAAAATCAGCTTTATTCGTTGATCATTCTGATTCTATATTCTGATTTTAACGTCAGTTTGTTTTTGATGATTTGTATAGGTATGGCTCAGTTTAAATCAGACGGAGAACATAATGTTTGTGCATTTCTTGATGCTTCAGCTCGTTGGAGACCTCATTTTCTGGGTATTTTTGATTTTATGAGAAGATCGAGGATTTACTATGCTGCTACTTGTGAATGTCAACCGTATAAAGATTTACTTGTGATGTTTTGGACCTCAGCTCAAGTCGATTGTTCTGTTGAGCCTTCAGTCATTTGTGCTAGAGTTCTTCAAACAGACGTTACTATTTCTGAAGGTGATGTTCGTCGAGTGTTGAGATTAAACGATCAAGCAGATTTTCCAACAGAATTCGATGAAGCAGATTTGATTGCCTTATTGAGAAGAATAAAATATGATGGACAGTTATATGTTCCATGGTATCTCAAGGCTAATTTGAGTCCTCCGTACAAGTATCTGATGCACGTGATTATCAAATGTTTTGGAAATCGTACTAGAGGACAAGAGGAGTTTGATTTGAAAGTGTTATCTTTCTTTGCTGCTTTGGTGTTGAATAGACAGTTCAATTTTTCTGGGTGGATTTTCAATTACATGAAGGAGAACATCTTGACAAAACAAGTGAAGAGTATTATGTATCCACGGTTCATACAAATGATCCTGAATGATCTTCATCCAAATCTTCCAAAGAATCAGAATGTTATTTTGATAATGAAGCATATGAATCAAATTGCGGTTGGAAAACTTCCAATTTATCAAAAGAGAAAAGGAAATAATGTTCCTCCTTCGGTGAAAAGGCTGATTGGTCATCTTGCAAATCCAGACTATATAGCTCCGGTTGATGGTGCTGCAAAACATCCTAACAGTTCAGATGATGAATTAGAGTATAATGATAACGGTTATCCCATTGAGATTGCTGAAAATGAAGAAGAAATTCCTGAAGTTCAAGCAAATCAAGCACCAGTTCAACAACAACAAGTACCTGTACAACAACAACAACCTGAGCCTGTTGTTCATGAGAATATCATTGAACCTGAAGTTGTTAATCTTCAAGATGCTGATATGACTGCTGATGCTGATATGTCTAAGGGTGATGATGCTAGTGCGAGCTCATCTGAAACCGACTCGGACTCTGGTTATTATGTCACAATTTTACATAATACCAGAGAAATTCCCGTGAAGAGGGGTTCTAAGGCTCATATTGCTTATTTAAAGTCTCAAAATCAGGATACTTCCATATATGAGTCTAGAACTAAGCAGGTTGAGAATAATGATGATGATCCATTGTATACTCCTGTGATGGAGGAACCTGTTGCTAAGTCTAAGCCAGTAGATAAAGGCAAAGCTCTAATGGTGGGTTCTGGCAAGCGCTTTAAACGAATGGCTCGGCCAAATTTTTCTGTAAAGCAAGGTTCGTTTTTGGCTGATGCTAGGAAATCTGGTCAAAGTCCACCTGGTAAGAAACAAAAGGTTCAGCCTCAGTCTTCGGTTCCAGTGCAACCAATAACACAAAGTGTGAATGTTCAAAGTTCTTCTGTTCCACCTACTAAGAAGTTAATCATCAGAAGATCGTCTACTACTGCTTCTACTTCTGCTACTGCTTCTTCTACTGCTGCTGCTACTTGATCCACCATTTCTTCTGCTGATCTGAAGCTAGCGATTCATCAGACTAGACTTGATGCGTTAGAATCAACGAATCGTCAGCAGGCCGATGAAATTAGAGGGTTAAAGAATCTAGTGGCGGAATTGATGTCTCGGGATCAATCTAAAGATCGTGAGATTGCCAGTTTAAAATCAAGAGATGAAGAAAAGGGTCGTGAAATTGCAAAGTTACAACAATTATCTCTTTCCCTGGGTGAGCAGTTAAATCTCTTGCTCAAAGCTTTACCTGCTCAGGGGGAGACAAGACCGAATGCTGATGTAGGTTGTAAAGATGATGATATATTGAAATATTTGAATGATGATCCTGATCCTGAAGGAGGTGTAGGTGGAGTTGGTGAGCGTACTGGGGCAGCTGGATCATCTGCTGCTGCTGGTCCGTCTACTACATCTCAGGGGGAGTCTGATGATCATGTTTATGATGCGACCCCGATTACAAGAGTTGAGCTAGGAGAAGGGGAGTTCGTGAATCCTTATTCAAAAGAGCAGCTTGCTGCAATTTTTGCTCTGAATGTGGAAGATGTGGATAATATTCCATTTGCTGATCCGTATAAAGAAGAAGATTCAGATGAGCATGTTGATTATGAAGAAGAGCAGGTAGAAGTAGAAGATATCACTGCTGAAGAATATTCTACTGATCCGAAGGTTTATGGAAATTTTACGGATAATGATCAGTCAGAAGGTTTCAATTTCTTTGGGAAAGACGATGAAGAAAAGATTGAAGAAGAATTAAAGAAGAAAGAGTCTGAGAAACAATCTGAACAGCCAGCATCAACCGAATCTGAAGAGTTATCTGAAGAACAAGAGAAAAAGATGTTATTTGATGCGTGGTTGAAAGAGCAAAGGGCGAAGAAGATGCCGGTGAAATCGTCTACAAAAGATGTTGATCAAAAGAAATTCTTTGAAAGAAAAGGTAGAGAAGCATCTGGCAGAATAATCAGTTGGATGTATGATTCACAACTCAAATGCTATGCAATCAAGAAAGAGTTTGGAATCATCTAGCTAAAGTATGCAACAAGATTTAATACACTATCGGTCTGTGATGTAAGAGACTTATCCAGAACTCCATTTCTGAATTATGAAAATGATACGTTGGCTGGAGTTTTCAGAGATAAACTGATTGAAGAATGTCAAGGAAAGTTTCAATTTCTAACTCCTCAAAGGCCGAAGCTTGTTGAGCATCCAACTGACATTCACCCGAAAACTGGAAAGCCAATGATCATTGTGAAGTACAAAAATCCTGTTCAGTTAAAGAAAATTCCTTTAAAGAAGCTTGAACAGGATTTCATCAAAACATTGAGATGGTGGTACTATGATGAAAGTTCTGGTGAAGCAGTGGTTGTGGTTAAAGAAGAAAACAAAGTGGTCAGACTGTACGATCCGATGTGGTTAATCAACTTATCCAAGAATGACATAGATAAACTCTATCACTGCAATATTCTTTACAAGGCTGAGCATGCTGAACAAGCCTTACAGTTTCAACGGGTGATCAGAGTATGTTTTGCTTTTGGGATTCACGCGGGGAACAACAGAAGACAACACTGGAAGGAGACTGAATCAAGAACTTCAGAAGACTAGCACAAGACAAGGGGGAGTTTGTTGAAGCATATTTCAGTGTCTAGTGCTAGGTCTAGGTGAAGTGTCTTTGTAATAGTTAGTTTGTGTTTTCTGGTCCTAGCGGACCAGGTGCGGACCAGATGGTACGCCGGACCATCTGGTATGCTGGTTAGTTGGGCTGCTAACCAGAACACCTATATATATGTTTAGCTCATTTAGAGAGTTGTAGTGGTGAGGTTTTGAGTTGTTAACTGTGTGTTTTCTAAGGTGTAACCTGTAACTCTCTGTAACTCTCTCTGAGCAATAAACGAAGTGTTATTTACCTTGTTGTTTACCAAATATGTGATCACGATGCATTAGCAAGATCGATTCTGTCTTCTCACTAACAACCTTAAAAAAACAAAAAAAAAACGTTCTTTTTTTGGGAGTTCGTCCAACTATGTTGCATATATGCAACATTGTATGTTGTTTACGTTGCATATTTGCAACATTGTATGTTGCATATATTCACCATATGCTGCATACAGTGTTGCATATATACAACATACTATATTACATCAGATGAACAAAAAAATTGTTTTTTTTTTGTCTTTTTTTGTTTTTTTATAAAGTTATTATGTGGATATATGTGAAATTAAAAAAAAACATAGGAAAAAAAGAATGTTAAATTACCCAAATAGCCCCTTTTATATAGTTTTCCTTTGATTTTTCAATTTTCCAAATAAAAGTAGTTTTCAAGCAGGGGCGGAACTAAAAAAGTTTTTGAGGGGGTCCATAATTTTTTTTTCGGACTCACTATTTTTACATGTTTCAGTTTCATGTAAACGTACATAAAGAAATTTGGTCTATTACATAATAAATAGTTTTTTAATGCAGGCGCGCGTTGCGGCACGACATTGCGAGTAAAGAAAAATAACCAATTAAAAACAATCTAACCGTAACATTGACAACGATATAATAGCAAAAAAATAATAGTAAAATGGGTAAAAAGAAAGAGAAAAGACATTGCGAGTAAAGAAAAATAACCAATTGAAAAAACTCTATATGATTTGGTAAAAAATATTCTATAGCGTAACATTGACAACGATATAATAGCAACAAAAAAATAATAGTAAAATGGCTAAAAATGAAGAGAAAAAAAAGTAATATATATATATATATATATGACAAAATGTTTGCCTATTAAAAAAATCTATATTTTTATATATTGTAATATTTCATTATAAAAAGAGTCTAGGATGAGTGTTTTTTAAAAGAAGGGATATAATGAAAGTAATTAAAAATGTGAAAAAATGAAATACTCTAATTTACTCTCCTCATTTAATGCACTAAAGAGGAAAACGAAAAAAATGTTAAACACAAGATTTGAACTTGCACCCCTTCAAAATCCAACAAGGGATCTTGCCAGAAGACTAGTTGCTGGCTTTGTTCCTGTTTTCACAAATAAGTATTTATTAACTCCTTTTCACAATTTTTTTTAATAAAAAACCGTTCACATAATTTCCACTTTGCGTACGAGGTTGAGGGGGTCCATGGGGACCCCCTAGGCCTATTACAGGCCATGAAAACACTTTCTAGCCACACACTTGGAATCTAGCTCATTTTATTTATGTTAATTCAAAAGGGTAATAAAGTATTTAACCTATATAACTAAAATGACAAAACCCTATAAAATATTATTAACTATTAATATCTTGATTAGTCAAGATTATTTTTTTATATAATTTTTTTTAAAAACTCTCTTTTATGTTTTTATTACGTTTTTAATACTTTTTTAAACTTATTTTTTAATGTTTTCTAATTTTTATTAACTTTTTTTAAACATTTTTTTTTTCATTTATTTAACAAATTTTTTTAAACTTTTTATTAACTTTGAAATTTTTTACGTTTTTTAGTAACTTTTTTTTAAATATTTTTATTAACTATTTTAACTTATTTTTTTACTTTTAAATTATTTTTAAAAAAAACTTTTTACTAGTTTTTTAATTTACTCTTTATGTTTTAATATAACATTTTTTACTTTTCTTTACATATTTTTTACATTATATTAACTTTTTTTACTTTTATTAAATATGTTTTAACTATTTTACTAACTTTTTTTTTTACTATTTTAATCTATTTTTAAACACTTTTTGTTAGTTTTTTTTTAATTTACTTTTTATGTTTTTTTTAATATTTTTTTTACTTTTCTTTTTTTACTTCTGTAAGCTTTTTTTTAATATTTATTGTAAAAAATGTTAAATGCCTACGCGCATTGAATGTAGATATTAACAACCATGCAACATATGCCTACGAGCATGCAGTGATATGTAACTTCTATAGAACAAGATTTTTTTTATGTTTTAATCATACCTGATTGTTCGGTCAGATTGAACTTTTCTTTTTCTTATTTATACACCTTTTAATTTGGTATTCTTGGATTTTCTCATTACCAATCCCTTTTTCATATTTTTCTTACTGACCCCTATGTGTAAGTACGTTTGCACCAATTTAACAACAACCTAGACCTTTTTATTAGTGTAAAAACCTATTTTACATGTTTGTTACACCACGCTTCAGGTTTGTAAGAACTCACTGCATTGGTGTAGCAAGAATCTAATACAAGTGTGTAACATTATGTGCACATGCAACATGGTATTATTCTACTACTTGTTAGTAGGTTTCTATAATGACTAGGTAAATATATGTAACAAGATGCAACCATGTAACAAATGTCTACGAGCATGCAATATATTAACAATCATGTAACATATACATACGAGCTTGCAGCGATATGTAACATATATGGAACAAGATTCTGTCCTACTTTAACCATACCTTATTGTTCGTGAGGTTAAACATTTCTTTTACTTCATTTATATTCGCTATTCTTGGATTTCATTATTATCGATCCCTTTTTCATATATTTCTTACTGACTCTTACGTGTAAGAACATTTGCACCAATTTAACAACAACCTAAACCCTTTTATTAGTGTAAAAACATGTTTACATATTTGGTATACCATGCTTCAAGTATGTAAGAACTCCATGCATTGATGCAGCAAAAACAAGATACAAATGTGTAACATTATGGGCATTGATGTAGCAAGAACCTAATACACCCTTTTATTAGTGTAAAAACATATATGTAAGTTTATGTTACCCATACGTAACTGTTTGTTGCATACATGTAACAACATGCATTAAAAATTTGATAACTTTGAGATCTTGTTGTAGATATTTTTGAGATCCTTTTGATGTTTTTTTTGGTGCTTACAAAAAAATTAATAAGTTTTAGATCTTGGTATTGTTTTGATGCTTGTATTATCATGGTTTTAGTTTTCGACGGGTGGTAACCTTTTACTACGAGTTGGTAGGACTCTGTTATGAAAATGTAACATATATGTAAGAAGATGCAACTATGTAACAGATGCCTACGATCATGCAATATAGACAACAACTATGTAACAGATGCCTACGAGCATGCAACCATGTAAATACTTGTTTACATTTTTGTTACATAATACTTCAGGTTTGTAAGAACCAGCTACGTATTTGTATTTATTCGCTACACACACGTATTGATCATTACCAACATGTAACAACATACATTAAAAAAATTACACCAAAGTGTAATTTTAAGATCTTGGTATTGTTTTGGTGCTAGTATTATCATGGTCTAGTTTTTTTACGGGTGGTAGCCTTTTTCTAAGAGTTGGTAGGACTCTGTTACGAAAATGTAACGTATATGTAAGAAGATGCAACCATGTAAGAGATGTCTACGATCATTTAATATAGACAACAACTATGTAACAGATAACTACAAGCATGCAACCATGTAAATACTTGTTTACATCTTTGTTACACAATGCTTTAGGTTCGTAAGAACCACCTACGTGGTCGTAGCAAGAAAATGTGTTTACGGAAAATGTGTTTGGGCATTTACCTGATAGATAATATGTTTGTGGAAAATGAGAGAGAAGAAAACGTGATATACTGATAAATGAGAGAGAGTTTTAAATATTTATATTTTTTAATATTTTACAAACATGTAATCGTTCGTTACACATATGTATTGGTTCGCTACTAATATGTAATTGTTCGTTACCTACATGTAACAACATACATTAAAAAATAATGAGACTATAACCAAATTAAAGATAAAAAATGTCCTATTTAATGGTGTAATTTAAAAAAAAACTTATTAGTGTATAAAAAGTTATTAATGATATAAAATGGAGGGAAAAAATAGATATTAATGTCACATCACCTTATTATGTCATCTCAATTTAAATAAAAAATTACTTATGTGCCCTTTTCTATATATTTAATAGATTTTTTAATTTTAATTTAATTTAAATAAATTCAAATTAATCTAGACCATTTATTTTAAAAGGTGGTTAAGATGTGTGACTCATATCTGTTCTCGCGGTTCTCACAATATATGTTGGTTCTAAAAAGAACCTAACCCTATATATATATATATATATATATATATATATATATATATATATATAATACTTTAAAATACATATTGGAGAGAGGGTGTTAAAAGTTGAATTTTTAAGAAATGTATAAAGAAGGTTGTGATTATGATGTTTATGTGTTGTTTTTTGTTGTTGATGACTATATTTTGGTAATACAATGGTAATTGGTATTTTTTGTTGTTGCTTCGATTAGATGAAGTTTGAGATCTTTCTTTATTACCTATCAAGATGAAGTTTGAGATCTTTCTTTATTACCTATCAGACAACTTGTTTACTTTTCTGTTGAGACTTCTTTGTTGCTTCGTTATCTTTTTTGGTTAATTACTTGGTCTTGTTTGGATTTGAATACCAGTCTGTTTTTATAGAAGCCAAAAATTACATGTCATTTTACAATGGTAAACAGCATGTGAAAAATTTAATTGAAGGTTATGAGCTATTCAAATTTTATGAATTTTATCAAGGTGTGTTAGTTGTATTCATGTGTTCCGAATTGCAGATTAGATGTTTTGATCAGGGAAGAGCATAATTTTGAATCACATATCAAGTACCAATTGCAGAGAAGTGGACGCCTTTAAAGGAAGGCAAGCATCCATTATCATTATTTTTTTCTCTTCTCTGATCAGTTAAGAGATACAATTTTGTTGGGTTCACATTGTAAATTTCGTGATCTTCGTTGTAGTTGAATGTTTTTGTTGTAATTCTCTACTCTTTTTTTTCTCATGTTAATTGATTTACTGAAGTTTTATAACATATTTTTGGTGGATTAGGTCAGCCATCACATTTACATGTATATTTGATGTCTTATAAATTGAATTGCTGACTAGATAACTTAAGTTCTGAGCTTTCTACTTGATTGATGATTCGTTTGTTTTTTATGCAATCTCATCTATATTTGCTATTAATTGGGGTTAATGCATGCTTATTGTGTTGTTATTTTATGCCTTTGGATAATAGTCTCATTTTCATAGGCTCATTTTCATAGGCACATATATACGAGTTATTCCTTTAATAATTTAACAACTTGCATTGCAGATAAGGCGATTTCGTATGGTGGTTCCGTAGTTTCCGGACCTCGTAACTTTCCCATTGATTCGGAGGAGTAATAGGCCTACCTCAAAAGTCGTCTTATTCTCGCTTGTGTGGCTGTCGCTTTAACTAAGGTATGTGTATATGACATTTTCCCTCTTTTTTTATGCTTAGTTGGAGTTCTGTGATTTCTACTATTCTTAATACGGTGGCTGCAATTAGATCTTTAGTAACAAAGATTAATAGGGTGTTGTTACATCAACTTGATTAAAAGTGAAATGACTTTGAGTTTTGAACACATATCATCCATGTGTCTCCATTTTTGGTAATTAGTCCCATCGTTCATGCACCTCTGGGCTCTTGATGCTAAGATAGTTTTCAATCTGTCTGCCTTATGGTTCTTTAAATACTGCCATATTTATTGTCCGCAGCAACGTGCGGGTCGCTACATCTTGTTTACATATAATGATGTAGAATTATAGATGGTTAGGGGATGATTATCAGAATAAGGCATGTCGAAAACACTTTTTTTTGTGAAAACAGCGAAAACACATATTAAAACCCACATAACTTTTTCATACGTTAATGATTTTTCATAAAATTTGCACCAAAAGTCTTAGAATTACGTTGTCTTTAATTCTGGAGAAAAGGTTTTAAAAAAAAATCAAAAAAATAAAAATTCATGTGATGCACATGTGCACCATTATCATTAGTACTGCACAAAGACGAATTATCATGCGAAAAAAACACCCTTTATGTTATAAATATATTAAAAACACTAAAACATTTATGGTACTAATTATAATATTAAAAACACTAAAACATTTATGGTACTAATGATAATGATACATGGTGCACATGTGCATCATATAATTAAAAAAGATATAAAATGTTTTTTCTTTAAATCTAAAGATAACACAACTATAAGATTTGATGCAATTTCTTTTTAAACCTATTAATGTATACCACATGTGTGAGGTTTTTTTTGGTGTGATGCACATGTGCATCTTTCAATAAAAACGCAAAAAAAATAATGGAAATATATGACATATGGTGCGACTTAGAAAAAAAATATTAACTCATACTAAAAGTATGAGTTTTTTTTTGTTATGCACATGTGCACCACAAAAAAGAAGTTAATTTTTTAAAATTTTTATAGGATTAAAGATAACATAATTTTAAGACTTCTGGTGCAAATTTTTTTAAAAATATTAACGTATGAAAAAAATTATGTAGGTTTTTTATTTGTTTACGCAGTTCTAAAAAAAAGGTTGTTTTCGCAGGATCCTTCCTCTCTCTCTCTCTCTTTATATCTTCATACTAATAAAGCAATAAAATTTATGCCACATGTCTCATTTATAAAGTGTCCACATCATTATTGCCACATGTCAAACTCACATTGAATTACCAATTTAGTAAATAATTAATTAAGATTAGTTACCAATTTTTTCAAAACTAAAATTTTATTTTAAAATTTTGATAAAATTAATTTAGATGTGATTAATTTACTCAATAATTTTAGTCTTTTTTGAAAGTAATCGACAACTTGTCAAACATAATAAATTTCTTAAATGTATTAAATTATTGTTTAATATATTATAAGAATTTTATATCAATCATAATTTTTAAATTCTTTTTAAATTTCTTGATTATTATAGTTTTTTTATCTAATATTCTAAATCTATATTGAGCCCGTGTAGTACACGGGTTACTAACCTAGTATATATATATATATATATATATATATATATATATATATATATATATATATATATATCCCGCGAAAACTCTTTTTTTTGCGAAAACCTAAAAACTAACACTAAAACCTTCATAACTTTTACATACGTTAATATTTTTCTATGAAACTTGCACCAAAAATCTTAAAATTCTATTGTCTTTGATTCTGGAAAAGAAATTGATATTTCGAAGAAAAAAAATTAGTGCACATGTGTATTATTAGTGCACATGTGCACCATTTTCATTAGTACTACACAAATAAGAATTGTCATGCGAAAACATATTGTTTAGGTTAAAAACATTTAAAAAAAACTATAATATTCATAGAACTAATGATAATTCTACATATGCACTATAACTATTAGTTATAGTGCACATGTGTAGCATAAAATTAAAAAAAAAATTAAAACATTAAATATATTTTCAGAGTTAAAGATAACACAATTATAAGATTTATGGTGCAATTTCTCTTTTAAAATATTAATGTATACGACATGTATAAAGTGCTTTATTAGTGCACATGTGCACTAATAAAAAACCACAAAAAAACAAACAAAATTATAACGTATTTGATGCGATTTTTCTAAAAAAAAACATTAACGCATACTATATGTATGAGTTTCATTATTAGTGCACATGTGCACTAATAAAAAACGACGAGACGTTAAAGTTTTTTTTTTATTTTTTTTCAGAATTAAAGAAATCATAATTCTAAGGTTTTTTGTGCAATTTTTTTTTAAAAATATGATAGTATGAAAAAGTTATGAAGATTTTAGTATTAGTTTTTAAGTTTTCGCAAAAAGATGTGGTTTTTACATGATCCTTACCCTATATATATATACATTATATATATATAGATAGATAGATATATGCCTTCACCAAATTCACTTCTTATTCGGCATTCAGGTGAAGCCTTACCTTGATTTGTAAATTTACTAACTTTCTTAACTTTCGAAACTTGAGTTGTAGGAACCTGTCACACCCCGACCACAGCGGCTTCCCGGGGGATCGTGACTTCATGGATCATCAACACAAGTTACATTGAACAACACTATATGAATTTGAAAGGACATTTCTGTAATAAAATGATACAACCATAAAGGTTACATATAAATTGTATAAAATTGCGTAAGCTAAGTGGAACGAAGACGTGTCGAAATATGAAATGAACATAATAATGAATGTCCCAAAAGATGAACTCCTAGCATGATGACACTTGAATGCATGCCCAAAATGCCCTAATCAAAATGATCAATTACCTGAGAAATACATGCTTAAGACAGTCAACAATAATGTTGGTGAGTTCAAAGGTTTGTAATGTATATGTTTGTGGAAATTATTTGAAATGGACCACAGTAACTACTTTCCATGACCTGTGATGTACACGCACAACTAACCATCACTCTTCGTCACTAGAATTGACGCCCGACTGAAAGTATGCTCCAGTGCAAAATGTGTTCACTGACATGAGCATGTAAATTAAGCCAATGATGTACCCCTTTTGGCCTACAACCAAAGTTAGCGCGACTAACGCATGTAGGGTTTGTCATGTCCGATAGCACTATCCATCATTACCTCGCTTGGTAACATAATTAACGATCCAGTTATGAAGGGTCTTAATGTGATATGTAAAATGTCTCAAATAATCGGTGTGTATCATCAAAGTAAATTGTGTCCATATGAAAATGTAATTGAAATGCATGTAATTCTCCCCCAAGCTAATTAAATAGCGAAAAAGGGGCCGTGAAACTCACCTGAAACTGTGAGTGATGAACTGTACAAATCAATGAAATGGATGCCGACCTAGCGTGCCCTAAAACAGTTTTTAGACACCTGCGGTCTCAGTATGTGAATATGAGCAAGTGGGTGATGTAGCCTTTCACTCAACACTACTCGGGGTTGCATGTGATTTGTAAAATGTTTTGTGATGACACGTTTCTGATTTGTATATGTAAACCGAAATATAAATACATTTAAGATGCTTCAAAAATATAAAGTATGTTTCAAATGAATAACCCTGTAATACTTGTAATCCAAGTGTTGACTTTCCGGTTTCGGGTCAAACACACGTGGACCAGACTCGACTTGACTTGTTTAATATCAAGTAATGAAATAACATATTTAATATATTTGTAGTTATATTTCTCCAAGAGTAAGCCAACTTTCAAAAAAAACTATCATTTGAATGTTATAACTCTAAATATATAATTTTCTCGTTCGGTGTCGGTTTTAGATACCGAATATCGTTTTTTAATCGGTTGACATTATTTAACCTCCACAAGTTGTAAAGACGTCGTTTAACACCGTTTGGGTTCGTTATGGGCCAATTTGGGTCCGTTGGGCCCAAAAATCATTACGAAGCCCATTATGTGTATTTAATGGCCCAATAATATATCTAATGGCCCAATATAATTTAAAACCCAATCTATTTATTTTAGCCCAAAACTATTATATAAGTCCAAATAATATATTTAACGACTCAAAATATTAACTTAATTAGTTTTTAAGAGATATTTAACATTTATGTATCTAAAATCCGTATATATACTATATATATATATATATATATATATATATATTCCAAAAATGCTATTTTTCATTAAACGACACGATTAACTTTTATAAACTCGTCTCTGTAAAAGCTGAGCATTTTGACAACAAATATAATCATCTCAAGATTCCTAACATTTTTAAACATTCTCAAGTCCATTAATATCAACCTAACTAATTATTTTGTAACATGACTTTTATAACCAAACTATTGATATAAGTTTTACCACTTATCCTAAATAATCATTTCTAATAACCTTGAACTATCATATGAACTACTAACGTTTCAAGAACCTCATATAATCCGTCAAAGTCAACAAAAGTCAAACCGACTATTTTGACTAGCTTTTACCAATTTTTTTATATGTTTCATAAAGACTTTTAGCATTCATATTACCCATCTAAACATATACAACAACATATCACCAACTTCTGTTTAGTTGAACCATTTTTAACGTTTTTCACCAACTTTCTTAAAACTGATTCTTCATGGAATAAAACCTTATGTTTTTTCAGCAACCACAAGGGTGTGTAGTGTGTATGGTTCATCAAGATATTTATATAAAACATATATATTTGAGTTAAACGAGCATGAAAAACATGAAGAAAAAGAGGGTTTTCTCACGTAAATGAGCGACGGGAAGGTAGGAGGAACCAACGGGACATGAACAACACTTGAAACACTTGAAAATAGGCTTAAATATAGCTTGTTAGTGTTTGAAAATGTGCCGGTTGGAAGCTGGTCCAAAACAGTGAGAAAACAACATGCAAATGTGAGCTTTCGGTGTTGAAACTGGTCCGAACGGGGGGTTTTTCGGGGCTTCTTTGTAACCGAAACAAAAGAGGGTCGAGAGGTGAGTCATATACCTGTAATACGAATGTTTTGAAACTAAAAAATGGGACCGAATGGCTGTTGAATTGCTGTTGTGATCTGGGTCAGAAACTGGGTTGATATATGTGTTTCTTCATGATTTTGTGTGAAAAACGTGGTGTAAAAGTGGCTGCTGGGTTGCACAAGCTGGGGGGTCTTTGGGTGAGTTTTCTTGAGGATTTTATGGTCGGAGCAAGGATGTAATGGTGCTGTTGCTAGCTGCTCACGAACAGTAAGCTTGGATCACTCAAATGGGTCGAAAATAGTGGGTTTTTTGTGTGTTTTTTAGAGAGTTTGAGGGGCTGAAACCGTGACCAGGATTAGGGGATGAATGGGATGGGTTCCATGCTTAGAATGAAGATGATAGGGGCTGTTTTACAGCCACAAAATCGCAGGTTTGAAGCTGGAAGCGGTGGATAGAAATTAAGAATGAAACATGGGGTTTCGATGTTGGTTTTGATGGGTTTGGAGGCTGTTTTGATACCATATTCCTAAGGGCTGGAGGTTTGAGCTTTTGTGGTAATTCTTATAGGGTTTGGGTGTGATTTATGAGAAAAAGTGAGACTTTTGGCTGCTGAAACTAACTGACCTGTTCATGTGGTTTTTATGAAGATGGAAGGAGGTTGAAGGTGGTGTTTCCTGGTACGGAAAAGGTTGTGACTTTCATTGAGTTTGGTGAGGGAAACCTGAGGTAATGTCGAGGTGTTGGAGCTGCCTTGCAGGGGTGCTCTTTTGAAGATGTTAAGCTAATTAGGGAAGATAGATGTGGGTGGAGTATCACTGTGTTGACCCAGGAAAAGGACTTGAGAGGCATTTCATGTTTGATGTACAACTTATTTGAAATGGATGACTAAAAGGGGTGGACTTTGTACTTATTTGCAGAGAAAGTGAGAAAGTGATAAGAGGTGATAGGCATGTATGTATGGATGATGGTGTAAGGTGTCATGTAATAGATAAAATGATGGTACTCACATTTCTTTATCCATTAAAATGACGTGGGAAATGCACAAAAGATGAATTCAGTTAACTTGAATATGAGGAGGGTAAATCAAATGGGTTGTATAATCTAGATACATGGGTATTGTCACACCCCAACCGACGACGGAAACGTCGGGGCATGATTAGATTGCCCAAAAACTCATGACAACTAAATTAAGATGTCAATATTTAAATAGCACAAGTTTTATTGATAATCAAAGGTCATTACATAAACTTGAAGTTCAAACATAACATAAATGGTTCAACTATGTCCTGTTGAGAAATTAACTAGGTCCAAATCCCTATGTGGAACAACTTGGATCAAGCATTAACATTTCCTGCAACATGTATAAGATAAGGTCAACTACAAAGTTGGTGAGTAATCACAGGTTTACTATGTAATATGATATTTAAAATGAAAACATGCGAATTGTATCATATGATAGAATGATATGAAAGATCAACATACTATATAAAATGACAACATGAAAATAATGCATAAACAACCCTTAATGACAAGGATTCCCTAACCCGAAGGTTAGACTGTATGAAATATGTCTCAAACACCCAACGCCAGAACCGATCAAGTTGAGTGGGTTGTCAGCCAATAGATCTATCTTTGATTCCCCAGGCCTTACGTTAGTGTTTATGCGATATGAAATACATGAAACACTATGAAAAACATGAAATCCCAACACATTGACAAGTTATGCTAGAATGAAATCCTACACACATTCACACATATGGTCTACAATCGCATTATATGAAAATCATGAAAATCAATAGATTCATATAGGATAAATGTTGCATCCCAAAATGTAAAACACGAAAAAGGGGCAAGGATTACTCACATGATAGGATGAAGGGTTTCCACGAATGAACATGAGAATGAAAGTAGTAATCCCGAAGGTCAACCTAAAGGAAAACAAGGGGACCTAGTTGAGTAACAAGTTAGGAGACTAGGGGTTCGTGGACATTTGGGGTTTTATTTTAAATAAATTATGATTTGATTGACAAAAGTGTATAAATGTTTAGTAAATTCTTATGACATGAATGACATGTATTTTAATATTCTTTGATTATTTGAATAACTCAAGGTATTAATATAATTATGTTACAACATTAACTAATAACAATAATGGTACTAAATAATGGTACGTAATAATACCATTACAATCGTCTAAGCAAAACCTAACCTTAGGGTTTTGTATATGGTGTTTGTGACTTGATTTATAATACGAGGATGAATGACTCGAAAAACAATATATGGAGTTGAAATGTATTTATGTAAAATATTATAACTATCACCAAGTAATGTAATACACACTAATTATGAAAGTAATTCTATAATAGTATCTTATAATTAAGGAACCATCATAAATTTTATTATAAATTATAATTAACATTCAAGTGATAAATTTTTTCTATCATGTGATATATATAAATATATATTTATAATTTTTTTTAAACATATATGTATATATTTAGAAGATAATAACAAGTAATAAAATAGACAATATATATTTTAATTGCAACAATCGATTTAGAAATAATTGATATTAAGATGCTTAGGTTAAACTAATTAGGTAACAATTTATATTTTCTTGAAAATTCTCAAATCACGAAGAACCCTAAAAATTGACCTATGAAATAACTTGGAAAAACCTAAAATTAACAGAGGGGTTTTGTAGATAATGAAAAACTGAGTGAAATGGACTACTTACTTGTAGAATTTGACGGAGAATTGAGCCCGGAATCGAACGAACAAGTTTGGAGCCCTAGAAATTGGGGTTTTTTATTGCCTTTATGAAAATCGAAATTGAGAAAGGGATTTGATGCGTGGGATGGTTAATAACAGGTTTTGAGCTTCAATTTATAGTTGTTATGATCGGGGATGAGTTAATTTTGCAATTAAATGTCGGGATTTAAATGGGTGTTTTAAGTAATTGGGGGGTTTTGAAGAAAAACAATAATTGGATCGGTTTTGAGGCACTCAAATCTTTATTTGTAATATGAAACCGATGTTAAATGATGGATTCAATGAGTAAATAACTCGAATTGAAGAGGTTCCTGGGAAGTTACAGCTTTGCTGTTCGAGAAAAAGAAAATAGAGAGATGCGTGAGAAAGAAAAAAAAAAGAAGGAAGAAGAAGATAGGCACGCTTAACTTATAGGTTATAAACGCTGGAGATCAAATAGGATAAAAAGTTCAGCGTTGCCCTGGTGGTCAGACACCTTGATTCTAATTGTAAGGTCGCAGGTTCAATCCCCGTGGCTTGCATATTTTTGTTCTTTTTTTCCCTTCTTTAATAATATAATATTTAAATTACACCATTTAAACTCCATAAAAATTTGATTTTTTTAACCCCGATCTTTTGCATAGCTTTATTTGCTAATTTGTTACGGACATAAAATAAATTTCACATCCGGAATTGTGAAACTATTTATGAAGTTTATCGGAATTACATAAATGGCCCAAACTTTCAATATTTACAATTTTTAACCTAAAACTTTTGTATAACTAAATTTTGTGTTTCAATTGTGTGTGTAACTTGTATTTCCCACATTTGCCACACGTATATAGCATACTTAGGTCATGGTCTAACGTAAATATATTGAAAGCTTGTAATATTGGAATCTGATTTATTAAAATGGGTTTGGTTTTCTGGTTTTGAAACAATTGGATGTTACAGTCTCCCCTACTTTTGGGAATTTCGTCGGACTGGAGAAAAGTGAAAGGAGGATAGGTAAAGGTTATACAGAAATATATACTTATGGTTACCAAATCAATTGTAAAAGGTTTCCTTTCAATAGTGATATAAATTCGTGACAGACACTTTGACACAACAACCTGGGCCAACTCTCTGTCCGACACCTCGCCCACTTTTAAAGCACCACTGATGCTTATATATAGGGTGTACCGCAGCTAACCCACCACATCTTTGGTACTTCAAAAGTGTGTTAATTGCCTACGGGGAGCCTCCCTCACAAAAAATATATATATGAAAAAAAAAGGTTTGATTAAGATATACTTGAAACCACAAAAGCCAGATATAGATTGTATAGCATTTGATAGCTGACATAACAAGGCTGATGAGTAGCAAACTGGGAATCAAGGGTCATAGTTTAATTCGAAGACGAGTTTGTATGATTTATCGAAATACGTTGGTCCATAACGTGAAAGCCACGATCTCAATACTTTAGAATATCCAAACGAGGAGAGTCAATATATATATATATATATATATATATATATATATAATATGGGGTTGAGGGGGTTAACATGTATCCTTTTAAAATTGAGAACTTCACTAATTGGTATAAATGTAAGTGATTGCATTCAGTTGAAATTGATAACTTAAATTGAAATCAATGTAGATGATAAAACAATGTCGGATTTTAACAAGAGAACGCGTCCGATTCTGGTGAGTTAGATGTGTCGCGACTCACACCCAATTCACCTTTCTCGAGACGCGAGGTCTAGACGAAATCCGAGAAAAGAAAAAAAAATCTTGCTAATATGACAAGACCTCACGGCTATGATCCAAAATCAATTGCATGCTTAACTAGTATTACATACAACTGATGGTTATAGCTCGTATGAGTCTTGGTTAGCAAGAGTGGTAAAACATGTGATAGTGGAAACATGTGATAATGAAAACATGCAATATTGAAAACATGTGATAAGGTAGTCACGTGATAATGAAAGCATGTGACAATTATGGCATGTGATAGTGCAAAACATGTGGTAATGATATCATATGAAAACATGTGATAATCAAAACTTGAGATGGCGAAAACATATATGATCATGAAAACATGGGATAGCGATAGCACAACGGCCAAAGGCCATAAGCGAATGGTTTACAAATGGTAAATCAAATGGCACGAATTTGAATGGTGCGAGTTGAATATCAATTAAATATAAGCAGGTACCAAGTGCAAGTTTAAATCTTTGAAATGCATGAATTGAATTCCCAACCAACATATTGAAATGTACACACCAAATATGGAAGTCTCCAAACTAAGAGTTGGAAACCGTAAATCGAGAGTTAAATTCACGGGTCAAGAGTTGAAAACCGCAAGCCAAGAGTTGAAAAAATCACAAACAGATTCACCATCTGTGAGTCAAAAATCGCAAAACGAATCACAAATCAATTATTAAATTATATGACTTACTGTAGGTCCGGAATTTAACCAAACACACGATATCTAATCACAAACGAGTGCGGAAACCTCGTATGTGATCGATTCAAGAAGAATAGTAGAAGAAGAGACTCAATCTTAGGTAAAGATTGGATCTTGAATGAGAAAAACTACTATCTTGAAGCTGATCGTAAACTAGAGCAAACACAGAAATCGTAAACTCTATTAGAATGAGTGAAAAGCTTACTTACAATGAAAGACAAATGGGTTTATATAGTACCCATACAACATCGTAAACCTAATCTGGCCCAAGAGGCCCAAATCGTAAACTAGTCTAGTCCAAGTATAACAAGCCCAAATCAAAACACAAAAAGCCCAAATACAAATGTTCATGCCTCATATAAATATAGCCCAACAATCTTCCCCTAGGCATGAATCATTTGATCCTTCAAGGCAGCAGCAAATCAAAGCGGAATGAGGTTTGAATGTTGTTTGACCACCACCCGTTCTCCACAATCTTCTTAGCTGCCCCATCAAAAATACCAACCCTTATAGCATTTGCCATGTCATTCTCGTCTCCAAGAATAGGTTGGGTGGCCAGAAGCTTGATATCTCTCTCACCAAATCTAAGCAAATCCACCGGGTCATAAAATCTGAATTGACGCATCAGCTTGCAGAGAACCACCACTTCATGTGTTGTTGGATCGTAATACCAGCAATCAAAGTTTCTTACCAGCGTTTCATCCTCGATCTCGTCCAACATATTAATCACCCTTGTGCGCTTAGTTGATGGCCTCCGTGCTTCTCCAATAGACTGCCCTGTCACAGGGTCAGTCCCAGTCTCTCTCCACCTGACCTCCTTCAGCTCGAAATCTCTGAAATCATTCTCCATGTGGCCTAGCAGATTATCTCTGATCTGATTACCTTCTGGTCCATTCCACCTGTTAATAAATGGAGCTCTCAGAAGGCTCCTGATCTCAGGCTCAGTCCAGGAGTGGAATTGAGCACGTGAAGAGTAGTACTCCACTGGACTATAACCGTCACGGATCACGGCAAAGATTTTCTTCTCCATATCGTAATGCCAGCATAAGATAGTCTCACGACTCCCACGTCTATCAATCGAGCTTTCACCAACATCAATGGTGTACTGTGTGGGAGCTGGTCCTTGGAAAAACTCCTTGAACCAGTTTTCGTGGAATCTTGGAGCCTTTGAGATGATCCTGCCACAGTGGGCGTAATCCGGCACCACTATATTCTCATCTCCTTCGTCAGTCTCCATTGCATCAGCAGCTTGATTTCCCTGAGATGAACTCTGACCAGGGGCACCTGTGTTGTTAGGCCCTGCACCATCTGTCAGTGCATTAACCTTCCTTCTCAGGTCCTTTATCATTTTGTAAAGATATTCCATTCTTTCCTTGTCTGCCACCTCATACTCTCTCATATATTTGTTGCTTGCCTCCTCCTTCTCTCTCAAACGTTGGTTTTCTTCCATGAGAGCCTTGATCTCATTCTGTCTGATCCTATTCTGAGAGATCAGGAAGTTGATCTGAGGATCAGCACTAATCCTCAAATCTATTGGAAGCTCAGCAGCCATCAATGGGCGGAAACCTGGAGCCGCGAGTGGTTGGCTGGTCGCGGTAGAGACGCTCACTCTTACCGGACTTGGAGCAACGAAGGTGCTCTCAACCTCCAGAAATTGCCTATCTTCACGTACAGGGCTTTGCACGTTCAGAATCGGACTAGCTTGCTGCACAGGGGCAGGTTGATCAACCACATCTTCAGTCTGTGTGAAAGACGGTTGCTCTTGAAGGGCTTCATCAACGGTTTCTTCTTGACCACTGGGACCCTCAGAACTGGGTCCAGCTGGTTCTACAATCATTAGGCTCGAGCTAGTCTTGGTGAATTTGAACCGTATGCTCCTTGGATCTGATTTCTTTCGTGGAGATGGTTCACGAGCAGGGACGGGTTCTTCTACGAAAACTTCATCAACGTTTATATTCAGCTCAGGAGGTGTATCATCACTGCCAGACGACCCAACCATATCTTCTCTTGACCTTTTATGGGTTAGTGGCTCCAAGTCCCCATAAATATCATCTTCAGTTATGTCCTGGCCAGTAAGGATGTCATCCATTATATTTTCTTCATCTGATGGAATGACATCATCTTCTTGTACATTGACAGCTAGAGGTAATGTGGCATCCTGGTCCTCAGCAACGGATGCGTTAACATTGGGAACCTCTGCCTCCGGCTCAGAGTCATCCATTACTTGTTCCCGTGCCACTTCTGGGAACGCACCTCTCTTAACCCACTCCAATCTTCCTTCAAATGTCTGCTTGCCTGGTCTGTCTTGGGTTTGCAGACCAAAGACTCCAATATCCATCACTTTTACATCAAGCTTCTCAATTCTCTCTTCTATCATCGGATACTTCTTCATTACCACCATTTGTACAAACCTAGGTGTCATCAAAAATTGTTCTCTGGCACTTAGTTCTGCATTGCCTATCCAGTCAATTAGCATCATCTTTGAAAAATTGAAGTTCCAATCTAGGGCCAAAGCAACGAAGGCAGTTCCATGAAGTTGATTTAATTGATCGAAGCTTGTCCTTTTCCCAAGAAAAGATTTCTGCATATAGTGCGCCAGACACCTCCAGTAGTGCGGCAGAAGCTTCTTGAAGATGGGCGGAAATTTTCCTTCATACCCCATTGATTGTGCCCCTGCCAGAACTACCTCCTTCGAATACTTAATAGGATGCGAAGCATCATCAGTAATGTTCAGCCCTTGCCTTATATCTTCTTCCTCAATGACAATTTGTCTGTTATTGACCGTTGCAGTAATCCTTGTTTTGTCAGAATTTGCCCTGGCAGTTCCCCAAAATTCTCTGACCAGCATCTCGTCGATGAGTACATTCGTTCTCAAGGCGTGATTGATTTTACATGTGTTCATCCCTGCCACCAGCGAGTAGAATAGCTCCATATGTTTTTCTGGCAGGTCTTCCAGATAAGCAGGCATACAGTGATCCTGCTCATATTTTATATCTCCAATAAGCATCTCTTCTGCCATCTGAGAAAGACAAGACATATGTATCAGACATATTCATCAAAAACTATTTTGTTTGGAAACAACTTGAAATTCAATTGATTAACTTATTTAATTTGAAAAAAATTCTGAAAAATTTCAATTGAATCGTTCAAGTAAAATATTTGATTTTGAACCACACGTTTCACAAACATCATAAATTTTATCTTAAACAAGTTCAAGTTTGATGAAAAATTAAAAAAAAATTTAAGAGTTTATGAGATTATTATGAGATTACGACTCAAGGTATGGGTTTACGATCCTATTATGGGTTCACGATCGATCCAAACAAAGTCCAATCGTAATCAGCTAGGTCCAATCGTAAACACTCGATAAAGCCCTAACCCCGATCGTAGACACCAATCGTAAGCTCGGATCGTAAGCTCGGATCGCAAACACCAATCGTAAACATGTATCGTAAACACTGGAACGTCGTCTTCTTCACACCGAGGATCGTAAACACAGAACGCCTCCATTGTTTAAACCTGCAACATACTCGTAAACGCGTTAAAATCCATCATTCAGTTAAAACGAACAACAAAGACTACCTTAGATGGGATTTAAACACAAAACCGACTTCAACTCTTCGAGAAATCAACTCGGAATCAGTGAATGGTGACAAAGAACTTGAGTTAGGGTTTCGGCCACAAAAACTGTGAATAGATCTATGAAATCTCGTGAAAGCAGTCAATAGCGATGGGGCTTTTGGTTGGAAAGCGATGGCGAGGGTGAAGTCGTGCTTGGTTGAGACGAAGGATGATCTGAGGTGGCTGGAAGTAGTTTTCCGGCGAAAGCGGTGGCGGTTAGGGTTTCTGCTAGCCGGAATCGTAAATGGTGAAGGAGAGGATGTGAGGATCGTAAACAGGTTATGGGTTTTTTATACTCCTTTTTTTTTGAAATTTTCATTTACACCCCTTAAACTTCAAAATTGTTTTAAACAACTCCCAAACCTTTAATTCTCTTAAAAGATGTTAACATTGAGATAAAACAGAGAATTTTAACGAAGCTTCCCCTCAAACTTAGCCCCGAGTATCCGATCATGATCATAAAAAAATTTAAAAGTTAAAACAGATAAAATCAAAAACAAATTAAAATATTTACAAACTTACCTCAGAAATTTCAAATAATTACATACCTGGTGCTGGTATTTTTCACAGATAATATCAGACAGGTCTTTGACTGAGGAACCCTTTTCAGCTTCCGTTACTAGACACTCTAGACAATTGTCAGGTGGTTTGAACACAGAAACTCACATCCAGTAAAGTGCTTAAATATTGTTCAGATTTACCGATATGTTTAACCGTCCCCACACCCAATTTTCCATAGCAAAACCTACCCAACCTCAGAGTTTATTGAGGATTCACAAACCCCCAACTTGAGGAACCATGCAACACTGCTTTTGACTACCACTTATTTTCTGTTTTTCATACATTATCAGTTGATGATCAGGTCGGCCGCATAAGCACGCAGAGAAGACCAACTGAATAATTTTATTTTCTTTTCTTTTTCTTTTTCAGAATATTCATTTTTTGAATTCTTTTTCTTTTTCTTTTTTTCTTTTCTGTGGTGTTGTCTTATACAGTATAAGCATGGCGTGTGAGAGAGTGAATACTAGGTAAATACCACTCTCAACCCGTTTTTGTCGGGACTCAGTTTTTTAAACCATGTAGACTAGGATGGGAAACTAAACATGTATAGAGTTTAAGATTACTGCACTTACATAGATGATCATTGTTTTGGTTGAGCTTACCGACATATCATCTTCGAGCAATCTTTCACATCAGCCTTACACGTGTCAGTCTCCAACCGTCATTAAGCATTTAAGTCCTATCAAAAGACATCATAAAAACCTTTCAGTTTAACCAGCACCATTTCTTCCCCTGTTTTTGTGAGGCTTTTGAAACAAGACTCAATTTTTCAGTCATTTTCTATTTTATTTTTTTTTAAGTATTTTTTAAGTAAAATTTAAAACCAAAAACTTTGTACAAAAACAGAGATGATCAGATCATTCCTCGAAGGCAATCATCTTCAGGCCTTCAACACACGATTCAAAATTAGGACGAGGAAGGGGTTTTGTAAAGATGTCCGAAACATTCTGATCGGAGCTTACCTTTTGTAGCTGAATCAGCTCACGATCAAAGCAATCACGAATAAAATGTACCTTGATATCAATGTGCTTGGTTTTGGAATGTTGGACAGGGTTTTTCACAATCTCAAGAGCAGAAGCATTATCACAAAATATGGGAGTGTTAACGAATTCCATACCGTAATCCGTGAGCTGGTTTTGGATCCACACTACCTGTGAAGTACCGGCAGATGTGGCCACGTACTCAGCTTCGGCAGTTGATTTGGATACGGTATGCTGCTTCTTGCTCTGCCAAGAGATGAGCCTATCTCCCAGGTACTGACATCCTCCAGTAGTAGATTTCCTGTCAAGGTCACTACTTCCATAATCACTGTCAGTAAAAGCATATAATTGAAAATCAGTGTTCTTCGGGTACCAAAGACCAAGCCTAGGCATGCCCTTCAGATACCTGAAGATACGTTTAACAGCAGCTAAGTGAGAGAGTTTAGGGTTAGCCTGATATCGAGCACACACGCAAACTGCATACATGATGTCTGGCCTGCTTGCTGTCAAGTACATTAGTGATCCAATCATCGACCGATAATGGAATTCACTCACTGACTCCCCGTTAAGATCCGCTGTCAAGAGTGGTCTGGATGCCATGGGAGTGGCGATGGGCTTGCAATCCTGCATCTTGAATTTTTCCAGAATCTCATTCACGTACTTCTCCTGATGAATAAGAATCCCAGAATCATCCTGCTTAACTTGAAGTGCAAGAAAGAAACTCATCTCGCCTTGGTCACTCATCTCAAACTTCTTCCTCATAATTTCCTCAAACTCGGTGCACAATTCTTCGTTTGTCGATCCGTAGATAATATCATCTACATATACTTGCACCATGATTATGTCTTCGTCCACCCTTTTCCTAAACAGTGTCTGATCAACAACTCCTCTTGAATATCCATTCTCCACTAGGTGAGTGGACAACGTTTCATACCAGGTTCTAGGAGCTTGATGCAGACCGTACAGAGCCTTATCCAGCAGATAAACGTGATCTGGATTTTCTTCATCTATGAACCCTGGTGGTTGAGCAACATAGACTTCCTCGTTCATCTCTCCATACAGGAAGGCAGTCTTTACATCCATCTGATGTACGGTAAAATTGAGATACGAAGCCACAGCTAGAAAGATCCGAATTGCTTCCAATCTTGCCACCGGAGCGTAAACCTCATCATAGTCGATACCGTGGACTTGCCTGTGCCCTTGTACTATCAACCTTGCTTTGTTTCTTACAATGATCCCCGAATCATCCTTCTTGTTCTTATAAAGCCACCTCGTGGGAATCACCTTCTTACCATCAGGCCTCTTCACAAGTCGCCACACTCCCAGCTTTGAGAACTGATTAAGCTCATTGTGCATGGCCTCCATCCAGTTTGGATCTTTGAGAGCAACCATCACATTGGGAGGCTCAATCTGGGAGATAAAGCACGAGTACATGCAGACATTGATATCTCCTGTGCGGCTTCTAGTTCTAACTCCTGAAGACACAGGTCCAAGTATGTTACTGACTGGATGGTCCTTGTTGATCCTTGAAACCTGTATATCTGGCACAGACACTGAAACAGGCAGATTAGTATTCACAAGATTATCATTTATATCACTAATACCTGAACATTGTTGTATTTCTGAATCAATATCACACGTTCCCGAAGTTCCTGAAGCATCTGCGTTGGCATCTGCGGTGACAGTTGTGGGAACTGGAACAGGTGCTTTGTCACTGACTCTTTCAACAGAAGGTCTTGATTCAGAAGGCTGTGTGATAATCTCTTCCTCTTCACCCAAATTATGAAGATCATTCGAAAACTTGAATCCTTCAAACAGAGACCCGTAGTTAAAAATCCAATCTGGTCCAGTCCCTGCATCCATCGGATTATCTTCAAGCCAGTCCACATTGAATGCTTCAATGATCAACCCAGTGGTCTTGTTATAGACTCGATAAGCACTATTTCCTGAGTAACCAACGAAGTAACACTCATCCGCTTTCGCCTCGAATTTCCATACGTCGGACTGAATCACCACCGTGCACGGACACCCGAAAGTCTTGAAATAACCCACTGTCGGCGTCTCTTTGTAGACAATCTGATATGGAGTTTTCTCATGACGTTTGTTCAACAGAACGCGATTTTGCACATAACATGCTGTGTTGACTGCTTCAGCCCAGAAGAAGATTGGTAGTTTTGCTTCACACATCATTGTCCTTGCAGCTTCAATGAGTGTCCTATTCCTTCTCTCGGCTACCCCATTCTGTTGTGGAGTGTAGGGAGCACTGAACTGTCTGTCTATGCCTTTAGCCCCACAAAACATATTCAACTCAGCATTCTTGAATTCCGTTCCGTTATCCGATCTGATAGCTTTGACCTTCTTGTTCAGCTGGTTTTCTATGAGTGTGACAAACTGTTTCACTAGGGTTGGAGTTTCATACTTGTTAGACAAGAAGAAGACCCAAGTAAAACGTGAATAGTCGTCCACAATCACAAGACAATAGGAGAACTTGCTGATGCTCTGAACTTGCATAGGCCCAAATAAGTCCATGTGTAAGAGTTGTAGAACTGATGACACTGAATTTGCTATCTTTGGACGATGTGGCAACTTGTGCTGCTTCCCCTTCGCACATGCCACACATTTTTCAACAAATTCTGGTTTTATCTTTTGGTAAACTCCTTTAGATTCAAAAGTTTGTTTTGGATTTCTGGTCACTTTCCACTTATCCACAACAGGCTTTGTCACAGGTGCCCTTGCATTTGAAACCTTAGACTGTTCAGTCTTCATTGGTTCAAAGTGCTGCTTCCCCTGAAACACAGCTTGTTGCTTCTGCTTTTGTTTTTGTTTTTCACCTGTCATCATTTTCTCCAACATACTAGTTCGTGGGTTTTGCGGATAGTATGGTTGGTAAGGTCTATTAACACAGTTAGCTGCAAAGTGTCCTGGCTTTCCACATTGAAAGCAATTCATGAGCCTAGGCCCATTGACATGGCTACAGAGGTACGTACGTCTTGGGCAAGACGACTTCCACTCTGGCTTATCATCCCATTTGTGTATAACACGTTGTTTATCCTTATCAGATTGTGTAAATAAACAAAATTGTTCCGATTTAGATTTGTTTGTTCTATTAAAAGCTGACACAACCTGGGGATAAGCAACAAAGTCTTTGGGCTTAGTCTCACGACCGATTTTTGTGTTAGGCACACGAATTTTAAAACCAGACACTTTTTCATTAGATTCTGAAACATTTTTTAATAACGATACAGCTACTTGTTTTGACTTGGATGTTTCTAGTTCTGACACAAGTGCCATTACATCATCCTTAGGTAAACATAAACTAGAACTACTAGAACTACTAGACGCATGACTCTCATCCACTCTCTGACACTCTGCATCCTTCTCAGAAATGTCTTTGATTTCTACTTCATCTGCACAACAAACAGATACATTAGAAGCGCTCACACAGTTATTCAGTGAAGTATTGGATGGACCTGCTTCACATGGGTCTGTCATCACTCTGTCCATTTTACCCAACCCATAAGTCATGTGTTTTTCATTCTCAATTTCCTCTTCAGTCAAAGGCTTCACTCCTACCAAGACACTATCTAAGGGAGGTCCTTCCTCATGCATTTCCGATGCAGATCTATCTATCTGGTCCTCCTCTAAGATCATTCCTATAACATCTCTAGTTTTATCTTGAGGGACAACGTTCTTGCTTGTAAAGCTAATTCCTATTCCACCTTTGTCTTTTCCCATTCTAACCTCAGTTATGCAAGTGTCTAAAGATTTACTAGCCTGCAACATCCTTTTGCTTCTCATAAGGTTGATATCAAGCTTAACCTGCATTTCATTGTTCTTATGCTTAAGCTCTTCTATCTGTTTACTTAGCTCAGCTATTTCTAACTTAGCATTGTCATACAAATAGGCATTCTCAGTAGCAAGGTTCTTATATTTTGTTATATCTAATTTCTGGGCTTTAACCTTCTCTTCGTTCTTTTGCCATCTACCCTTAAACGAACTCTTTTCACATTTTACTTCAAACAATTCAGATTCAAAGTTTTTGCAATATTGTCTAAGAGTAGTAATTATACGATCACAAGCAGGGTTAGAACATACCTTGGTGTGATCTGCAGCCATTGCTTCATTCTCCTCAGGTTCATCTTCAGTAACCACAAAAGCATGCTCTTCCTCATCATCATCATCCATAGTTGTCATCATAGCATGTGTCAGACTAAGATCCTTCAGTTGGGGGGTCAGATCCTTCAGCTGGGGGGTCCAGTCATAACCTCCACCTCCCTGCACTATCAAGGCACTTGTTTCTGCCTTAGCCTTCCCATCAGCTGGCTTCTTCATCTCTGCTTTCTCCTTCCTCGGTTTGCTGCACTCCCTAGCAAAATGACCATATTCATCACAATTGTAGCACCTGAGCTTTGTCTTATCAAACCCCATTCTGATCTTGTCTTGATCCTTCCAAACATTTCGCCCTGTAGTAGCCATAAACTTCTTAGCCCTGAACACCGCCATAGCCATTTGCCAAGAGACGTCCAACATCTCCACATCCTCTGGATTAATCTGATTAAGTTCCCCTGATAGAATCTCAGAGGGAATTAGGGTTCCGGCCATCAAAGCATGGTAACTGTTCATGAATCCCATACCCAGAGCAAAATTGGGATCGTTGTTCGCCTCAGAAGTGTCACCTCCACTTGAACTAGATTGGGGTTGTGCCACAAATGCCTTCGCTTGGGTCATTGAACTAGATCCACTTCCAACAGACTTTCCTTTCTGCTTCTCATCAACCTCTTCCGACAACAAAGCTTGATTCAGCTTCCCAGCCAAACTAAGTGAGCTTATATGATTCAACTCACGCTGCTTATCATCAATCAGCTTGGACTTCAACTTGTTGATCATTTCATCCAGAGACAGCTCACTCAATTTGTTGTTGTCCTTAATAATTGATATGTTGGTGTTCCATGACTTTGGCAAACTGTTTAGCAGTTTCAAATTCTTATCTTCCGTTTCTGGCTCCACACCATAACTTGACATTTCTGCCATCAGTGAGACAAATCTTTGCACTTGTGCCTCGAAAGATTCACCTTGGATGTGATTAAACAAATTGAATTTCTGCTTCAACATCTGCTTTCGACTTGCCTTGATGTCTGGATTTCCTTCATATGCAACAATCAATGCATTCCACAGTTCCTTTGCCGTCTTGCAATGCTTAAAGCCTTGAGCAATATCTGGAGTTAATGCCATTGTCATAATAGCAAAGGCCCTCTCAGCCTTGTTACATCTTTCCCAGTCATCATCCTCAAACTCATCTTCAGTCTTGGCCTTTCCTACTTTAGCTCCCGCTCCATGCATAGGTATGTGTGGTCCATTCAGCACTGCTCTCCATAACCTTAAATCAACACTCTTCAAGTGGTTTTCGAACCTATACTTCCATTCCAAAAAGTTATCTGCTGACGTAAGTCTAGGTGGACGAGTAATAGATCCGATCTCGAAGTCCAACTTCTAATACATGTTGGGTTCAAAGTCCATTACGAATGCTTAGGAAACCTAAAACTAAAGTCCAAATGACCAAAAAAAATTGAGATTACGATAACCAACCCCTGATTACGATCGTAAATGGCTAATTACGATCGTGAACTCTGTTTCCGATAATACTCCAAATCGCAAACACAAAAGCCGCCTTAAAATATCGTAAACGCAGATTACGATATTCGATTATGACTCCGTAGTCGTAAACACCGGATTACGATTAGCGATGATCGTAAACTCCGATTATGATCCGAGGAAGTCGTAAACTTTGATTACGACTCCGCGATTTCGATAACAATAAGTCGTAAACTCCAATTACGGTCAAGTACAGTCGTAAACACGTTTTGCCGGATCGTAAACACCGTAAAAATGCAATCTTGATGTCGTAAACCCAGATCTGATGAATATCTTCAAACAACACAGTCGTGAACACACAAAAACCCAGAAACCCAGTCGTAATCTTGAAGAACAGCAGCAACAGTGGTCGTAAACACGATGAACAGCCTTCAAATCTTCAAAAACAACCCAAAAACCCAGAAAACACTTGAATCAATATCGTAAGAGCCTCGAATATAAGATTCTTGGCTCTGATACCAATTGTAGGTCCGGAATTTAACCAAACACACGATATCTAATCACAAACGAGTGCGGAAACCTCATATGTGATCGATTCAAGAAGAATAGTAGAAGAAGAGACTCAATCTTAGGTAAAGATTGGATCTTGAATGAGAAAAACTACTATCTTGAAGCTGATCGTAAACTAGAGCAAACACAGAAATCGTAAACTCTATTAGAATGAGTGAAAAGCTTTCTTACAATGAAAGACAAATGGGTTTATATAGTACCCATACAACATCGTTAACCTAATCTGGCCCAAGAGGCCCAAATCGTAAACTACTCTAGTCCAAGTATAACAAGCCCAAATCAAAACACAAAAAGCCCAAATACAAATGTTCATGCCTCATATAAATATAGCCCAACACTTACAAATGTTGAATCCACTCGTCGTGTATCCACAACACGAGTTTAAATCCACAGATCAACATCAGAAACAGCGAATTGATTTCACAACTCGAGTATTGAATAATGTGAGTTTTCCCAATGATTGTGTTTGCGTCAAAATTTTGTGAAAAGTTTTGTAAATAGGGTTCGAGTAAATTCGAACATCGCGAACGAAGGCGATAACGAATTTATCCAGGTACTGGCTGCAACAGGATCTATGAGTTTCACAAAAGTGCTAGGTTAGCCAGAAGGAGCTCGTGGCTAAGCACAACTGTGGATTTAAAAGGAAGCATTGAACATGACCGTGAAGTGTCCATACTACTATACAAGTAGCACAGATACGGGGATATTGTCACCAAGGATGTGATAAGAGTCCAAATGAAGGTTATACTTGCGAAAGCAAGCAACCCTCATGAGTTGGAGGTAAGTGGTTGACACAAGGTGATGTGAGGCGATAAGGTGACTTGCCAACAGGAGTAGTACCGAGTAAGTTAATGCGGAAGTCATTTTGGCGAATGGGAGGAAGACTCAATATGTCTTCGGGAAACACTTCAAGGAAGTCCCGAACGAATAGGATGTCTTGGACTCCCTATTCCTAATTAGGAACGTCCACAATGCTGACTAGATAGGCCATGTACTCCTTATGCAAGTACTTGTGGGCTTTAACGCCGGACATGAGCTAGAGCCCATGGAATGGTTTATCACCATAGATTGCCAGGACTTGATTGTCCAAGCGGGAAAAACGAACGATCTTCACGAAACACACAGCTTTGGCATTAGTGATGGCAGAAAATGAGTTTGAATAAAAATGGAGGTTAAGGGTATAATAGTGTATAACGCCAAGGTGAAAATGGTTGGAACACCGCGTAGTTGCGAATGGAAAATAACCTCGAATATAAATGACGAGTCTTTTAAATATTATAAACATTTAAAGTTATTCACCCGTAAAATTGTAAGGTCATAAACTCGTATACATGCAATTCGGAATACATGTGGACTTGTAACCTCATAAATTCTTAAACAAGTAGATTTCTAAACATGTATGCAAACGTGATTTTTTTTTTGGAGGGGTTCAAAATGAATAATCCATTATTTCCAAAACAAAGTATCATGTACATGTGAGTTCGTAGGCCTGTCAATGGATAAACGCTTTAACTTCTAAGCTTGTAATCTCGTAACTATGCAAACTTGTAAACTTGTGAACCCATCGACAAGAACTCGCTCACCCGAAAATGAGTTTTAAGAAGAAGTATTTGCTATAAATAAGTTTGAAAATGATGAACGTGTATCATTTTGAGTTGTACACCAAACGATTAAATCACAAGTGCCAAAAAAATAAATTACCAAAAACCGTAAGCTTGGAAACCGAGTGACTATATTCAACCGGTAATTTAACTTGAGATCAAAACATGACTATGTGCAAACTAATTGACTAGTTTGACCGAAGCATTGTCTGCAATGGCCAGCCTAGGAAACACATTGGAGGGTTGCATGAATCACCACACAGGTATTGGCATTGGTGCAACAGGTTGAGCAGCGATTGGAACAATGGGCTGCTGAGTTGAGTCCAAGATTGGTTGACAACAAGAAACGATCAAACGACTGCGACTTGCGTATTATGAAACGAAGGTTATGAAAATACGCAAGAGCGTTTTATGAGATCACGAGGTTTTGGTTTAAAATGGGATAATCAGCCCCATAACACAATTGTGGTGACAATGAATGATATGAATCCAAAATACAAGGACGATGTGTGAAAAATCCAGAGTATGCGAATCCTGAGGTTAACAAATTGATTGTATAAACATCGTGAAATAACCCATGGATGGAATAGAGAAAATTGTAAAACTCGAGCTACTAAATAAATAACAAGGGGTTATTCGAATTCTCAAAGGTGATTCGAAACGGAATTGTGAACCGATAACGTAAATCGTATGATAGTGTAGGATGTGATAAGCCATAGGAGTGTCCTACACCATTATGAAATTGTGAAATAGAAATCACAAGGATGACTTTGGATGCAATAAAACACGAAAGGTTTGAATATGGAAAATCAATCGACTAAAACATGAGGGGTAAAATATGTAAAATTATGAAAGTAAGTGTCGATGGTGAAAATTTCAAAAATGCCATTGAAATCACGAAAAGTGGCGTTTTAACCATGAAATCTTAAAAATCAAAAGAATATCATAGATCGTAATCAGAGTATAAATAGGATATCATGAAATCACATGCAAAACACGAAATCGAATTGACTTGTTTAAATCGATGGAATGGTTCTCATTTCTCGATTGGGAAACTTCCATATTCGACTAATCAGGGTTAATATGGTTCCTAGAAACGGTTGTTATGACATGCTTTGGTCTAATGGGCTAAGGCACTCTCGCCAGGATGCCCAAGGTAACGCTTACCTATATACACACCATGACTACCGGTGTTTTCACCCTTTCAGTTACTACATGTCCGTTAAGGAACCTAACCCTGATGAGATTTAAATAAATCAAATAAAGTCAAGTTCCTAAAATGGCACGTAAGCCACCATTACTAAAAGAAAGGCTAGGAAGCCTGAAATTAAGTGAATGAGTGTGCGATAAGTGTCAGACTTGAGGTACATCCTAACTAAGGCAAAATAAGACATAAAACGGGCAATCTCTAAAAGAAGCATGCAATACACGAGGTTCCCGTGTTTGGACAGCTAAGGCAATAGTCTAGGTCATTCAATTTCTAATAACCTAGTTCCCTACAGCCATGGCTTTGATACCAATCTGTCACACCCCAACCGACGACGGAAACGTCAGGGCATGATTAGATTGCCCAAAAACTCATGACAACTAAATTAAGATGTTAATATTTAAATAGCACAAGCTTTATTGATAATCAAAGGTCATTACATAAACTTGAAGTTCAAACATAACATAAATGGTTCAACTATGTCTTGTTGAGAAATTAACTAGGTCCAAATCCCTATGTGGAACAACTTGGATCAAGCATTAACATTTCCTGCAACATGTATAAGATAAGGTCAACTACAAAGTTGGTGAGTAATCACAGGTTTACTATGTAATATGATATTTAAAATGAAAACATGCAAATTGTATCATATGATAGAATGATATGAAAGATCAACATACTATATAAAATGACAACATGAAAATAATGCATAAACAACCCTTAATGACAAGGATTCCCTAACCCGAAGGTTAGACTGTATGAAATAGGTCTCAAAAACCCAACGCTAGAACCGGTCAAGTTGAGTGGGTTGTCAGCCAATAGATCTATCTTTGATTCCCCAGGCCTTACGTTAATGTTTATGCGATATGAAATACATGAAACACTATGAAAAACATGAAATCCCAACACACTGACAAGTTATGCTAGAATGAAATCCTACACACATTCACACATATGGTCTACAATCGCATTATATGAAAATCATGAAAATCAATAGATTGATATAGGATAAATGTTGCACCCCAAAATGTAAAACACGAAAAAGGGGCAAGGATTTCTCACATGATAGGATGAAGGGTTTCCACGAATGAACATGAGAATGAAAGTAGTAATCCCGAAGGTCAACCTAAAGGAAAACAAGGGGACCTAGTTGAGTAACAAGTTAGGAGACTAGGGGTTCGTGGACATTTGGGGTTTTATTTTAAATAAATTGTGATTTGATTGACAAAAGTGTATAAATGTTTAGTAAACTAGAGTGCAGGCTCGTGCGATGCACGACCGGGGAGGAATTTAAACCGACCCCAACATGTTTCATGAAAAACAAACCAACAGACCTAACAGACATGAAATATGGCAGTTTCATCCGGCTGGGCCCGTTCCTCGTGAATTTGGAAGCGCATAAGCTTATGTCGAGGAAGGCCCGTCGTCTGGAAGAATGCTGCCCACATTTGTGCTTCTGTTATTGCCTTGGTCCATTCCTTGTCGTCACTAAGGAGTCCGCGAGAATAGCACGCTTCTTTGAATGTAGGGTGTACATTTCCATCAACAGTTCTAATGTCTTGAAAAGACTTTGGCGCTTTTACAATACCCAAAAGCATCCCCAGGTAGTAACGGGGCCCCGTAGCAGAGTTGCAGTACACAATTCGCCCAACGCATGTGGCTTCGCACAAAGATAAGTAACGACATTCCAGATAATTCTTTATCTCATCAACCTTAGTAATCTTTTCCGTTTGTGTCTCACCATCGCAGTGATGTTCTCATGGATGACCATTGTAGTTCTATCAGGGCCCTTGTTCAGGTAATTTATTAAGTACTTGATTGGTGCCGGATCATAAAAAAATAATTTAAGAATATTCAACATCTTTTGGTCTCAAACCAATTATATATTTCTGTAGTTAACATAAAGTTAATTTAAAAACATATAGAAATTTAAACGAATTTTTTCTAGAATATAAAACATAAAGAAAAAAACGAATAAAATTCATATCACATGAAAGAATTACATCCGAGTTTTAATGAAATTTTAAAAAAAAATATAGAGTTAATGGTATGAATTTTAGTTGTGTCTATTGTGAAAACTACTTTTCCCTTTTACTGCAAACACGTTTTTTTTTCTTCAGTAAACAGGATACCCATCTTCATCAATAGTTGTTTCGTCATAATATGGCATGGGATAATATTTTAATCAATTTCCATCAACCATACACGGGGCATGCCTTACGTCCGGACCACTGCAACATCTGTTTGTTGACAACTATGTATCCTTCTGGATCATCAGTTTTTGAAGGTAGTTTTGTAGATATAATATCATCTATTGAGGTGGGCATCTTACATTTTAACTGGCTGTCAAGCCAGATCAGGATGTGTGCATGAGGGAGACCACGTTTCTGAAACTCAATGGTATAAACACCTACCAAAATAACCCAAAAATATGTTAATATCGGTACGACATGTTGTTTTAATACTTAGAAGAGAATCACCGGTCGATATGGGTGTCCAAAGCGCAAAGATGCAGAACCTGCGCTATAGTAGGATGTTATAACATTACATGACAATGTTTTGCCAAAGATGTGCTTCTTCATGATGTCATCCATTAGCGCGTCGAGATTCATTTGGAAAACTCGCGAGACAATCTCTAGCCGCTCATGTGACTGCTGACCGCTGGTCAAAGCGAGCATTGCATCTATATCCGGCCACTTCGTATTTGATATGAAGGTTATGAACAGATCAGGATTCCCATATGTCCGGCATAGAGCCATAACATCCTGATAGTTCTGTACCATATACCGTGGGCTCCCTGTAAAACTTGAAGGCAGTACAATCCTTTGGCCTACTGCATCAGCTTTTGTGCCACCCCCCCCCCCCCCCGAGTAACATCGTCGCATAAGTTGTTGTAGAGCTCCACACGCAAGTCTTTTTTTATTAGGACGTACCAACCGCAGTTTCTGCTCTCCAATAGCTATGTAAGCGTCCACCAAATACTGTTGGAACAAATGCCCACATCGTAACAGAGTACTCCATTCATTTTCACGTTGGTGAATCATATAACAGTAAACTCTCTCATTGTAACAACTCCCTTTTTTGTTTTCCTCTTTCCAGAGTTGGAAGCGTACAATATGTGTTCACGAAATCCCGGCTCACCATAAGAGAATAGTATTGGATATTGCAATGCCATGTAAAGTTGGTTCAACTCTAAGATCCTCTTTAGCTTACCATCTTGCATGCTGATTACGACGTCTCTTAGCCCATCGTTGTCACCAAAATCACCTGTTACCAACACTGCAACCTCTGATGCATTGGGCGCATTATATTAGCGCTCCTCGGGTTTGCGCCCCAGTAATCGAATATGATAGTAACGGTTTCCAGATCCAGCACACCAATCCTGGGTCATTTGAAACGCTTTCGCAACAGAGCTGTGAGTGTTGAACATCTAAACCAGGCCGGAAACTATTCCCCCATCTATACTGCCATGATCACTGTCATGGCTCACCAAAGCATTTATACGATTTGCCACCTCATTTTGTGTGTCATGAAAGTACATATGTACATACGTAGGTTGTTTCCCTTGAACAGGAACCCGAGAGCCAATGCGATGGTAGTTTTGTCCACTTACATGGAATGTGTATACACCCTTACCCTCGTTAACTGAGTGATCAATTTTAGCCCTAAAAGAAGTGAAGCGGAACATGCTGTTGTACCATCTAATTTGTTCCCTGAATGCTGTTGTGGTCCGATCATCATAGTCTAGTAGGCTTCTAAGTGGTTTGGGGGAAACATACTTCAAGGTACAACTAATGTTCATCGATCGTTGGCTATGTCATGTCGATTCCTTAAGATAAAGAATGTTTCATGTAACGTGATCTTCACCACCCGAATGCTTTAGCGTACACTTCTTTCAATGATTCAAATGGTGATAAGTGTGGTTCCATAAGTGGCCGTCATTTTTAAGGTGCCGCCATAGTTGGCGTACTCATATGGTTGTAAATCTGAACTTTGTGTAGAGCTTTATATTGGTTTAATTGTTTAGCCCTCTAATGTTTGTTTTACCCCTTAGTAATACTGATATTTACGTGTAGAGCTATTATATCGGTTTAATTGTTTGCCCTCTAATGTTTGTTTTACCCCTAAGTAATACTAATATTTACACTGCTTCGCTTCCACCAGGATTTTGCAATAACGTCATTATACATGGAATACAATAATTCATGTGGTTGTACCGGAGGCATACAATTGATGTCAGGTCACACGGAATAAAAGAACCAAAAGATGTCGGGTTGGCATCTAAGAGTTTTGCAAACAAAACTACGTTCCATGGTGGCACAGTTGGCAGCCAGGGCCAGAAAGGGTTAATAGCATAAGCATGGTGTGTTGTTGTTGATCTGAAACATTATGGAATTGATTATAAAGGTATGTTTCCATTCAATGTGCGGTAAACATAGTTTAGAGAAACAAAAACCAAAATGTGAAACATAAAACCGGTGTTCTCGAAGTTTCAAAGACAATAGTTAAAATTTGTTGTAACACTAATTGTTTCAACAGTGCACATTAATTGATAATTGGTTTCTCTCACGACCATTATGTAAGGAAACCACGTTTAGCGACGACACCTTCTCATAACTCGTCCTGTAAATCGGATATGCGCACACGCCTAATTGGTTTCAAGGAAATCCATGCTAGTATGGACAACTGTAATATTTGTAGTAGAAGTATTTTTTTTACTGTTTTTCCAAACCACCGTTGCCTGCCGGGCGACACGTCTTCATCAACATCACCATCAAGAGATCCCCTGGTTTCTAAATCTTCACAAACCATGTAAGGATGCAAAGCAGGGAATATATGTCAACACGATGGCGCCATATATATATGATGTAGCACTTATATTTTACATTCCCTTTTTTTCTGTATTTTCTTCGGAGTTTGAACCTCTGGTGCCTTCCTTAGTTTCCGTGCTGATGAGGATGTACCTGCTGCTCCACTGTCTATGATTTTGGACGGAGTTTGAACGCTGGATGGCTTCTTTGTCGATGAGGGGCTATTTGATGCTCCACTTTCGGCATTCGATGCAGAAGCCACCTTCAAGGCAGAATCTGCCTGAAGTCACCTCCCTGCAAGACGGTAAACCCCCCAAAAATGCGGTCTCTATTGGGTGGGTTTTTATAACCCAATATATCCCTAAGAGTTCTATCCAGCGCTTCAAAAGCATGTTTTTTGGTCATAGGGGCCTCATACCATATTATTAATCGAGTTTTATACCACATGTACTATTCTCCATTACTTCAAGTGGTATTATAAAGCGGCTATGCACTGTTCTTCCACCGGGCAGAAGTAAAGATGTAATGCCTGCATGTTAGGCAATGATGACGAATTGAAAGGATTAGGTGCTAGTACGCTACCAAGCGACAATCATTTAATGTGAGCAATATTGTAAGAGTGTTTTTGTGAGTTTTGAAAACGGTTTCCAGTCATTATGTCATCGTACACAGCATAATACTTTATTAGACATGATTAGTATGGCATCCAGGATCTTTGATCAGAACGCATTGGTTATGATATATCTATGGCATGATAATGGAAGGGCGTGTATGTAATCTACCCCCATATTGCACCGTAACAACTTTAGTTCACTTACTGGGCGTTATGTTCAATATAAGTTCAATTAAAACACGACAACCTCGCAAAACCAATAGCTTTAATGATAAAAATGACATGATCAAAGATTTGTAATGGCCTCAAACTTCACAAACACTTTAAAAAATAAATTGAAAATAAAGATGAGTCCATGATCATGAAGATACTAAAAAACACCAAACACACAACAAACCGCAACCCATTAAAGTAAATGTATCCCTCAGTACAAAACAAATCTAGTAATGGAAGCAAACCAAGCACATAGACATAGCCTTCCCGACTGAGAACCTTCTAATAACTCCTGCAACACAAACAATAACACATGTAGTTACAATTCGAAGCAGATCAGGGGAGCAAAACTAATACAAATCCAGCAAAGCCAAACCAAAAAAAAAACTATGAATTAGATCACAGAAGAGAAGGTCGATAGCGGGAAGAGAAAGGAACCAAATCGTATGAAGCTTAACCCTAATCACTCCCTTCTGTAGAAGAATTTGAGAGGCATTCTTTCTAAACACACTCCGACAGCATATTATCTATAAATAGAGACATTTAGATAAAACTTTAGATCTATTAACATAACAATCTTCAATAGCATATTATCTAAAAATGGTCATTAATTTTAAAAAAATAGTTGCTAAATAAGAATGTGGCAAGAGCCTTATGTTTCCCAAACAAAAAGTCTACACAATCGTGGCATGAGCATTATATTTCTCATACAACCAAATATGGGTGTAGGTTGGGTTCAGAAAAAAATGAACAAATAGATTATGGGCAAGTTTAAAACCAGTTTTAGGGTTTCTTTACTACTATTCATCAACGCCTATTTTTGTTTTCTACCATTGTGTTTCATCGCAGTCTTGAAACGCATTCCTTCATTAATCATCATCCTCAAATCAAATGACCTTCTTTCTAACCCTAATTCTCTACATTCTCAATCATCCCCTCTGATTTCTCTCTTTCTCAGTTATGAATCAGGGTTAGCAGCAACAATCGTGATAGACTTTTCGATGCGGCTAGGGTTAGCAGCAACAATCGTGATACACTTTCCGGTGCATCTAGGGTTAGCCGCGTCATTGTTGTGGCTGCTGGGGTAGCGGTGAATTTCCGCAGATGCCATATCATGACCGCGATCAAGATCTAGCAAAATCGTCTAGGTAATCAGTGCATAACAAAGAATGATCCTAATTCCAAAATTTCAAAGAACATGCCGAAGAGATTTACTCAGGGACCATTCTTTGTTATTCACTGATTTTAATCTTTAGCTTTGGTGTTTATGATTTGATGATTGCATTCTTAATTTCTTTTAACTTTCTGTAAAGGTGACTTTATATGGATTAGTATGATAATTTAAGTAAATTTTTAATTGAAGACGTGACTGGATTAGATAGGTGTTGCTTATTTCAGGTTTCAATTTTCATGTTCTTTAATAATTTTATTAACATTCCCAAACGGATGTGATACAATATTTATGAAAGGAAGAATTCATTCATGGTCAATATGACTTTTAATGGTGATGGTGGTTTGAAGCTTGATTTTTAGGCCCTTTTACCATCATCGATTTTTAATTTTTGCTTCCTTTAAAATCATATATAAAGACCAATTTCGGGGTTTACGACAGTCAATGGTGGTTTGAAGCTTGATTTTGGGTGGCAAGGATGGAGTTTGGCTGGAAAATAGGTGGAGGTGACGCAGATGATAGAGAAACCCACTAAATTTTATATTTAATTGTATTTGTTACTCTTAGCTCTCATCTAAAATTTTAATTTATTTAGAGGATGCTATCATCCATTGCCTCAAATTTAGGCATTAATAGTTGGAATAAATATAACCTTTTAGATAAATTTGTTCTTTAACGGTGGTGGACATCGATATATAGTCCTAACTTCATTACATGTGACAATTAGATAATATGAAAGTATAAATACTAAACTCATAAAAAAGGCAAATAGTTGCATAATTGGTATAGAGGACATGTTAATAGTAATGGGTAGTAGATGGATCCTTAATAACTGTTCTTGGATTATATATTTTTTGTTATTTTGCAGGCTCTTGGAATATATGATTGGTCATTTGAAGCTCCATGTTATTGTTAGTTGAAGGTAACATTTTGTATGTTTATTAAAATTGCTTAACTTTGATTCTAGATTTTTCATTCCCAGTTTGTTAATTATATTTCTTTATCAAATCTATGTCATCAAGTTTTCAGTTATGTCGAGACATAAAAGATGTGTCGAGGAAATCTAGCATTTCAATTCAAGTTTTGGTGGTAGCATATGGGAAGAAGACAATGAAACGAAGAGATACCACTCTACTTGGCCAACCATGCAACGAACAATATTGAACAACATTGCTATGAGGTACGAATTAACAACCTACAAATGCAAAACAAAGAACATTTAGTAGAATAGAATAGCAAAAGAGACGAATTTTAAAAAAATAACCAGAACAACCCGTTTTCCACCGACGTTACATTTTATTCACGCCGGTGAAAGCAACAAAGGTCAATCCTTCCGGCGGTACATGTTCTTCCCGCCGGACTCAAAGAGAAGAGTCAATGGTTCCGGCGGTACATTTTCTTCCCGCCGGACTCAAAATGTGGGTTGTGAACAAAAAAGATGGCACAAAATTTAAATTTCTAATGACTTACAAGGTGTAGGAAATGGCGGGTAGGGGGTGAACAAATGAGGCCCCCATGCCTTTATATATGATCACAAAAATGTCATGAATTAATTAAAATGAGGTTGCAAGAACTTGAAAGGGTCATGATTATTGCATTGTTTATTACCTATTTGTGCATAGAAATCCAAAAGGCTATTGTTATTAACATATTTATCGTGATGCTTTATTATAGAGTTATTAGTGAAGAAACTGCAAGAATTTGAAGGGTGGTGTGTTAATGATTCTTTATGTAAAATTCATTTACGGATTTAGCTTATTATTAATATGGTTTATTATTTGTATATATGACACCATGTTTAACCATGCAATACATTATGCTTTGTTTGTTGTACATCGTATTTATGATTTCACATTTATGAAGGTGCAAAATAGTGCCATTGCTTAACTTTTATATATATATAGATTCTTATGACATGAATGACATGTATTTTAATATTCTTTAATTATTTGAATAACTCAAGGTATTAATATAATTATGTTACAACATTAACTAATAGCAATAATGGTACTAAATAATGGTACGTAATAATACCATTACAATCGTCTAAGCAAAACCTAACCTTAAGGTTTTGTATATGGTGTTTGTGACTTGATTTATAATACGAGGATGAATGACTCGAAAAACAATATATGGAGTTGAAATGTATTTATGTTAAAATATTATAACTATCACCAAGTAATGTAATACACACTAATTATGAAAGTAATTCTATAATAGTATCTTATAATTAAGGAACCATCATAAATTTTATTATAAATTATAATTAACATTCAAGTGATAAATTTTTTCTATCATGTGATATATATAAATATATATTTATAATTTTTTTTAAACATATATGTATATATTTAGAAGATAATAACAAGTAATAAAATAGACAATATATATTTTAATTGCAACAATCGATTTAGAAATAATTGATATTAAGATGCTTAGGTTAAACTAATTAGGTAACAATTTATATTTTCATGAAAATTCTCAAATCACGAAGAACCCTAAAAATTGACCTATGAAATAACTTGGAAAAACCTAAAAATAACAGAGGGGTTTTGTAGATAATGAAAAAACTGAGTGAAATGGACTACTTACTTGTAGAATTTGACGGAGAATTGAGCCCGGAATCGAACGAACAAGTTTGGAGCCCTAGAAATTGGGGGTTTTTTATTGCCTTTATGAAAATCGAAATTGAGAAAGGGATTTGATGCGTGGGATGGTTAATAACAGGTTTTGAGCTTCAATTTATAGTGGTTATGATCGGGGATGAGTTAATTTTGCAATTAAAGGTCCGGATTTAAATGGGTGTTTTAAGTAATTGGGGGTTTTGAAGAAAAACAATAATTGGATCGGTTTTGAGGCACTCAAATCTTTATTTGTGATATGAAACCGATGTTAAATGATGGATTCAATGAGTAAATAACTCGAATTGAAGAGGTTCCTGGGAAGTTACAGCTTTGCTGTTCGAGAAAAAGAAAATAGAGAGATGCGTGAGAAAGAAAAAACAAGAAGGAAGAAGAAGATAGGCACGCTTAACTTATAGGTTATAAACGCTGGAGATCAAATAGGATAACAAGTTCAGCGCTGCCCTGGTGGTCAGACACCTTGATTCTAATTGTAAGGTCGCAGGTTCAATCCTCGTAGCTTGCATATTTTTGTTCTTTTTTTTCCCTTCTTTAACAATATAATATTTAAATTACACCATTTAAACTCCATAAAAATTTGATTTTTTAACCGCGATCTTTTGCATAGCTTTATTTGCTAATTAGTTACGGACATAAAATAAATTTCACATCCGGAATTGTGAAACTATTTATGAAGTTTATCGGAATTACATAAATGGCACAAACTTTCAATATTTACAATTTTTAACCTAAAACTTTTGTATAACTACATTTTGTGTTTCAATTGTGTGTGTAACTTGTATTTCCCACATTTTCCACACGTATATAGCATACTTAAGTCATGGTCTAACTTAAATATATTGAAAGCTTGTAATATTGGAATCTGATTTATTACAATGGGTTTGGTTTCCGGTTTTGAAACAATTGGATGTTACAGGTATTTATCGGATATAGCGGGTATAAAAATGAAATGAATAAAAATTATTCTTTTTATTAAACCACTTTAAAAAAAATAGTGATTGATGTTAAATGGTTAATTGGTGATAGTTATGTATGTTTAGACTTGCTCAAATAATAATAACGCGTGAAACGTTCACGTTAAAATAAAATGAAACATAAATATATTTTAATCATTAAAATATATTAATAGGCACTTAATATTTATCGAAATATTTATTTCACCTATCATGGAAAACTTCACCAACGTTCGTGTTCCGGTTAGACCGCGTGTGTGACCCGGTAGTTTACTAAACTACTGATGCATGATATAAATGTAATGGATGTGCTATATCATGCAACTCGTTAATTCATGCGAATTAAATTCATGGAATATGTAATGTATACTCGTTGGATTTATCGGGAGTGGAAAATAACCTGGTATTTCTAACGGTTATCACAAAACCTCTTGAACCTCTTCTTCTATATCCTCCTCATCGTCCTCTACCTCAATCTCCTTCGTGTGTTCTTCTACTTCTTCATCATCATCCGATTCGTACGCAATACGCCTTGGCTCTCGATATTGAGTGCTTTAATACATAGAATGATGTTGCTTAGTAGATGAGAATTGATGCATCTGTGATGAACGTGGGGGATATGTTTCGACTTGAACACCATAACGACCCGATAGAAGATCAACAAGTCATCGTTAAGGATAGAAACCTGGTGGTGGAAGGGTTTGTGAATGAGGAGGAAGAGGTGTAGACGTTTGACCGGGTGTTCGCACCTTGGGTTAAAATTTTCGGGATGTGGCGGGTGATTTTTTCTTCCTATTTTTCATGGCTAAAGAGAGGTTTTAGTGAGTGTAGAAGTGGTTTTTGTGTAAAATGTAAACAAATGATTTCAATTTATAGTGCAATGGAGGGAAATTAATATATATGTATATATATATATATATATATATATATATATATATATATATATGGGTAGGGTTCATTGTAGACCCCTAGAAAATGGTAGACCCCGTAGACCCCTTTTCTACCCATTTGATCTAAAAATTGTAAGGAGGGGTAATATTGTCAAAATGCTCCGTACGCGATCTAAACAAACCACCCGCTCCAAAATCCCTAAAACCTGATAATCGCTAAACACCAGACTTCATTTTCTCTCAAATCTTCGATCCTAAATCTTTAATCCGCCTCCAAAATCCGTCATCGCACCATCAAAATCTCCGATTATCAAATTCCAAACCCTTGTAAATCTGCCATCGTACCATCGCATCTCTATTTATCAACCATCAAACGGCTTCACAAAGTTCGCACCCGCATCTACAGTTACCTTCAGAAATTCGCAGCATGCAATGGATCGAAAAGCACAAAATCCAGATGTAAAAGTGAATTCCGATCATGAGAAAGGTAAAACTTAATCGTTATTCACATCTCTCCATTTGAATCTGTTGTTCATTAACAAATGAAACACTCACTGTAATTTTAGTATGTAAATTAGGATGTTAATGTTCTTAATCCATAAGAAAATCTGTAAAGTCTCATTGTTTAGATCTGTTTTTTGTATAAAATTTGTAAAATGCACTGAGTTTTAATACTTAATGAGTTTGTTTAGTCTAGTGAGTTTTAATACAATGAGTTGCAACAATAAGATATGGTTGTTAACATCTTTCATAATTTTTCTGTTTTTTAAAACTCAATTTAAAATTAAAAATCAGGGAGTTTTATAGAAAACAGAATGTAAAACACATCTTACTGTTGAAACTCAACGTATTAATACTCACTAGATTAAAACTTATTTTTGAATGTTAACTGAGTTTTAATCAATAAAAGACTGCTTATGACATAAAACTCTGCTTATGACATCTTTCATAAGTTTTCTGTTTTTTAAAACTCAATTTAAAATCAAAAATCAGTGAGTTTTATAGAAAACAGAATATAAAACACATCTTAGTGTTGAAACTCAACGTATTAATACTCACTAGATTAAAACTTATTTTTGAATGTTTAAACAACTGAGTTTTAATCAATAAAAGACTGCTTATGACATAAAACTCTGTTTTATAAAACTCTCTATTTAATATTAAAAGTTAATGAGTTTTATAAAAACAGAATGTAAAACAGAATTTAAAACTCACTGATTTTAACTTTTATATAGTGAGTTTTATAACCCTGGTAAGTTTTTAGTTTAAACTCAAGTGAGTTTTAGTACTGTTGGTTTGTAACATGAGTTTTAGGACTCTTATTTTAAACTCACTATCAATGTTTTTTAAAGACTAGTAATTTAATAACACAATGCAAATTAAACCTTAGCGGTTTTGTTTGTTGGTTAATCAAGATTTCTAAACAAAACCAAGAGTTATAAAACTCACTGAGTTTTAACTGAATGGGGATAACAATGACTTTTAAAATTTATAAATCTCACTACAAGTTTGAGTTATATAAATCAGATCTTAGTGTTGAAACTCAACGTATTAAAACTAACTAGATTAAAACTAATTTTGAATGTTTAAACAACTGAGTTTTAATCAATAAAAGACTGGTTATGACCTAAAACTCTGTTTTTAAAACTCTCTATTTAAAATTAAAAGTCAGTGAGTTTTATAAAAAACAGAATGTAAAACAAAGTTTAAAACTCACTGACTTTTAACTTTTATATAGTGAGTTTTGTAACCCTGTTAAATTTTTAGTTTAAAACTCACTGTTTGAATATAAGTAAATGAAAAATAAACTCATTATGATCATATATAAAACTCACTTGAGATTTTAAAATCACTTAAATCATGTAAAACTTGGTGAGTGTTATAAGTGATTTTTAATATGATTTTTAATATGATTTTTACTATGTTTAGAAATATTGCTCTAAATCACTAACAAATAACAATTTTGTTTACTGTTGAGTTTTAATATTAGGTGAAAAGTCAGTATGTAAACTAATTAATCCACAAACAGTTACTCCGAAAGCAATGGAAAAGGATAATGATTTGATGATGGATAAAGGTAATCAAAGGTTAACAATTTGCTAGCTGTATAAACATAGTGAGTTAACTCTAACATGTGATTGTTAACTCACTATTGATAATATACTTGTCGTAATTTTAGAATCTATTTTGAGTTTTAATTGTTAGTTTCTTTCATTATGAGCTTGATTACAACTTAATGATTATGATCTTAATGCATTACTTGCTAAAAAATCAAGTGAGTTTTCATACTGTTGGTTTGTAACATGAGTTTTACGACTCTTATTCTAAACTCACTATCAATGTTTTTTAAAGACTAGTAATTTAATAACCAATGCAAATTTAAACTCAGTGGTTTTGTTTGTTGGTTAATCAAGATTTCTATTCAAATCCAATAGAGTTATAAAACTCACTGAGTTTTAACTGAATGGAGATAACAATGAGTTTTAAAATTTATAAATCTCACCACAAGTTTGAGTTATATAAATCACTTTTACGGTCAGTTCTTGGCAAGTTTGGGGAGACAAGACAATTAAGTGCATTTCTACTTGAAAGTCAAACTAATTTAGGCAGCGGTGGATTTGTCACTCTAGCATCAGGGGGTGCTGGTGGTTTTGCTGCTGTAGCAATAGGAAGTCGTGGTATTAATGTTCCAGCTACTGGCGGTGGTGGGTTAGGTGTTTTTGCTTCTCCTATAATTTTTTTTCCTATTATGTTTGTGAAGCAAGCTATACACATTAAAGTAGCAAATGATTTTTTATCTATTGTTTGTTGTTTACTATAAATATTAAAGTTCATTTAAGTTGTATAAAACATCATATACATTACTATTGAAAATTAAATAAATTATTTTGTATTCATTAAAACTCAATTTTGTTGTATAAAATATGTAGCAGTCTTAGATGAATTTCCCGCACCGACGTCAAGTTATATGGAGGAATATTATGAAATGGAAGAAAATACAATTTCTTTTGTTGAAAAGTAATCTCAAAAAGACAACAAAATCCTTTGCCTTCATTTGGATTTTCAAAAATTGTTAATGAAGTAGATGAACCAGGTTAGTCGGGTAAGTTTAAAAAATATAAGTTTGTAGGAGATTTATAATTTAAATAAATTTGTTGTTCTATTTATTTTAATATTAATATTTTCGTTTATTCTTTTAAATGTAGGTGACAAAGGCGAGTGCCAAGCTAGCTCTTCACCATCAGGTAATTAAAATTTTAATCTATTACATTGATTAGGGAGGTATCATGTTGCCAACTTCTTAAATACTTGCATTAAGTGTTTACAACAGAACTCATTTTTAAATTATTAAAAAAACTCATATTTAAAAGAAAACTTTTTTTAAATCTACAACAAAAGTTGGAATGAGTTTAATCTCTGTATTTTTAATTTAGTGAGTTTAAGCTCTGTTGTATACAAAGAGATTTAAACCTAGTGAGTTTTTATTTTGTAATGATTTCTAAACTCTGTATAGTTTTAAAAATGAAGTTTTAAACTTTGTTGAGTTTTACAAAGTACTGATTTTATAACTTGCAATGACTTCTATTGTGTAGTATTTTTTGAACTTACTGAGATTTCAAAACAGAGTTTTAACAGACCACCTAAACTGTAATGAGTTTTATAAAATCAGTGACTTTAAAAAATAGTTACTAACTCATCATAAAATACATATTGTTTTAACCAAGGCCCAACCAGATACATCCTAATCCAGCCCAGCCTAAAATCATGTCCGTCCATCCAAACTAGGCCAATCTCCTAACCAGCCGACATACTAACCAAATCTCTATATTTTTGAATTAGTGAGTTTTAAAAGACCACCTAAATTGTAATGAGTTTTATAAAATCAGTGAGTTTTAAAAATAGTTACTAACTCATCATAATGTCCATACTGTTTTAACCCAGGCCCAACCAGATACATCCTAATCCAGCCCAGCCTAAAATCATCACCTTCCATCCAAACTAACCCAAACTCCTAACCAGCCGACTGACTAACCAATTCTCTATATTATTGAATTAGTGAGTATAAGCTCTGTTTTATACAAAGAGTTTTAAACATAGTGAATTTTTATTCAGTAATGATTTTATAACTTTGCAATGAGTTCTATTGTGTATTATTTTTGAACTTAGTGAGATTTTAAAACAGATTTTTAACACACCGACCAAAAAAGTTATGAGTTTTATAAAATCAGTAAGTTTTAAACTTAGTGGCTTTTATTTTATTATTATCTTATAAATTTAGGTGAAAAAGCAAAAAAGCAAAACTAGTTGTACACCACCGAAGAAGCGGAAACTGTCTTCAAAGGAAGATGATGACAAAGTGATGAGAAAGGGTAATCTATATTTTTGCACATTACAAAGGTTTATATAAATTGTTGTGAGTTTTATTGAACATATTTTAAAAACTCAAAAACAGAAAGTGTCAATTAAATAACAATTAATATTAGAAACTGATTTTTTATTTTATAATGTTTATAGGAACTAGAAAGAGTGCAAGAATAGCTTATAATATATCTTTTAGTACTTTCACAAATGACATTGATCATCTAGTTAAAATAGATTGTGATGATGAATTACAAGGTTAGTATTAGAAATCTTTAAGTGAGTTTTAATATTTGTATGTTAATTAAAACTGTTTTAATTATAACTTTAAAAAAATAAAAATAGAACTCACATTTCTAATGTTTTAAAATCTATTATGTTATTTATATTTTGATGGATGATGATTTTGTAGAAGAAAAAGATTTCAAAAAGGAAAAATTAATGAAGATGACAAAGAAATCAGGTAATCTAGCTTTTTTAAAACTTTATTTTATCATGTAATTTGTTAATAATCTTCTTATTAATAGGTTTAAAAAAGAAAAAGTCTTTGAAGGAAAATGTAGCAATTATTAAAGTGCCTTTTGGTGAGTTCAAAAATTGTTATAAGATTGTTATAAAGATAGTTGATTCATAATTTAAAATGAAGTAGTATAATAGTTTTAATGTTATTTGTTTATTTTTTATAAGTTAATACTTTATGATTGAATCTCAGATGATAATCCTAAAGAGAAAGCAGAAGAAAAAAATGAAGATAAGCTGGGTAAGAAGAAGAATAAGCCAAAGAAATTAGGTAATGTTATGATTTGATAAATTGTTAAGTAGTATAATAGTTTTAATGTTATTCAATTTTTTTAAAGGTTAAAATTTTTATGTTGATTAATAGATGATGATCTTAAAGATAAAGTAGGAGAAACAAAAGAAAAAAAGTTTGGTAAGAAGAACATTGAGCAAAAGAAATTAGGTAATTTAACTTATTTAAAAATATAGTTCTAAAAAAGCAAAGTGTACTATTATGAATTTTGCTTGTATGATTGATTGTCAGATAATAATCCTAAAGAGAAAGCAGAAGAAAGAAAAGAAGAGAAGCTGGGTAAGAAGAAGATTGAGCCAAAGAAGAAATTAGGTAATGTTATGATTTGATAAATTGTTAACTAGTATAATAGATTTAATGTTATTCATTTGTTTTTTAAAAAGGTTAATATTTTATGATTGATTAATAGATGTTGATCTTAAAAAGAAAGTAGAAGGAACAAAAGAAGAAAAGTTAGGCAAGAAGAACATTGAGGAAAAGAAAATAGGTAATTATACATTTTTTAAAATTTTAAAACAGAGTGCACTGTTATGAGTTTTAAAAAAACTGAGTGCACTGTTATGAGTTTTAAAAAAACAGAGGGTACTGTTATGAGTTTTAAAACAATTAGTTAGTTTAAAAACTGAATTTTCAATATTAATTTAAATTATTAATTATTTATAAGTTTTTATTAAAAAATCACTCTTTTAAAACTCTTTGGTTATAATTTCAGATGATAAAAATGAAAAGTCAGAGTCAGTGGTTTTAATATCAGATGATAAAACTAAAGAATCAGAATCGTTGGTTTTGATATCCGAAGAAAGAAGTGATGAAGTTGTAGTTAAAAATGAACTTACAAATGATAGAAAAGTAAGAAAGAAAAGCATACTGGGTAAGAAGTAGAAAAAGAAATCAGGTAATTTGACTTAAAGTTGAAAAACTATTATTTTTCTATATTTTAATTTATTTTAATTTCATTCGTATTTATGTGGTGGATATGTAGAACCTACTGAAGAAACAGAAAACAAGGTCAACCTCATGAAGCAGAAAAAGAAGAAGAAAAAATCAGGTTAATATTTAAAAAAATATTAAACTTTTTTTAAACAATTATATTTAATGTGACAACCGGCAATTTCCCTGGTTAACCCCGTTAATAACTTGTGTTATATTTTGATAACGTCCGATACTTCCGTTAACTAGAATAGTTACACGAACGTTGCACATGAGTCTAGACGTCGGTTAACTTACTTGAATATATATAATTTATAATTTGATATAAATTATATTTTATGATTTCATGAAAACGTTTTGTCATTTTATATGACAATTATATTTACTATTTTTATGTGGTATATATTTATATATATATATATATATATATATATATATATATATATACGCATGTTATTTTATGATTTTATGTGACGACGTGTCACGTAAATTACCCGAAGCGTTTCTATATTTTTATAGGAATTTAAAGCATATAGTCATTGGGTTATAACTATGATTTTATGTGACTTTAAACGAATAATTACAGATTTAAAATCAATGATTTTATGTGAATTTGGAGATTTATATATTAATAAACGTTATACGTTATATATGTTGTTTCATACTTTTGTAAAACAATTGTACACTCATCGTCAAGTTACTTTCCGTTAACCTCAGTTAGTGTTCGTGGTCTACGGAAACCTGGAGGGACCTATGTGTAATTTTAGAAACATGTTTTATCTAATAAAAACCTTGTGGGACTGCATTTGTAATTATCAAAACCTCATTTCCTATTTTATAATTTTTGAGGGACCATTCTTGTCGCATGAGCAAACTTAACAATTTAAGATTCGTGGCCTTGAATCTGAGCGACTGTCGGAGACACCGTAACCGCTAGCTTCGAATTGATTGAATCGATTATTCCGACTTAACTCCTTACGGTTACGCTCGAGGTGTGTCATTTTGAAACCGGATCATTTCCTGCAATCATTTGGTAGATATCTACACACTCAAAACTCTCTCGTAACACCACCGTGAACCACCGCGAAGTTTCCGACCACCAGGGTGAAAACCTCTTCAACCGTGTTGTTCGATCAGAAATCTACCATCAAACGAGTTTGAACCTCTGTTGCGCAACTGGAAGGCGTTTCGTGTCCAAAATGAGACCGTGTTCGGAGTTCGGGTCCAGAGTTTCGGGCTCGGTTCGACATCACAAACCCATTGATTCTCATCCTAGACTCAAGGTACGTCTTGACCTATGTAAATCGGTCGTTTTCTGTGCATTAGTTCATCGTTCTCGTTTTTCCGGTGACCGGAAAACCAGGTCCGATCACCGGAGTTAGCGCAGTTGGTTGGGTCCTTCACTGTTAACATAGAGGTCGCCGGTTCGAATCCCGGCAACCCCTTTTCTTTTTCCGTTTGCTTATGAAACCCGATTTTGGTCACAGTCCATAGTTAAAATCGCTTCTGATCGAGATTATAAAAAAAAAACAATACAGCCCAGTGGCTAGGGCGCTGTTCTGTAACTTCCAGGTCATGGGTTCGAGTCCCGTGACCCCCACTTTTGTTATTTCATTTCTTTTTAAGTGTTTCCAAGCATTACTTGGTCCAAAAACCCTGAAACTACTAATACGTGTTTATCAAATCTATACTCGTGATATTCGTTGAACTTTTATATTATGAAAACATTATTATTAAAATTGTATAGTCTCGTTATTAATTAAAAAAAAAATTAGTTTTATATATATGAGTATATACATATATATATGTATATTTGATTTATGGTAATGCAAACGTTTTAAATATTTTCTTTAAACTCTCGGAATTTTTACACGACATATAAATATATATTTTGGACGCTTTATTTTTCACCCTTGTGACTACGCCTCGATATTTATATTTACGAATAAATATACGTATATATATATATATATATATATATATTTATTTATCCGATCATCTCTACATTTTCTTATTTGGAATAATATACGCCCATTGATTTTCATAAATCCTTTTGTCCATGATTTACGTCATTCTTTTTACTGCTTTCGAATAAATGATTTTTATCACGTATTGAATTTGTCACCTGCGTCATAATTGAAATTACTTGATAGCAAAACCGTCGTCTAGGCTATGTTGCTCATGTGCGGACACACACTTACATATGTAAAATTCGATAGGTGCTCGGTAGTTACGCAAGACTCGGATTCTTACTAAATTGTAGCAGCGCACCCTAAGGTGAGTTTCACAACCCTTACGTTACGTCCGGTTTTGGACGATAACAAACTGTAAGGAAAAATAGAGCTTGGAAGATTTCCGGCTGAAATGCCAATTTTACTAGTTTCGGCTGAAGTTGAAGTTGAAGCGGAATTCACACTTCAAGCGGAACAGGCAGTTCAAGCGGAAAGAAGCAGTTTTGTTTCTTAGCAAATATTCCGGGTGAACTCGTTTATCCACCAGATAAAGAGTTCAACCTGACTTTTCCTGAGAAGTCTCTTCAGAAGTCCAATCCTGCAAAAGCTTCTCGTATGCTTCTAAATCTGATTCAAGCCGCTCTCCTAAAGTAGATTGTTGCTGCCAACACGCAAGTCATTCCGATTGTTGATGTTTATTCTTTTGGTAGTTTATATTTAACTTTTATGTTTACGGTCTAGATTAGATCGCATGAGATCAATGGCTGTCATTGATCTCATCAGCACTATATATAGCATGTAATCTCTTAGTTTTCACACGGTCATCACTTGTAATAGTGTAGCTTTGAGTTAATGCAAATAGTGCCGAATATTCGATATATCGTTGTTTTTACTATTCTGCAAATCAAGCATTTACATTATATAAGAGCTTAATATCGCTTAAGTAAAGTGAAATATAACTTTAATTCTGCAGGGTTATATTTGCAAGTAAAGGGCTTAGTTTTAGTTTATTCATAACTAATAACGATCCTACAAGTGGTATCAGAGCTTTGGCTCTCACTTTGAAGACTTTCTGTGCTTCAAAGTCGATACTTTACTTGCTTACTTTACAAGCTTCGTTGTTTATCTTTCTAAAAGGTTTTTCAAAATGAGTGATTTCAGTTTAAGTTGCCCAAATGGCTCCTCCAACAAACCACCAATGTTCACTCCTGATGATTTTGGTACCTGGAAACTCAGGATGGAAGGTTTTGTTAGGATTTTGGACCGTCGTATTTGGAAATCTTTCACTGAAGGACCCTACTCACCAATGGTTTCATCTGCTGATGATGCAGAAGTCAAAATACCTAAGCCATTAGATAAATATGTTGAATCTGACTACACTGCTCTTGAATTTGACCATAAGGCATACTGGACTCTACAGGCTGCTCTTCCTAGTTCCATTTTAAGTGGGTTTAAAGGATATAAAACTGTATTTGACCTGTGGAATGCCTTAAGTGAAATGTATGAAGGAACCAGTGAAGTAAAAGAAAACAAGAAAGATGTTTTAAAACAAAAGTATGAAAACTTTACCTTTAAATCTGGTGAAACAATGACAAACCAGTACTTGAGATTTGTCTCATTGCTTGATGAACTCCAAAAGGTGGATGTTAAACTAGAACAAGTAGATGTGAACAGAAAATTCCTACGTTCCCTGCCTTCTGTGTGGATAGTTTACACAGTAAGCATCAGGGAATGCAAGAATTTGAAAAAGATGAGACTCAGTGAACTTCATGGCATACTAAGTGCTTATGAAATGGAACTAGATCTTAAACAAAGCTCATCTTCTGAATCAACTCAGTTGTTCTCATCTGCACTAGTAACCACTGATTTTAACAGTCAAAGGTCATCTAACTCATCATCATATTCCTCACCTATAGTCAGTTTCCCTGAGACACCAAGGTGTCAAGAGAACTTTTCAAACTCTTTTGAAAGTTCTCACAATGCTTATGTAGCAGCTGACTCTTATCAAGGTTTCATACCTGAAGATCTTGAGTGCATAGGTGCTGATGATTTAGAAGAAATGGATATAATGACCCAACTTGCTATGATTTCTGTAAGAGCTCAAAGGTTTTACAAAAGGACAGGTAGAACCTACAAGGGAGCAAAAGGTGCTCACATAGGCCTTGACAAAAGCAAAGTCAAATGCTACAACTGTCACCAACTTGGTCACTTTGCAAGAGAATGCTCTCAACCAAGAAGAGAAGGACAGAATCAGAACCATGCTCAAGGGAAAAATCATGGAGGAAGCAACTCAAACAACAACAATTCTGGAAACAACTCAGGTTCACACCCCACCCCACCAAAGCCAACCGGAAGTCAAAACCATCAGAACGTGGTAGCTGCTGTAGCAAATCAAACATCATGTGTTGAATGGGAAGATTTCGTTGCTGAGTTTGAACCCATCAACTATGCTTTAATGGCCAAACAGGACTCCATCACAGATCAGGTAAATTCTATCCCTGAGAAAGTCTTAGAGAATCTATGTAGTCCTGCCTGCATAGAACAAGTGGCAAAATATCGAAATCACAACACTGATTTGATTGATGAAGTTTCAAACTTAAATGAGTTAAAGGAATGTTTTAAGAAAACTGAATCATCATACATTTCAAAAATTGAAAACTTAACCAAAGAGTATGAACAGTTAAAACAAACCAACTCAGTGCTTGAAACACAGCTTGATGAATTGCTGTCAAAACTTGAAAAATCAAGAAATGAAACCAAAGATGCTAAGGCTGAGGTTGATGTTCTTGAGATCAAGCTGAAAGATGCTTTGTTTACTTGTGATAAATTTCAAACAGCAAAAAAAAAGGCTGAAAAACTGTGGATGGGAGGGATGTATGGTAAAGCAGGTGTTGGCTATAACTCTGTTGAGCCACCAATTGAATACTCACCTGCAATCAAACCAATTGAAGCTTTAAAATCAGAATGCAAAGTTAGTCTCACAGTTGATGACATTTCATCACAATCCAGTTCTGAAAACACTGTTGAGTCTAATAAAATTGATGTCACTTCTGCTAGCACATCTGCTTCAGCTGACCAATTAAACATTTTGAAACCATCAATTGCTGTTCCTCCACCAACTGTTTATGAACCCAAGGATTCAAAAGTTGGAGGAAAGCAACCTGAGCAACCAAAGGGAAGTCAAACTCAAAGGTTTGGTCAAGTAAATTTTAATCAAGTAACCAAAATTGAGTCTCCCAGAAAATTTGAAACCAAAATTGTTGAGTGCATGTGCTGTGGTGAACAAGGTCACCTAGCTGCTGTCTGTCAGTTTAACCCAATGAGTAAAGTCAGACCATTTCAAAAACCAAAACCTGTTTTGAAACCAAAAGCTGATTTTCAAAAGAAGCTCACAGGAAGAATCTCACCTGTGAAAAACCACACTTTGAAGCATTTTGGATCTGAATCCAACAGAGTTTTAGTTGGTAATGATAGAAATGGTAGTTTCACTGTTTTAAAACAAAATCGTTTTCCGGCTGAAGTTCAAGCGGAACATTTTTCCGCTCGAACTCATGTTCAACTGGAAAATAAATTTCAACCCAGATCAGCTACTGCTCCAAAGCAGAGACCTCAAGTTCATTTTGCTGATGGGTTTGAACATTTTGAAGCTCAAGGAAGAAGAAACCCCTCCAGAGGAAAAGTCACCTCTAGAGAAAATTTTTCAAGAAACAGCAAACCCAATCAATTTGAAACTGTATTTGCTAATGGTTCAAGTGGAAATCATTATGTTCCACTTCAGGGGGGGAGTTTAAATCAAAGCAAACATTTTCCTCAAAGATTTTCAAAATCACCTGAAAGAACTAAGTTGGTTAATCAGGAAAGTGAAAAACTCAAGAAACTAACCAACAAGCAAAGAAAGTTTAAAGAATATAGGGATAGAAAAGTTGCTGCATAAAGGAACACCAAAGATGAAAGGTCTAGTCAAACAAGTGCTCAGTATGAGAACTTCAGTTTGGACAATGATGATCTGCTAAATGAAGCTCCCATAGTAAATACTCTAGTACTCAAAGAGTACAAGTATAATGATGCTTATGGCAGACCCAAGACCACTCAAGCTTGGGTCCCCCATAGAAATTAATCATTTCTGATATGTGCAGGTGCAAAATAAAGGCCAGAATAGCCTATGGGTAGTTGACAGTGGTTGCACTTGCCACATGACAGGGAATAAGCACATTCTGGAAAATACAAAAGGAATCAATGGAGGACCAGTTGCCTTTGGAAGCACAAAAGGCCATATCACAGCACAAGGTGATGTGACAAATGGACTGGTAAAATTTGACAAAGTCAATTTTGTTGATACATTGAATTTTAATTTGCTCAGTGTCTCACAAATGTGTGACAAGAACTTAAATTTAATATTTATTGAGAAAGAGGCAATAGTTCTCAAACCTGGTGTTAAAATTCCTGATGAATTGATAATGCTTAAGGCACCTAGGAGAGATGGACTATACATTTTGGATATGTCAGTGGCTACACCTTCATGTGGCACTGCTTGCTTTGTATCCAAGGCCTCAGTTGACGAATCTGATCTTTGGCATAGGAGGTTAGGTCATGTGAACTACAAGAACATGAACAGAATTGTAAATTTAGGCTTGGTTAAGGGTCTTCCTAACAAGCACTTTATTTGTTCTGAAAACTGTGTGCCATGTCTCAAGGGCAAGCAACACAGAACCTCTTTCAAGCCAAAAGTTGAATCTTCAATCTCAAAACCTCTAGAGCTTTTGCACATGGACTTATTTGGTCCAACTAGAGTAATGAGTCTAGGAAAAAGGTCATACTGCTTTGTTATAATTGATGATTTTTCTAGATATACTTGGGTTTTCTTTCTCAAAACAAAAGATGAAACTGCTGAACTGTTGAAAACTCTTGTCATTTATTTAGAAAATCAATCCAATCTTAAAGTCAAAACAATCAGATGTGACAATGGCACAGAATTCAAAAATCATGTTCTGAATTCATTTTGTGAGGAAAAGGGAATTTTGAGGCAATTTAGTGCTCCTAGAACTCCACAGCAAAACGGTGTTGCTGAAAGGAGAAATAGGACATTGATTGAAGCTGCCAGGTCAATGTTGGCAGACTCTAAGCTCCCTGTGATATTTTGGGCTGAAGCAGTGAACACTGCCTGCTATGTCCAAAACAGGATCTTAATTGTCAAGGTAAAGAATAAAACACCTTATGAGCTTTGGAGAAAAAGGAAGCCAAACATTTATTTCTTTAAGCCATTTGGTTGTCCTGTCACTATTTTAATAACCAGTGAATCTTTGCCTAAGTTTGCTGAAAAGGCAGATGAAGGTTATTTTGTTGGCTACTCTGGTGTGTCAAAGGCATTTAGAGTATACAACAAGAGAACTAAAATTGTTGAGGAAACCATAAACGGATCTTTCAATGAAAAATCTGCCAACAATTTTAAGTCTCAGCCAAGCTGGTTATTTGATATTGATGCACTAACCACTGCTTTCAACATAACTGTTGATAAGCCTGTGAGCTCTCTAGTGCAGGAACAAAACTTTAACAGGTCTGCTGATGAGCATTGGAAGAAAAATCAAACTGTTAATGAGAAGTCAATCTTCTTCTCTTCAATGAGTTCTCAACCTGTTTTCCCAAGAAATGACAAGAAACTGACTGAAATAATTCAAATTGAAGAAGAAATTGTTCCGCTTGAAGTTCAAGCTGAACATATTTCTCCGGTTCAAGTTCAACCGGAAAATCAAATTTCAGAAACTGAAGAGAATACTGAATCAGAGTCAAATGAAGCTGGAAACTCACATGATAACACATCAAATGAGCTCAATTTAGATCATCTGATCTACAATTCAGATACCAATTCTCTTGAATCAGTTGGAATTTCAGATCCTATGTCACAACTTGAAAATGTTGAGCTTGATCACAGACTTCCTCAGCTCAACATACCCTCAAATGGAAGAAGCCATGAATTTCCTATGTTCATTGATAGAAGAATCAACGGAGATCATCCAGCGGGAAATATTATTGGAGAAGCTTCAGCTCCAGTGCTGACAAGAAGTAGATTTGCAAATGCAAATATCTGTTTGCATGCTGCATTTTTGTCTCAAGAAGTACCCAAGAAGGTAGCAGATGCCTTAGAAGACAACAGCTGGGTAGAGGCAATGCAAGAAGAACTATTTCAGATAAACAAGCAAAAGGTTTGGGAATTGGTGGATCTGTCTGATGGAGCAGAACCAATTGGAAAAAAATGGGTGTTCAGAAACAAGAAAGATGACAGGGGAATTGTTATCAAGAATAAAGCAAGACTGGTTGTGCAAGGCTATGTACAGGAGGAAGGCATTGATTATGATGAAGTCTTTGCACCAGTAGCCAGGTTGGAAGCAATCAGAATCTTCCTAGCCTATGCTGCATTTAAATACTTCCAAGTATATCAAATGGATGTGAAAAGTGCTTTCCTGTATGGCCTCCTGGAACAAGAAGTTTATGTCAATCAACCTCCTGGTTTTGAAGACCCTCACCATCCGAACAAGGTATGCAAGCTAATCAAAGCTTTGTATGGTCTCAAACAAGCCCCTAGAACCTGGTATGAAACTCTTTCTAATTACCTTCTAGTGAATGGCTACAAGAGAGGAGCAATTGACAAAACTCTTTTTGTTAAAACTGTTGGTAATGACATGCTAATGGTACAAATTTATGTTGATGATATTATTTTTGGTTCATCTAACACTTTGTTGTGCAAGGAGTTTGAAACTTTGATGCAGTCAAAATTTGAAATGAGCTCCATGGGAGAACTAACCTTCTTCCTAGGGCTTCAAGTAAAGCAAACTGCAGACGGAATCTTTCTGAATCAATCAAAGTACATCCAAGACATGCTGAAGAGATTCGACATGTTATCATGCTTAAGTGCCAAGACTCCAATCTCAACTTCCCACAAGTTAACTAATGACTTAAGTGGAAAGCCAGTGGATGTGCACATGTATAGAGCAATGATAGGCTCTCTAATTTATCTCACAGCTAGTAGACCTGACATCATGTTCAGTGTTTGCTTATGTGCTAGATATCAATCTTCTCCAAAAGAGTCACACATGCTCGCTGTTAAGAGAATTTTCAAGTACCTAAAAGGGCAACCCAAACTAGGTTTGTGGTATCCCAAGAACTCTGACTTCTCTTTCAAAGCATACACAGACAGTGATTATGGAGGATGTGATATAGATAAGAAATCAACATCAGGAGGATGTCAATTTCTAGGAGAAAGGTTTGTCTCTTGGCAATGCAAGAAGCAAACATGTGTTTCTACTTCAACTGCAGAGGCTGAGTACATTGCTGCCTCAAGTTGTTGCAGCCAAGTACTTTGGATCCAAAATCAGATGCTTGATTATGGGATCACATTCATGGAAACTCCTATACTTGCAGATAACAATAGTGCCATCTCCATCGTTAACAATCCAGTATAGCACTCCAAGACCAAACACATTGACATAAGATTTGTTTACAAAAGCTTTTGATGAGGCAAGATTTTTCTACCTCATCACAGCCATTGGGATGATGAACTTTGAATAAAATTTTTCACAACTTTAATAAAAGAAAGAGATGTGCGCAAAAAGTCCGTCCCTTGATACAAAAAGAAAAAGAAAAGGAAAATCTCTTGTGTTAATTGAAGAATGTTTCAGTTCATAGTCAATAACTGTTGTTAAAACTATGAAAAATCGACACAAATTTTCAAAATTTATGTGTTTTGGATTTTCCGGTTCAAGTTCAGGTTCAACCTAAAAGAACAACTTTTGAAATTCACCGGGTGAACTTCAACCGAAAAAATGCTTTAAATTTGACGTGGAAACTTGTTTTTGAAAACAATTCTTCCAAGCGGAAAACTTGTCCGCTTAAAGTTTAAACGGAAGAAATTTTGGTTTTAAAATAAAGGAGAAAATGAGTTCCGCTTGAACTTCCGGGTCAACAAAGTCAAGGAATCATTTAATTACCCGGAATGCACAATTTTCTAAGCGGATATTCATTTATTTTACCCATTGAATTTTTAACTGTTCAATTCCGAGGTTTAGGTAAATTAATTTTTGGATAAGGGCATGCTTTAACCAGTTGTAATGTATAACCCCTAAAGCACCTGTCCCATCCGTCAATGAACCGTCGATTTACAATCTCTCTCCTCCACGTCATCTCCGAAAAGGTAAAAAGCCCTAAATTACCGTCATTTTCCCCATTTCTCGCAACACAACTCAGAAATTACTCCCAAAACCCTCTCAAACCATCTCCGATTAACTCCCACAAAACCGTCGACATTCTCAAATTCCGTCAACAATGGCTCCAAAGGGAAAGGCCAGTGGCAAGAAGCCAGTTGGTGACTCAAAATTTCCGGTAGAACACAACTTGATGGCATATCTTGAACCACCATCCAAGACTGAAATCTACAATGAAATGATCGAGTTCATCAAAAGCTCTCACCTCCATCATGCGCTTACTGTAGAAGCCGAAATCTTTGAAGAGGTGATGGAAGACTTTTGGGTTCACGCTAGGGTTACCGACGAGGCTAGCGGAAGTGGTAAAATTGTGTAAACTGTCCAAGGGAAGGAAGTTGAAATTGATGAAGCAAAGGTTCGAAGGCTGTTGAAACTGAGGGATGAAGATGGTTACGGAGAGATAGATCAGAAAAGATATCTCCGCCTATTCAGAAACATTGGTTATGGTGGCTCCCTGCACAGCAAAACTATTAAGAAGGGGCAGTTACCATATAAATGGAGATTTCTTGCACACATACTTCTGGTGTGTCTATCTCCAAAGAAGGGAGGTTTTGATGAGCTCTCCGGTGAGCAAGCCTCTGCCTTCTACGCTGTGGTCAAGGGTGAGAACTTCAATTTTTCCAAACAAATTTTTTAAGCCCTAAAATCCAATGTTCATTCTCAATATGTATACTTGTATCCCAGATTTTTGACATACATTCTCAAAGAAGAGTACCCCCATATAGTATGGCTTGGTACAATTTTGCACCAAAAACTTCTGAATGAGAAAACATTTTCAAATCTTGCTTTAAACAAATCTCCATTTCTTGGAAGGGATACTGACCACCCCTTACCAATTCCAAGGCAATTTCCTGATGAACCTGCTACAGTAGAGGTTCAACCGGAAATTGTAGGAGTGACTGAGCTCCCTGCTCAAGATGACAGAGCTGTAGACCTAACAGTTTCTGATCCCACATCTGTCCCAGCTTCCTCTTCACTAATAGTTTTTCAATCCAAAAAGAGGAAAGCTACCACAATCACTTCCACTGCCACCTCCTCATCAAACTCACCTCCTGTCATTTTCAAGAGACAGAGAAAAGTGGTTACTAGGTCTCCTCCACCTAGCACCACCAACCAACCTGAAGCTTCAAACCCCGTTCAAGGCATAAAGCCTAAACGGAAACTGGTAAATTTGGGATTATCTCTTAGGGATGAACCTTCTGTTGAGGGGGAGTCATTAGAAGCAGATGTAGCTTCCCCATCTGAAAATCTTTCACCCCTACAACCCCTGTCACCTAGGAGTGACAGTGCTCTCAATCCTGGCTTAAATGAAGGTGTTTTTAACTCACCTGCCATATTACATGAGAACATCCTGATAAGCCAGGACACTGTAGCACTGCAACCCCACTCCTCATCGGAGGTGAATCTCAGTGGTTCTGAAGAGATTCATGCAGAAAGGGCTGCTGCTGCCCAAGTATCCCAACTGGAGCTTGGTGTCAGCAGTAACATAAATAAGACCCAATCTGCGGCAATCTTCTCTGAATCAGCACCCGGAAGTCCTTCATTGGAACCAAGGGTTGTTGAAACAGCAGAAGAGAATCCCAGGTGCCAAGAAGCCATGGGTACCAATGCTGATCAATCTAGGATTGATAGTTTGGTTATTTCCAAGGATACTGGCAAAAAGCCAGTTGAGGATAGTCTTACACTACCTGAATTGACGAAACTGTACCTTTCTCTGCAAGCACAGGTTGAAGCTCTCAACTCAACTGTTGCCAAATTGGTTCAAGCTGATCCTACTCCAACTGAAGCAGGTCCTTCAAACCCTACCAGAGATGCTGAAGAAGTTATTGCAACTGATGAAGCTGATACTGTCAAATTGGGGGAGAAGTTACTGTCAAAACCTGTTATCACTGAAATCGAAGAGGTAGAAAGGATACCGGCTGAAGTAAGAGCCACAGCCTGCCAAAATATTGGCATTAAGCCTTTTTCTGTTGAAGAGAGTTGGGTGAATATGAAGTGCAGTCAACTGATTGCCATTTCTCCTTTTGAGGACCCCAACCTCACCGAGCTTGTTCAGTCGTCCATGCTGATTGTTGGTGCTCTCCCTGAGCATATCAACATGATCACAACACTTCTGACAGATGTTATTTTTCCGGCTGAAAGAGCCAGTGATCATGTTGTAGGTAACATTGCCTCCACCAGCAAGGCAGCAGTTGATATGGAAGAAAGTACTGCAACTGCAGCAGTTGGTACTATGACTGAAGGAGAAGGAGAAAGTTTGATTGGTGAAGATGAAGGAACTGAGGTACTGGAGATTACTGATAAAGAACCTGAAGTCACCCAACCTCAGGTGGTGACTGATGGTCAATTACTAGTTCAAGCGGAACTTCAACCGGAAGTTCAACCGGTAGTTCCAGGTGAAGGAGATCTGAATGTTCAACCGGAACAACAAATACCAACCCAGGTGGATGTTCAAAATCCTAGCTCCTCAATTTTTGGGACTGTTGAAACACCTGTGGTTCAACCGGAAGAGCAAAGAAATGAAGAAGCTGAGGATGTGGCTAGATCACTGATAGCCTTAAGGAGTTCAGAGACAGTTCAAACTGAGGAACCTGTTCAAGCTGATATAGCTAGAACCCTTCAACAGGTAACTCAAACTCCTGAAGCTGAGGCTATAGTGAAAATGGTTGAAGATGCCAGAAGGGTTGCTGAGGATGAAAGAATAGCCAGAGAGCTCAAAGAAGAATTTGATCCATACATGCAAAACAATGTGTTTGAAAACCTTCTTGAAGAAGCAAAGACCAGGTCTTTCAACTGGAGGTTAAAGGATTATGATTTGGATACAATGTTTGAAGCTAATAGGCAGAGGTTAATTGCTATTGCCTCTCACTTGCCTACCAAGCTGGTAAAGAATGATGAAAATTACCATCTATTGAAAAAGATTAAGAGGGCTCTTGTGATCAGAAATTTGAAGAAAGAGGAAGAGCTAGCTCAGATGCAGGTTAAAGGACTTTGCAGCTTGATTGACAAAGTATTTTATGAGCTAAAAGGAGAAATTGCTGCTTTTAATCCTAACCTGGTGATGCCTTCACCATCAGAGTTGGTCTCAGGTACCATAACTGCTAATGTTAAACCTGAAATTGATGATATTGCAGATATACCACCTCCACCTTCATTTATCTACAATCCAAACCCAATGCCTACAACAACTTCATCCATTCTACAGTCACTTCCAATCATACCTTTCAAACCTCCACATATCCCCAAGAAGCTTACTGCTAAACTTGCCAATCCCAAGTTTAGATCAGACAACTTCACACCCATCACTCCCTTCAAGAAGAAGCCTCCACCAACTATGGACTTCTCTGACATCTTTCCACCTACTCCACCATCAAGCCCAACTCCTGAAACCAATGAACCACCTCCAAAAACCACCCTGCCTCCACTCACCATAAGAGAACCTTCTTCCACCACCACCACCAAACCTATTGAAACTCAACCAGGTCCCTCTTCATCTTCTGCCAAAGGCAAAAGGCCTATTGTGCAAGAATCTGCTGGTAATTCTGATGAAGAGAGGGAAATTAAGAAGAAAAAGTTGATGCATGCCAG